>JAVKLA010000057.1:16496387-16543148 GCA_034782735.1 Sagittarius serpentarius | reverse complement strand
GGCCAGTTTGGGTCAGCTGTCCCGGCTGTCTCCCCTCCCAGCTTTCTTGTGCCCCTCCAGCCTTCTTGCTGGCTGGGTCTGAGAAGCTGTAAAGTCCTTGAATTAGCCTAAACACGATTTTGCAACAACTAAAACCTCTGTGTGTTATCAACATTCTTCTCATCCTAAATCCAAAACACAGCGCTGTACCAGCTACTAAGAAGAAACTTACCTTTATTCCAGCCGAAACCAGGACACATGTTAATCTTACTATTTTCTGGTGATGGAATTCCTCTCACTTTACATTAGATTTCTGTCTAGAAATAGATGATGCTTACAGCTCATCTCGTTACTCCATGTTTTCTTCCTTCATCAACAGAGAGAATTAGATATCTGGTGAGATTCACTGGGTATGTATTTTAGAGGCTGACTTTAGGATGGGATGTGATGCGCTGTAATGCCTCTATTCCTTTCCATACAGAGGAAGCCAACGGTGATTAGTTCAGATGTAGAACACATCTATGGTGCAGAAATCTGTTTAGTCAGATTAATCCCATGGCTAATATCTGAAATATTGCTAAGATATGTTCCAATCACAGTGAATACTGGTACTTTTTATTGTCAATACAGGCATAAATGAAGGAGTTGGAATAAAACTTTTTGTAAATCAACCTCCAAAACAAACAACTGGAATCACTGCTATTAGAGCGTACCAGACAATTCTAGGAAGCTTTAAGTAGACCAGGAAGTGCTGTTTAAGACAAGTGATTTTGCTGAAAACTTGACTTTCAGGGAATACATTAACTTCATATATCCAGTTTGAATCTGATAACCCATTTTGGCCAGAGGAACTACAGAAGGAGAATTTCAGAAGATCGTTTTTCTTTTTTAACAGCGGTGCTTGGTGAACTCATGACATCTCTGATTTATTTTCCTTTGTAGTATTGCTATATCTTCAGCTTGGCTTTCCACTTTGGCTATTAGCTCATTGACATATATTGTTTCATACGTAATACTATGGGGAAAGAAAGATATTGGGGCTGATTTTTTGCTCAGTTATTAAAATGGTATGACCAAGTGAACAACTTAAATGATTTCTGTGATTAAATGTATTGTGTAACAATACAGCTATTTGCGGCTATAAGTTGGACCTAGGAGTCAGCTCTAGTTTCTAGGACTTTATGCAGGATGATGAGCCTCACTGCACATGTCCTTCAGCTCCCAGCTGTCTGTACGTAGGGTCTGTAGGGTCTATAGTGTACAGATTTGTCTTGCCTGTGGGTGGTATCCACCAGTTTCATCAGCAGAAAGCTTCGTGTAATCTCCAGGACTCAACTGTGCCAATACCAGTTTCTGTTCAGTGTAAGCAAAGATTCAGTAACTTGCATTGCTTTGTGGTGCCTATTTGAACTGTAGAAAAGCAGGACTAAGCAGGAAACAAGATGGAAATAGGCTCCTGGCAGATCGTTCCTACTTCTTGCTAACTGCTCGTTCAGCCATGGAAAACACGTAGGCTCACAGACTCGAGAAGGACCTATAGTGTACAGGGATTTGGCAACTGCCACGCATCAGAGGTAGGGAATTCCAGCAAACCGGATCTTCTTTAAAATATACAGACTCTGATTCTGAAATACTTAGGTTTTATATCTAATACAAGGAGCAGCTGTGTCTGGCATACAAGTTCAGCGTGAAGTTTCCTCCACATGACTCACTTGAGGAAATAACACTTCTCCCCCATTGAATTTCCAGTGAGAATAGTTAACGCACCGTGTTAGAACACACAGAACCCAATACTGAAAAATACAGCTGCTTTAATATACCATAGTCATCCTCCCTAAAATCAAGGGGTCAGGTTGTGGCCCATCCTGCAGCAAAGGGGCCTAGACCAAAGTCCCATATGTTGCCCCTTTCGAAGTTTCTAGTCTGAGGACAGATTTGTGTCTCTAAGACACGTCCACGGTCCTGCCCACAGATCACATAAAGAGCCCAGAAGCCCTGGCAAACCTGGAAAGCTCATTAGTGAAGAATATGAGTTGCCATGGGAGCCTTTCTTATATTAAAAAAAAAAAGACTAACTAATACGCCTTTGAGTGGGGGAACAATATAGTTCCTCCCTGGAGCACCATCACCTATTCTTTGCTGTCTGACTTGTCTGGCTTCTGTCCTTTTTGCTCTGCCTAAATCACAGTGATGCAATGAGCCTTGTAAGCAGTTACTCCTGTATGCTAATGATGTGCTTGCCCACTTGGCGTTGTTAAATAATGCCTAGGTAAACTGTTGTGTTTTGCAGCAGGTAATTTGTTATAAAATGGCTATCAGTTTGCAATGTAGAAAAAGATGAATTTGTGACAAAAAAGGAGAAGGTTCTTTCTGTGAGCTTGTGTAAAGAGTATCTGTCAAGGAAGGGTCTTGTCTCTGTATGGATCAGCTATAAGTTTGACACGATATCCTGGAAAGTGATGAAGTTGTTCAGAGTTAGAGACACGAAGAAGTCTGTAGAGACATTGATGCTGTAGACACTGCATTGCCACGCCTATCTGGGATAGGATTTTGGCGGTTTCTTTGTGATAATTAACTACCTAGTTTCTTAGGACAGCAAAATTTAAAATGTAAATATGTGATCATCTGCTGCTTTCCCCCTCATTTTTGTGATGTGATGAGTGACTCATTGCTTTTTCCTCTGGAAAGTTTTGGGTGCAGGATGGACAAGCCAGCCTCACGGAGGGCCTGAGGACCACAGAGGGCTGTCTTTACTCCAAACTAACTGGACAAAGCCCTAAAGGTTTTAAATTTTTATTGACAGCTCATGCTGTTAGGGATTCCATACTTTCATTTTAATGCTGTTAGTTTCATTTTTCATTAGGTCATTTGAATTAGGAAAGGAAGATATTCCATTCCTGCAGTTTACAGGCAGAAATCTGTATGTTAGTGTATTTAATCGCGCCTGTTACAACCATTGAGACCGTGCAGTCCAGGCTGTATATGGCAAGGCTATATGGAGCAGAAGTGAATATGCCAAAAAAGCAGTCAGCCCCTACAGTTGCCAGAAAAGGTGTTAATATTTTTCTCTGTTCTAGTAGAAGCTCATTGAGATATGCAAAACTCGTTCATTAAGCACCGCTGCAGAGTGACAGATGCTGACATATATAATTTGACAGCTGCAAATACCAGGTACTAGAAAGTGTCATTTCCCATAAGTATAAAATAATGGGTCATTATTCCCTGACAGATTAAAAACCAAGTGCTGTGAATAAATGAATCGGTAATCCTGCGTACTTTAAAAGAAAAACAGAACATTTTTTTTCTTCTTCCAGAAATAAAGGTGATTTCCTTTGTTCTCCTCTCACCTGCCTGCTTCGCCGTCAGTTGCCAACCCACTGATGAAGTGGGGCAGAGGAGGGAGTTGCTCACACCATCTACTTAAGGCATTTATGACCTTTAAGTTTCCAGAGAAGGGATGCTGGCTCCCTAGGTAGCCAGTGCAGAAACAGCACGTACATCCAGCACGTAGTTCAGAGGAGAGGCTTATGGGCTTTTTGATTGCAAGAGGGTCCCAGGAGTCTGGGCACCCAATTTAGGTGCCTGATATGAAGGCCTCTTGAGGGTTACCTGTCCTGCTTTGAGGTGATCGCTAGGATGCGTGCTGTTACGTGGCCCCATGGGAGGGCCTCACCTGTGACTGCTTCTGACCTTTAATTCTGAGCCCACGTTTCTACTGCTGGGGCACTGGCTACAGTGACCTTCCTCAGGCAGACAGGTAACAGCAGGGGACCCCTGAGATTTCAGAAGAAGCGCTGTTAGAGATGTTTGTCTTGCTCAGGGCAGGGGGAAATCTGTCCACTGGTTGAAAGTGAAGTGCAGAAGGGGAGCAGGGACAGATCACACCCAGCAGAGCTCTGCTGGGGCTGCGCTCGCTGGGCTCGCCAGAGGGGCTGTGTCTCACTGGGGGCTGGAGTGATGCTCTGCGTAATGCAGCCTGAGTCCTGAAAGAAGCCACCGGGCACCATTCCCAATATGAATACTCTTAACGCATTTAACAGGGATCTAGCTGGTATCAAATCGTTTTCCAGTGCCTGTCTGTACTTACCAGGCTTGCACCTACAAGCATGGCTATCCTGTATGCTGCGATTAGCAGCTAAAACATGGCTATAACGTAACTTCTTTCCTCCCTCCCATCTGATTATCAAACCCATTCCCACAGTAACATTACATTGCACTAGGTGTTGCTGAGGCCAAAGGCTGTTCTCCAGCTGAGGTGGTGGATGTTCCCCAGGCACGAAAACTGCGTTGTTATTGTGGAAAGGAGCATGGCAGAAGCTATGGCAGTGCCTTTGAGTCATTGGAGAAGTCGCCTGAAGAGAGGGTATCTCTTGACATCTGGTTAAGTAGGCTCTGACAATCCTTCCCAGCACCTCTGCAAGAGCCAAGAAGCTCTTTGCTGCTTGAGAAAAGTGCTCTTTGGTGTCTTTTGGGACAATGTTTTCTTTTGTGCATTAGCTGCTTTCAAAAAGAAGCATTATTTATTCATCTATTTCAACTTCTTTAAATCTACATGCCTCAGATGTAATGCAAGATAGGGCCATTACAACTGACAAGTTTGAGCTCTTGTATAATGGAGGCCCCACAGAATTACACTCTAATTCCTGCATTAGGGACTTGCTTTTTTCTTTCATATAAGCACAATCACTCACATAAAAGACAAATAAAATAGTACTTTCACCCATTACTTACTGAACCTGTGTTGGTAAGGTTTTTAACAAAATACTTAAAGGTTTTCAATGAATTTTAAAATGTAACTTGCATTATACTGCCAGAGCAGTATAAAGATTTGCTTTGGCAAATCCTGACATGTTTAAGATCTGTTCTTTGTGTTGATTTTTAGTGAATTCTGCTTGCTCCTGACTTTGTGTGTAGCAGATTAATTAGAAGCATGATAAAACCAACTGGAAAAATAACACCAAAGTTAATGGATGGATTTGCCATAATCTTTAGGGTTCAAGACTTTTTTTTTTTTTTTTTGCATGTCTTCTGCATTTAGCACAGTAGCCTTCTGGTCTGTGACTGCGCTCCTAGGAATTATAATCATATAAATAATAATTAGATGGAAGTTAAAACCAGCATGACTGTACTGAACAAATATGCATACTTACAAAAGTGTCTGTATCAGTGGGAGTGAAAAAAAGTGAATATACTTCAAATGTTCAGATTTTAATACCTCATTACTCAGAGATGGTAAATATTCATTGAACCGATAGATTAAAGGGAACTCTTCCCCTTCCCCTAATCCACTTGTTTCTTCTGCCATATTTAACAATTGACGACAGTTCAGAGCTCTGCAGAATTTGTTGAGGTTTTCCCATGTTTCATTCCGAGAAGATTTTATCTTCGGGCTGTCAATCATCAGGCTGAACTCATTAAAGGGAATATTTCTGGGTGCCTCACACCAGTGTTTAGGAACTGAGCCTCATGCTATGCATGGTATAAGATGCCGGTCTTCCAGCACTAGTTCTGTTTAAAGACAGATACTTGGACTGTTGGTTGGCAGTGGCGTATATTCTTGGCTTCAAGAACATACTTTTAAAGTCTTTGAAGACAAGAAGCATTGGAACAAGTTTGCAGATAGGAGATTACAGACAAAGCTGTGTAGCCAACATTGCAGAGCTGAAATGAATGCTTTCCCCAGTCTCTTAAGCTCCACATCAATCAAGTCTAGTATTAAAGAGCTGTTAAATATTGTTATCAATGATTACTTAGGCAAGGCTCAAACTTCTATACATTTATAGCGTATGTGGGGTACATGCATTTACCATAACATTGGTTAACTTTCGTAGAACATAGGTAATTTTTTTTTAATTCCTACATCATAAACAGTAGAGTTAATGCATTTTTACTGCTTTAAGGGCCAAGATTTAAAAGGGGAAGAAAAAAATCAACCCAAAAAGTAAGGTTAAAAGTTTTTATTGAGGGACCTGGGGTGCCTGTGTACATGTTACGATTTTCTTCTTTTAGTTCTAGATGTCGGTAACTGAAATTTCCCTTTGGTACAGCAGATGGCTATAGAAGCAATCTGTCCGTCTCCTCATATTTGTTGGTAGCCTAGTTTGCCTTTGTGTGTATAAAGTAGAAAGGAGTTTTAAAGGCAGTAGCTCAGGATGTGCGGTGCATGGAGCACTAGTAAAGTGGTTGAGACACTGCTGGCAGCAGGAGTCTGCAAAGAAACCATCGTATCAGAATGAAAACAGCTGTCTGCCAGCACCATAAACTTTAGGAAATGTTGTGGGTGATTAGTTGCTGCTTCTAATGTGTGAAAGTTGGCCTGTCTGCATACAGGCAAAATAAACTCCCTTTTACTTCTTGCCACTCATACATAGAAATCACAAGACATTATGGGATTGATTATAAGCCATAAAAGCCAGGAAGTTCAGTTTTAGAGTGAAAACCATGGCAATGACTGTCTCTTTCTATTTGGATGTCATTGCCTGAAAAGGTAAGGTGATGTGAAAACGAATGGGAAACAAACCTCAAATGGGAATGGGACAAAAAACCCTAATGGGAAAAGCAACTCAGTCAGGAAGGAACACCCAAACATATAATACAAGGCACCTGGCCTTCCTGAAACTTTCGGATTTTTTAGGTAAACCTTAGTAGTCCTGGAACAATAGCACAAGAACAGTCCAGCAAACACAAATTCTGCTGAGTGCCACATAGTCTTTTTCCCCCGAAGAAAGGCATCCTTTCCATTTCCACCACCCCACTAGCTGGAATATCCTGAATAATCTCCACTTCAATGAAAGCAAAAAAGAATTTGGGTTGATTGCAAAGAAGAGAATACAAAAGAGGTTTTTTGTGATGAAACTATTCAGTTACATTTATCTGGGATAAACTGTTTTGCAGGTCATTTCAAAATTGAATCAACTGTGACTGTAAATCTGGGAATTTAACATGGATTAAAATTATCCTTGTTTTATGCCGCAAGGCAGTTTGAATGTTTTCTCTCTGTAAGGGATTTCTCTTGCTGAATTGATTATGAAATAGATGTGATAACCAAGGGCAGAAGGTGGGGCTACTTAATTTTTTTTCTTTTATATACCTCTGAGCCTTCTGCTTCAAGCAGTCATAACAAAGATAAATATTTATATAGCACCTGCCAGTCTATGGCTTAAAAGCATTTAACACACTTTAATACATACTATTGCACAGAAATAGAAAAAATACAGTTCTAGGGTGAAAGGTAATTTCTAGCTGATAGCAATGCTGGAAAACAGAAAGTAAACAGGGTTTAGAGCAAAGTAAACAAGAACTATTCAAACTAAGAATTGACCAGAAGAGCAAAGCTAATACTTCCACTGTTGCAAGATTTGTCGGTGGGAATTTCAAAGCCTGATTTTTCTTATCTTTCATAAACAGGCTGTAAATCTTAGGCCCCACAAAGTAAATAGATGGTTTAGTACTTACTCTAACAAAGGACAAGATTTTATTCCCCCAATTTAGTAAGGTACAGCCTTGGAAGAAATGGTAAGATCTGAGTGTAAGTGCCCGCAAGAGATTAAGAGGGGCTGTAGAAATGACTAATGCTTTTGCCTAAGCAATAAAACTAAATTCCTGGGTGGGGGGAGACCGCAATATTTTTGAGTGCTTTTTCCTCACAAAAATGTCACAAGAAGATTTTCTTTCATTCAGCATGATCCGCTTCATTGTATTGGCAAGAAAAGTAAAGGAAATGAAGACTTTTACTCTCGGAAATGCCATTTTTGCTTTTTTATGCTAGTCAGCAGCCCAGTGATTTAGGAGTCATCCTCAGGAGAATACCAGGACTAGCAGATGATATCGGAGGGAATTTTAATGTCTTCAGTTCTTACTGGTCAACATCAACTAAACAATTAACGATTTGCTAGAGAAAGCAAGGGAACAGCAGAACCACAGGCCTTAGGTAAAAGTCCTAGAGGTTGTTCCAGAAAGTCACTCTCATTCTGTGAGATGCATATTTAGTATTTGTGGAAAGTAGGACACCTCCGAGAGGAAGGCATGAAAGAGCCCTGCCTCCAAATGCCCTGTCTCACAGGACAGATTTACTTCATAAACACAAGCAAACTGCTAACTTTTGCATGTGTAACCTTCATTATAGCAGAACTTAACATGTATTTTTTTTCTTTTAAGCCAGTTAGGAGATTTTTCTGCTTACTGGGGAGACTGTTTTAAGGATCAATTTAAATATCCTAAATGGTTGTGTATATATAGTACAAATATGCTAAATTTAACCTTTGAAGTAGTTCTTAGCTCTTTTGCTTCCAAAATGAAATCAACTGAATAAAAATTGCTCTGTATTAAAGAGGCATACTCTGTATTTCACTCTTAGCAGAGAGACCTCAGTCCAGAGCTGTAAGGGTACCTGTTTGGTAATAAGCAGCTTTGGTCCCTAACAACTTCCAGTGAGGTTTCACAAAATCTCCATCACCTGTCTCAGATCCCTCAGAGTCAGGAGGAACCGATTTACCCACTGCCAGCCGCCTTGACCCAAACAAGCTGGTACAGTGAAATAGGTGCTACGCCAAGACGCTAACCCTGGTCCGTGGGTATTCTAGCTCTGTAGGTACAACGCTTACCCTCTCTGCACCCTTCCTAGGAGGGAGGGTTGTTGCTAGCCCAAGCAACAAGTTGTGTTACCTCCTCTTCAGAATCCGTATCTTTCAGAGTCAGCTATGGATCTCTAAACAAGGGTGCTATGCTTTGCCATGACTCCCTAAGATTTTGGAGACAGGCTCCAGCAGATGGGAGGACTTGGTCTGTCTTAGCCAAGCCAGCCTTCTGGCACCCACCTCCCGCCTTTTGGGGCTCACAAATCCGGCCTCTCCCCAGCCTGAGCTGGTGCTCCACCATTGCTGAATGTCACAACCTACTTACTTTCAGGTATACGACCCAAGGAAGAAGCCATGTACCAGAAGGGTGTCACCAGGCTGTAAAAGACCTTCCTCAGCCTGGAGCTCTCGCCAGCCGCAGCCTCATCTCTCAAGGGACCACCCCGACCTTCAGGCTGGGAAAGAGCAGAGAGAAAAGCAGTCGCTGCCTTTCCTGCTGAAGCTGGGCCGCAGTGTTCACCGGGAAACTCTCTAGCCTAATTGCTGTGGCATTTACTTCAGAGGTGGGAGGCTTCAGGTCGGCCCGTGTTCCCGAGCCTGCTAATATATCGTACATATAAGAAAAGTAAGTAAAATGCATGAGCAAAGTCGGGAGAAGGGGTGGGAAAGCAGAGCTTCCTCCCCCTCCTAACTGCAGTAATCTCTCTCTTCTCCCTCCTTCCTTTCCCATGTTAATTTTGCTGGGGGTTGGGGGGTGGTGTCAGCCTCCTGAAGAGGGCGCGGGGGGGGGGGGGGGGGGTGGAAAGCCCTGAGCCCTCATTTTTTGCTTTCTGCTCAGTGCTCTAAGCACATGTAAGATGTGGGCCACAGCACCAGAAGCATTTCTGCAAGTTCTCAGACCTTTTTCACACGCAAAACGTGAGTAAGCGCTCTGAGACTTTGCGCAGGCACGTGATCCAGAGGGGCAGGAGACCGGTCTGATCTCCAGTACAGGGAAGAGGTGAGATTTTTAAGATCTTCTCTGGTATTTTTCAGTAGCTAACATCAGCTTTTGCCTGCTGTGTGTGGTGGCTACAGTGAAACCCATTCCTTAGCACTTAATTCTCATTATACTTTTAAAAGGGTATTTAAGCACCTATCTTGGGGTTGTAAATTGCGCAGAAGCCTAAAGGTTACGTACAGTAATGCTGCCCACCAAGGAGCCTATGCTGTTTTCTAGATCTGACCAAACGCTTTACAGGGAAGGCCTTTTACTCAATTCTCTAATGGTGTTTATGTATGTTTTCAAATTGCCATTGCAAAATAAGAGATTTCCATGCCCTAAGGGCCTCTGTGCATTCCCTATGCAGATTCTGCTATGCCAGGGGAAATACACAAATAGGAATGAGGGTAAAGAAAGCGGAGAGGAAAAATACCAGGACACAAGAACAAAACTGCATTTCTTCTAGCTCCATCAGCTTGACTATATTTTCTTCCTGACAGCAACTTTGAAATGGCGAAGGAATTCCTTCTGCTAACTCTTCCTGTGACCTAAATGCATAACTGATGAAAATGTATTTGTTACATGAAAGCCTCACAGAAAGCACCAGGAAAGCACTGCAGATTATTTTTTCCTCCTTTTACCACTGTGTTTTTACAGATGTGATATGCAGTTTAAGAAGCCAAAGCAGACAGTCGTGCTTTAGTCCTGCCAAATAGTGCAAAGAAAGAAAAAGGTTTCTTTCTTTCCTCTCCCTTTCCTTTTCCCTTTCCCTCCAGTGTATCTATGTACCAGTGTGTGTATATATATATATAAAGCTTTTAATTGGCATATCTAAGAAAATTTGTGAGAAAAATTACACCTTTAGAGCAAACAATTAAACAGCTTTGATTCCTGCAAGAATCAGAAGTCAGCGGACAGCAAGGACACCCACCCCGTGGCCTTTGCCAGCCTGTGCACGGCTTGTGGCACCAGTGCTGCAGCCGCTGCCATGCCGAGGGTTTGAATGCCACCTGGAGTGCCTCCGCGACCTGAACCCGCCAGAGCTGTGAAATTAGATCCCCGCTCATTACCCTGACGCTGATTAATAAATATCGCAGCTGAATCTAGAGCCTGGAGGAGTGGATCACAAAACAGCCCAAGCAATCGGTGCAGCAGCAGCAGCGGGTGAGGGGAGCGTTTGCAAGGGTGCCTGAAATGCCGTCTGCTGGTTCTCCTCACCCACACAAGGAGGTTGGCCTCTCTCAAGTGTCCTCTGGTACTTGAATACCCTTCTAACTGATAAGATCTTCTCTTTGAAACTCATAGAAGATCTAAATGCGAAGACAATTGTGGGGCCCTTTTGGTGCTGCAGGAAAGATATGAGCATAGACAGTGGCTGGCTGCTGTGATAAACTGGTAGCCCATCGTGCTTGGTGCAGATGGAGCTGTGGTCGATGTAACAATGGATTTGGTTTTCAGTTGATCTGAGAAAGGCAGACTGCGTGCTTCTGTAAGAAAATAAGCTAATTGCAATTCCTGGTATGGCTGTGTAGTGCGATGCAGTTAGTTACTAACCGAATACTCCTCCCCTGACAAGCTGCGAGCTTAGCAGGAAGGAGCGGTGGGAAGGAAATGGCCAGCCAGACCTTCTGAGGACCAGCTAAAAGGCCAGTCCCAACAGGGAGGATCCTTGGCCAAGTATCACAGTTCTCCACCTTTTTCCTCTGTGCATTTCTGTTCCCAGAGCCCTACAGTGCCAGGACAGTGGGGATGGGAGGGGGTGGTGGCGGCGGTGGCGGCCTCTGGCTGTGCTGGGGTGGAGGTGTCCGAGCTGCTGCTCCAACTGCTGTTTGCATGTCGCTCCAGGTAGAGAAGAGCACATGGTGTTTCTGTGTGGGGAGCTTGGTGTTTCGAGGGAAAGGAGTGGTGCAGATGGGGCATTGCTGGAGGGTCTTTGTCCCGGGAACGACGCGAATGAATACATAAATGTATTGCTGAGGGAGCATGCAGGATGAAGGCACTACCCTGGCAGGGGTAGGGGTGGAAAGCGTCAACCGCTTGTTTCTTGTCCTTTACTTTGTGTCAATAGTGAGTTGCAATTCTCCGTTTAAGAAAGAGTGGACTTCCATAAGGGGGTGGGAAGAGAGGGCTCACCCTTTTGCGGAGCCACATTGTGTGATCCACAGAAGAGCAGGTCCTGTGCTTGTCTGTGAGGGGCTGGCCACCAGGCAGCCCCATGTGCTCCAGCATGTCCCTTTGCCATAGCAAAACATTTTAGTCTTGCCCTTCACTGCCTCTATGTCTTATCAGTCGATCACAGCTGTAGCAGGGTTTTACACTGGAGAGGATGGTCAGTGTTAACAGCCTGATGTGAAGAGCTCGCTCGCCTTATACAATGTCTGGTGTAAGCCTGGGCACCTACAATAGAAACTGCAGGAGCTGGTCATCTTGGTGGGGTGCTGCCTGTTAGAAACATGGAGGATGGATGTGCATTCAACCTTGCCTCTCCACAGGCCCTGTCCTGGGCTGAATGTCCAGCTGCATCTTACAGCATCCGAGTTTGGCACTTAACACCAGCCACTTCTCACAATTCCCTTGTTTCCCTGCACACACAGACTTACCTCTCTAACACATACACCTTGAGGGTTTCAGAAGGGAGGCGGATGGGAGGCAGGAGCCTTGGGTTCAGTTCTTGCCTCTCCATCCAGTGAGCAAATGTAACCACTGCTAAGACAGCTGTTTTCTTCCCTGGCGTAATGGATATGTTCACAGAGAAGGGAACAGCTTCAGCAAGAGAGGCAAAATGCTTCATAGCCTCATGAATGGAGCATTCTCCTGAGAAAAAGGGATCTTGGCAAGGGAGTAATTCCTCCTCTCCCCCCATATTGTTGATGCTTGAACACCAAGAAGCCAGAATTATAACATAAAACCAGAACAAGAGCAAATGAGAAAGCATATGCATGTACCAGGCCATCAGATGAGCAAGTTGGCTTCTGGTCCTGGTCCCTCAACAGCTTGTCTTCTACAGTTCACCAGCACTGAATGTTTACTCAGTGGAAATAATGCTGGGAAAACTAGACTATTGCTTAGTTAATGACTTTGTTCCTGGCAAATTTGCATTCTGCACAGTAGTCCCACTTCAACAGAAAGAGCAGATGTGTTGATTTGTTTGGGGTTTTCTGTGTTATTTCAGAAAAGGTGCACTGGGAAGGCAGAGTGGGCTGGGACTGGAAGCTGAACAAGCAGAAAGGCAGAAGTGTTCAGAGCAGAGCAGGCAAGTGAGAAAAGGAGGGGAGGGGTGAGGGTGTGAGTTACCTGCCCTACCTGGTTGTCCTTACGCAGAGGGAAAACTGGTGCACTTGGAACAGTGCCTGTGTATCTGGAAGGAGGCAGTCTGGCACGGTGAGATTTATTAAACGGGAGTTGCTGTAGCTGTTGAAAGTGCAGGGGTTTCTATTGCCTAAACCCAGCTTGGCAGAGAGAGAGGGAACGGTTTCATGTATGTTCCCGCAGGATTGGAAAGGAGAGGTGCAGTGGAGATTATGACTTATTCCTTGTGCTCCTGTGACTAGTGCTTTCTGGTAGTTAGCGTTCCTTAGAAGTTGAGATGTGGCCAAAACATAATTCAGATTCAATGTTGATTACCTGTGATGTGGAAAACCTTCAGCCAGGCTGTGTTTATACCTTTGTTCTACCTCTAATTATAGTACCACTTGAATTAGTTAATTGAATAATTAGATAAATAACATGATGAAACAGGCACTTAAATGTAGGACAGAGGTTAAAAATCATTAATTACTACAATAATCCAAATGGTGATTGATCTCAAGCAGTGACTGCATAGAAGAAGATTAAATATTCTGGTCAATGACAAATGGATGTTAGGTGTGCTGTTCTTTGGCTTTGTTTGTTGGTTTTTTTCCAGCCATTGACCATTTGAATATTCTGTGCCAGTGAAATACCTTAAGGAATCAGAAACTGCGAACCAACTGTTTAGAAGTCTGGAAACAAGGATTTTCAAAAGTGAGGAATTTTCACAGAACTAAACTCAGACTTTGTCCATGCTGTTCTTTTAACTATAATTACACAAAGCCAAGTACTGTGTTCAGGCTACAGCAAGGCCTAAAAATGTGATGGACCCCCCCTCCCACCCCCAGTATGGTAATTATGAGAGTATAAGCAGGAGCCTAAGTTCCTCATCACTCAGAACAGCCAGCTGAGACATCTCTAAGGAGAAGTCTATGAATGCGTGCAGGATAATGTTCCTTCTGGCTTGCCAGAAAACCAAAGAAGGAGCTGCACTGAGGTAAGTAAGTGAGCTGTGCTTACATCAGGAGGTCAGGTGTCACTCAACACCTAGAAGACCTGTACTGCGGGGAGTAGGACATTTAGCTGACATTGTAACTGGAGCCCAGCCCTACCAGATCCCAAGAGTCGCTAACCATGAGGCTACTGTGAAAAAGGAAAGGGGTGGTGATGGCACCTCTTGTGCTTTGGTTTTTTTCTGTGCTGCCCAGGGCTGTTTTGGGGCCTTTGGCAGAGTTTGTGTCCTCCCCCTCATCCCCGAGTTGCAGCAGAGCTTAGGTGTCTCTCTGCCCAGGCTTGGGGACTTCAAGAGTCTGGTTGCCCCCTCTAATTCATTCAGAAATCTTGATGCCCAATGGTCATCTAATGTGGGAGTTAGGTGAGTAAAATTTGTCTCTAGGCAAAATGCAACTTTGGTAATGATCTGAACATAAATATACTTTATAAATCATAAAGCTTCATAATAGGGAAGTAGGGAACTACAGTTCATCTCACTTTTTAATTATTTGGTCCTTTCCCATGGCAAAAATATTGCAGCCACTCGTTTCTGCTGCATTTATCAAAGGAGAAACACTCAGCTAGCATTTAATGCACCAGGCCTGCAGCACTCCACATCAAATTGTGTGCAGCACGGTCACAGCCCCGTTCTCACTAGCAGCTGTTGAAAGAAGGACCTTACTTACTTCAAAGGGGGAAAAAGTTGTCCTTTAGAATACATTAAGAAAGCAAAACAATAACATTGGCTGTACTCAGTAGAAACAGAGAGGATTTTAGCTTTATTTTAGGTATTACTCTTTCCTAGTGATGAAACTAGCCAGTGAACACTTCACAGGGGATGGTTCTCTTGAAAGTTAGATGCCTCTGTGGACATAACGTTGAGACAACGAAGCGACTCTCCCTAGCTAATACAGTTGACCGTCTAGTTTCCAAGCAATCTGCACATTTTTTCTGCGCCCTTTACTGAACCTGTGTGGTTAAGAAAGGCGGGTTAATCTGTAGGGTATGTGCTCTGTAATGACGGCTGGCCTACCCAGACGTTGCTCCGAATGCTGTGCAAGCCAAGAACGGACCGCACGGGCTTTGCAAATCCCCACAAAGAGCCGTGCACTGATTGTTTAGGCTGCAGAATCATTTCTCAAATGAAATATAGCTGAAGTTAAGTGCCAAATACCGACTCTCCCCAGTCTGGCCTTTACATATGGTAGTGTCTTCCTAACCAGTTAACTGCTGTGGCTGGGGAAAGCACTGTATCTGTAGGAACACTCAGATTGTTTTGACCCTGACTATACAACATAATTCTGAGGATAGCAAGGGCAGAAATCATTAACTGTGCTCAAACTGTGCTTATAATGTGCTCAAACTGAGCATATTAATTATGCTCAGAATGTAAGAAAGATTAAAGGACGGATGCAGAGTTGACCAAATGCTGCAGCTACACGTCAGCAATTCTTCTGCCGAAGAGCTCGTAACTGCTTCAGGATACAGTTCTGACAGTCATGTCCCAGCTCCTGATTGCCTTCACTGTCAAGTTACTAGTTACTGGTTGAGATGTGAACATGTATAGATTGATCTGTGCAAATGCAGCAGCTGTTTTTCTGTAAAGTCCATCTTTTGGGTACTGCATGAAGATAGTAAGCCAAAACCCAATCAAAAAACTCAGTGCAGCGTACCAGTAGCACTGTGTTTGCTGTGCCCACCGGCAGGCAGCAATACAAACCCCAAATGCCACTGGAGGGGCCCATCCACCACGGGTGCACCTTCCTGGCACGCCACCATGCTTGGTGGGCATCCGGCCCACCCCAGCGGAGAGGACCTGGAAGCAAGATCGTGATTTGGAGTAGAGGAGCAGGACAGCACAGGGGAATAATGTTGCAAAAAGGCACGTGGATGGCAATAGGCTGTTTGGTTTAGGTGAGATGAGGACCCAGGCCAGGATACATGGTGCGCGGCTGGAACGAGGCAGCGCTGAATTCCTCTCAACATTTTCTCTTCCATTTCCCAGCTGTGCCATCACAAGTGAATGACAGGTGGGTCTAAGGCTCTGTCCCTCGTGACCAAATACAAACTACAGGAACATGGGGAGGAATGGCCTGCTAAAGGAGCAAAAAGGCACGTGGATGGCAATAGGCTGTTTGGTTTAGGTGAGATGAGGACCCAGGCCAGGATACATGGTGCGCGGCTGGAACGAGGCAGCGCTGAATTCCTCTCAACATTTTCTCTTCCATTTCCCAGCTGTGCCATCACAAGTGAATGACAGGTGGGTCTAAGGCTCTGTCCCTCGTGACCAAATACAAACTACAGGAACTATTTCTACTTATTTAAGTGGCTGCACGCCTGATGCCTCCTGGCTTTTTGGTGGGTGTGTTGGGCCGTGGAGGCCCTGGGACTCCAGCACCAGCTTCTGAAATGAGTAATTTAGCTTAAAGTAGGATATTACTGATACATCGTTTTTATCAAACTTGTTCTCTGGAGCATGTCTTGAAATCTGTAATGCTACTTTTGGATAAACCATTGATTAATGTTTCATTTGGACAAAGCCATAGTACTTTTCTACTTGTCTGGTTAGTACGTTAATCAGGATGAGGCCCATATTCTTTGCTACTACCTAAAAGTTAGCCTCTGACAGAGATTTAAGGGATGTTTCATCGAGTCAAATGGGCATGATTGAACCTGCCATTTTTAGTCTTTGAGCTTAGCTCTGAATTAAAGTGCAAAGGAAAACTATATACAAAAACTGAAATCATAAGGGCTTTGCAACATCTAGCTTTAAAGAAGTTTCATGATTATTGTAAACAGAACAACCTGGTAGGATAAATCTTTTTTCTTCTCTTTTTAGATTTCTTTTAATAAAGGATTTATGATGCTGAAGTAAAAAACATTTCTCTCTGAAAATAAAACAGCCAACAGTCAAGGCTGCTTCTTTGAGGTCCACTGTGTGAACTTTACTAACTCCCTGCTTAATATTGGCTAATCCATAACTGAATTAGATATCCTAAATCATTCATCAGGCTTGAGTTATCCCTATAGGTGAGAAAAGGAAACATCAAAATCATATAGAAACGTTAAGTGAAATGCTTCTCTAATTAATAAGACGTTCAAGAAATGTTTCCAATACTGTAAGTCAGTTTTATTTAAAAAATAGAGTCCAAACATTGTTTTTTATAAGGTGCAACATATATACTGTTTTCTACAATTAAAAAACAAAAAACAAAACCAAAGCAAACCAATATTTGTAATTATAGTGTCTTTCCAACACAGAATCAGTGAGTCTCCTGTAACTCTTAAACATTCTTTTTCTGCTTCATCAAAGCATAAGAATTAATAATTAGTATCACTGTGACAGCAAAAGGGTCTGGCTAATGTCATCCATGTTCTGTACTTTAATAATAAACTTTCTGGTACAGATTGTTTCAAGTACACATCAGAAACTGAATGTAACTGAACACAGTTCATGCAAAACAAAGTACAATACTGAACTTGCATCAGCCAAAGATTTTTGTTCTCTTGTTTAGTTTGACATCATTAAGTCTAACTGCTTGAACATGAGGATTCAACTGAGATTGCTTAAAGTGAGCACTATATACTAAAGTACTTACTGACATGATCAGGCTACGTGACTATCTTGAGCTCTAAAAAAAATTAAATAAATACTTAAGGCTGAGACCCATGCCTCTTGGAGTCTAGTCCATAACTTCTGAGACAAGACATATTTGGGAATACAGATGGAAAACAGTGACTGATAATGGGCTTGTTATGGGGAAATACATTAAATCATTACATCAGAACTACATTTTTTGAGAAAAGCATGTGATTAATTTGTATTAAGAGTGTTCCCCATTCAGCCACTCAAGCTAAAAGAGCAATGAAGACTGTAGTATGGAGGAAGTTCAACAGAAAAACTTACAGCCAATTACCGTCTCTGAAAGTGTCTGAAGTGCTTAAGTTTTCTAATTGGCAAAGTCTGTCCAGTTTCAAAACCCTTCTTGTCATTCTAGCATGACCTCAGCCTTGAAAATGCCAAACAACTAAAGTCAGCTATGACTATTCCATTTCTGGAGAGCTAGATATCAGTCCCTGCTCTAAGAAGGTTTAATGTATTTTGAATAGACACTGGAACAAGGAACAGTAGTCTAACCAGCCGTGTTACACATCCAAAGCTTTTTTCCTTGACACCGTAGCTATTTAAACCATTCCATCTAAAGAGGAACATGTTTGATAGAGAAGAGCTGTACACCCATTTATCTGCCTTCTGCTTGGGGGCTAGGCCCAGTGTCAAACTGCACCTGCAATAAGTGCATAAATCTCAATTCCTTCTGTTGTTGTTTCTTACAAACCACGATGTTCATTTTATGGATCCTGTTCGTAGTCCTTAAGGCTCCTCATATGCGGTCTAGTAAGAGGAGGTGACAAGCTATCACAGGGCTGACTGTTGGTTTTAGTGGATCTGGCCTCTGGGTATTAACAGGACTTAGCCACGCAAGTTTATGCCTATGCAGAGCCACGGACTGAGTTTAAGCTGATAACCCAAGTCAATATCCAAGGGAGTTTGTATTCATGACCAGTTTAACCTCAGTTAGGTGACTCCATATCTTTTTCTCAGGAAATGAGAACTTTTTTTTCACTGTTGACATACCATCCTGATTCCTGTTAGCAAACATTGACGTCAGCACTATGAATGCTCTTCAGAGTTAGCTCTGTCATGGACTACATTATAATGCAACATGGACGGAAATTTCCTTTGCTTAACAGAGAAGGCTTTAGACCTCTCCTTTCCCCTGACATACATGAAGCCTTGAGTTTGATTTCAAATAGCATATGAATTCACTTCCCAACTTATTTCTCTTGGCTTATGAGCAAAAGAGATATTTAGAAGTGTTCAGGTGGGGGCAGTACTGACTCTTGTTTCCTGGGTAAACATAAAGGAAGGTGGAGAAAGTGTTAATCAAACATGTATGTATTATCATTAAGAGCTATGAAAGTGAAAAGCAGAACACAGTCCTTCAGTTTTAATTTCAGAGCATGATTGCCCTCAAAAGTATTTATCTTAGTCCAAATCCCTTAGATTCTAGTAGTTTGGGGTAGAAGCTGACTTTCATACTAAGCCCCACTAGGGTTTAGTTGTGGGAACGAACTGATTTTATTTTATGATGGCATCTCTGTTCAAATGAGGGAATCCAATGCTTACGAGCTTGGTTGTTGACTTGGTTGTGTTTTCATGAGTTTGGCTGATGACAGCTTCACAGAAAAACATAAGAAACAACAATATTGTGTTGTATTTCCTATTTTCAGGAGGAAAGGGTTGCTCAGTTCTATAGTTTACATAGTTTTAACAATATCCCTTTAATAATACATTGTACTGCAGATGTTCAGTTAACAAAAAGTATACACTGAAATATTTATGGGCTTTGGCCAGAGCTACATATATTTGTCAGTCTGTTGCAAACACTATTGTTAAATGGAGTACTTAGCAGATTAAAATTATCCCTTTACTTCCGTTTCTTTTACTTGAACAGTTTGGGCCATACTTTGTGTGAATGTAGTGGGACACGTGCCAGAAGGAAGCAGGGTCACTGGAGATAAGAGGAGGAATTTGTGACGTAACTTTGGGCATCTAACTGAGGGTGCACCTGGCTAGTTGTGTCAGTTCGCGGACACAATAATCATGCACATTGCCTACAAGTTGGATCAACAGTCTGTCTTTTGTCTGGAGTAAGCAACAGGCTCTTCTGGCATGAAAGGTATCCCTTCATCTCTGTCCATGAAGACCATCTGGACACAATGGACTTAAGCTACTGGTATCTGTATGAATTTGAACAAAAATACCAGACGTCTTTGGTGCCAAAATGAAGGCACCAGGCTCTCAGGGGGTCTGAAGGGGATTCAGGACATCTAAGCTAAGATGCAACCTCTATCCAATCATTAAGCTTATAGTTATAAATCAAACACTGGGTAGTGTGGATTATGTGTTACTGAGAATAGAATTTGGTCTTCTGTTACTGATAGGAGTACTACTAAAGTGCTAGTATATTAACACAGACAATGTTGACTCTGTGCATCTCACACAGGACCAGAACAAGGGTTTAGAAAAATTCAGCATTTTTACCTGAGTGGCTTGGAGGTCCCGGGGACTGTTAAATCTTGTGTTCTTGCTGCAAACAGATCAATAATTAAAGCTTTGCTATTTTTTGCATTCTCAGTCCTTTTGATCTTATCCAGCCACAGTGTTGTGGGGATGGATTCCTCAGTCCTGTGACTGGCAGATGCATAAAGAGTAGACCTGCTACAGAATAAATGTCTGGGATTGTTAAATTAACTTTGGCCATCTCTTGGCAGGTGCAGACAAATGCCAAGAAATAGCAATGACGAAAAGGAACTAAATGGAGAATCAGGAAGCAATGCAGAACTTCATTAGTTTCTGAAAAATGATGATGTACACAAGGGGAGACAGGTGAGGGATTCAATCCCTTGTCACTAATATTGATGAGAGCTGGATACCAGTCTCCCTTTAGCGCCTTCGAAAATTCCTCCGTGGGCTTCCATGTTTTTTCCTGTTGTCACAGCAAATTACATAATACTAAATATTACAGTACCTGTATGCAAAATTGCATAGAGACATAATAAAGCCTTAAATAAGTCACATTTCAACATTAATAAAGGGAAGCTGTTTGACAGAAATGCTAACCTGTATAAAATCCAAAGGACTAAAGCAGAGAGCAGGGGACGCTATGTTTTAAAGCGAGTTGATGTGTGTTCTTGCTCCTTTAACTCCAGTCCTGATTCACTTAACTTTTACAAAAATAAATGAAGATGACAAAATTTTTCATTTCAAAATACGATGATTTTTCCCCTCATGAAAATGGTATAATTCAGCAGCAAATAAATAGCCATGATTTCAGTAACAAAACCAACTGACGTTACTCATACACACTCTTTAGTTTCGAACACAAATCTTTATCTGTTAACAGCTTATACATAAACAGTGTCTGCTAGTCTTCACACCTGCCTTGATGCATCCCACTGGTGCTCCTGGCTCTTTGTCTCTAAGCACCACATCACTTACACCCACCAACACTCCAATTGAGCTGTTGGGAATCTCATTAAGGAAACACAGCTTGATGTCTGCAGCTGCTCAGAGCCTCTAAACTGCCTTCCTCATTAAATAAGTGCCATCCTGCATCCACTCCCTCTGTCAGAGGCATATTGGGCCATTCCTCATACATACTACGTTTTCTCTTTAAACAAAATGAAACACCAAACATAGCCTTTGTGTTAATCTAGAAGGGATTCCTTTGGGGTTACTTTCTTCTTCCTTTACCAGTCTAGTTAAACATGATAGATTCAGGGTCCTGGTTTGCCATTTGCGCCATATGTCTTAATACATCCTTTTTAGTTATGATACCCAGCAGCCTCCTAGAGGAGAAAAGGAAAGGAAAGGTCAACAATCATCTCATATATCATGCGGGTTTTTTCCCTGTTCAGCTGCAGGGACATTTTGTGAGTGCTTCCATATAACACTGTCCATCCCATCCATTCCTCAATGATGATCTTTCATAAAAAGCATTCTCACCTCGTGTATTTTTACTACTGCAGCCATGAACATTCAGTTAAATACTTTGGGTTGTTATCTCTTTTTGTTGGGAACATGACTAAGTGAGGAGCTACAACTACTGACACTTTGTACAACAAAGTAATGAGTTTCCTTTGGCTCAGGCTGCGGGGGACCAAGAGCACAAAAACAAGGCACCAGTGCCCTGAGTTAGGGCGTGGGCTTTACTAACACACAAACTAAGCTAAAGCATGGACTTTCTGAAACTCTCACTGTCCGACAACATAATTCCTTCGTCTTTGAGTGATAATTTCTCATTTATATGATCCTAAATGAATTATATCTGTCAGGAAAGATGGGGCCTGTGGGCCAAAAATTTCCTAACCCTCAGTACTCAAGGGTTTTATTTCCAGTCCTTGAAGGCCACGAGGCACTGAATTTTGAAACTACATCTTTGTTATAGTTTTCCACCTTTCATTTCCTGTAAGTGCTAGCACTCAAGATCAAAATTTCGAAATCCAGGCACCTAAAATCTGTGCCCTGATAATGGTCCTTATTTCTTAATGCTGAGGACACTGTGCTGATAGTAACAGCTGATACGCAATATTTTTTAATAACAAAAAGGCTTTTTGCAGAAGGCTAAATTTTAGTCTTCTGCATTTGAAAATGATGGCTCTGGTTTTGCTATCCTGTTGTAAAGTTTCTTCTTACCACTAGATCCTGGGATGAGCAATGATCCCAAAATAGCTCAAATCCCATTGGAATTATGAGATGTTATTTCTAGTGCACACAGTGCAGCTTTTTACCCTTCTAATTTCAGGTTTACCCACACTTCAGTTGTTTTTTGTAGAGATTTTGTTTATATGCCTTTCCATTTTCCATTAAAGCAAGCTGAACGGATTAATTTTCTTCCACTGACATCTTTATCACAGTCTTCATAAGCATCTCATCTAGCTGGATGTCTAGAAACAGGCACATCCTTTGCAATCAATACTACTTGCAAGAACTGCCTTTGTTGAAAACGGAACGATAGTGGGAATCAGAACAGTTTATTTTGTATTTATTTTTACCTTCTCTAAATGTCAATATGCCAAGGATTTGGGAGAACAGAGTGAAACATGACACCTGACAATGGCCATTCTTGTTCTGAGTCTGATTTCTTTTGCTGCCCTGGAGAGACACTGGGCACGCTTCCCTTACTTTTCCATTCACAAAATAGACAAAATCAAAATACTTGACTGTCTCAGAGGTGCTGATTAATTAGTTACTGTTTATACTTGGCTTTAAAGAGGAAAAACGGTGGTTTTGTTAATGCTGAAGAAAACCTCCTGAGATTTTCTAAGCGTACTTGACTCAGTATCTACTCACCCACTGCGAGTGACAAGACACTGCCGGAGTCCAAGTTTCCGGAAAATATCTACCACAGTCTCCATTGGCGTGTGGTCAGTGACAGTGAAAGGGCTCAGGTTGAGAATACGCCGCAGCTTCAGTGGATGGGGACTGTTGGGTGGCAGTTCTGGGGGGTCTTCGGTGAAGTACACAATGGAGTTGCTCACCACCCCATCCTGGCGCTGTCTTGCATTCTCTGTACAACAGAAAGATCAAGGTAGAGAGTGAGTTAGGTTTGATTAAAAAAAAAAAAATCCTCCTTTGGAAAGCGAAGGTAGTAGTTGCTTTTTGTCTTTAACGTACTGAGGTCCCAGAAGTTGGGGTTACTGAGCAAACTTGAATTTCCTTGAGACCTTGTTCCCTTGAAGCAAATGTAAGTGATATCTTTACAAACACATACTTTTACTTGGTTGGGATAATGCTTTTCTGAAAAAATATGCAGCTTGTTGCATTCACAGACATCACTAGTCCAATTTGTGTCAAATTCAAATGACTATATGTCATTTCCTCCACTGTGAGAATCGCAACAGAAACTTCTATTATATGCCCGAAGGAGTGGAGTCAACAGCTGTGTATGGTCCCAGCTGGCTTGGAGCCGTATGTTTGTTCCCAGGCTTCTCAGTGAAGTTGGGGAAATCTGGGCACAGTGAATGGATTTATGAACACAAAGCTAGGAAAAGACTAATTCACATCCCAGGGATCCGGCAGCAGCGTGGGTGTTGTTCTAGACCAGCACACCTCTCTGGCATGCAGGGTAGATTTTGTGGTTTTGCATTTAATTCCTTAAATAGAGTTTGCATATCTAGATTTTAAAAGGGCAGAAAAAAAATAGCATCCTACTTAAAGGAAAATAGTAAAGGGAGGAACAATATATAGCAGTAAATGAGTTTGATACATTTTTCTCAACAGTACGTATTTGACCACTTTCAAAAGTTCAAAAGCTATCATTCATACTTTGATCAACTATGAAGTGAATGTCACACTACATCTGGAGTTTACATGATCAGAGTAAGCCTTTTACTTTAAAGTATGCTCCAAGAAGAATTCTTAGCATTGAAGTAGTTTATTTTCTTTGTAGCGTTTACCTCATTTCTACTCAACACTACAGGGCACAAACAATACGAGACAAATTTCCAAATGATAGACAACCTGTTTCTCCCCAGAATAAGTATATCATGTGTTTGGCTCCGAGGGTTTAACTCTTCTTTTTTTTTTTTTCTTTTTTGTATAAATTCTTGGAAATGGTTAGAATTATTATCTTTGATTAATATAGGTTGCTTCTTTTCTTGAGAGGTACAGCAAATCAGATATATTCAAAGCGTATGTATATATTCTTGGAGCTCATTGCCATCAATCAAAGTGCCGAAACATGCTCCTGTGACTTGTAATGTGGAGACAGTAATGGTTTCCAACATGTTCCAGCTGCATTTTTTTCCCTTTAACGATCATTGTCTTGTAATATTTCTGGAACTGAAGCAGTGCTCGCTCAGACCTAGCATCAGTACAGTATATGATTTTCAACCTTCTCACCCCACATATTACAAGCCCTATTGCAATTTATAGGAATGACGCTAACTTTGTCTCATCTTGTTTTGATTCATACATCTAATTTCAAGTGCGAATACGCCTGCATAGCTCTTTGATATATGATCTGTGCTAAGAGGTAACATTAATCAAACTGAAGGTAACTCCCACCCTTTGATAAAAACCCTTGACAACTAGGTATTTCCTTCCCGAAGCTGCACCCAAAGCAATAGGCCCAAGCATTTCAGCTACCACATTGCTGTTCCCAAGGCACCAGTGACCCTGGACAACAGTGATTAGCCAAAGCCATAACTTCACTCTTCAAAGTCAAACATCTCTCTGGAGAAACGTAAATGATGTAGTACTACTGAGCAAATTCAGTGGCATCAGAAAAATGGTGGACTTTGTATGCAGTCTCAGTGGATGGGGGAGTTAGAGTAAAGGTAAAACAGAATAGATCATTTTTGCAGTCAGTGGGTAAGAAAAACACATATAGCTTAACGGAAAGAGCAAAGCAAACGGATGATGATGTCTGGTTTCACAAAGTAATCTATGCAGAAGGCTCTTGTCATAGCTAGAGAGTGAATTAGTTCTCCCAGCTGTGAAAGGGCCTCTCATATTCAGAAGTTCACAGCCTATATTAACTGTGTTGCTCTCTCAACTCCACATTGGGAAAAGTACATTATACAGGCCACCTGGCTTGTCTCCAAGACTCTGCCTTTTGTATGATGCCTCTCAAGCTGGCCAAATTTAAGAAGAGCTTTCCAGGTCAAATACTCCCCTCCGTAAAAGACTGTAGAGTCGGTGCCGTTTAAAATGTAGGCACCTATTCCCAGAGGTGACTCTGCCCACCTCACCTGCCTGCCTGCTCAGTCAGCAAGGACCAGCGGAAGGATGCAATCCTGAAGGTGCTTCTGAGCCACTGGAAGTGGCATTGCCACTCACTTTACAGGGACAGGATGCATTAGAGCGTGCTTAGTGCTCCACTTATTAAGACAGAAATGATGCAGGGGTAACTCACGAGGCACAGAGCTGTGTGTGAACAGGTATTCCACACATCTTCTAGCAAGCCCATTCAGCCATGCTGCCATCTATGACCTGAATCAAAAGACTCAGTTCCTCAAACTTTTCCGATTTGCTTCAGACAGCGTCAGATCTTTCTGCTTTTATAGTGAGGGCACTGCATCTTCGCTCTATGCAGTTTTCCCACTGACATACCTCCTGCAAGGCAGACGCAAAAGGCTATGAAGTTAGGATGGCAGCAAGTGTTACAGCCACGACATGGCATGGACAGTGTAAAAGCCAGACACAGGGTAGGCTAAATACATCTAATTAAGGTTTTTACTTCTCACAGGAGAATGCAGAAGACATTTGAAAATCATTAGCAAAAGCAAGATAAAATACAAACTATTTTATAAATGGTATCAGCTCTTGGCATTTACACATTTGGTGAACCTTCAGACACATACTTACTTTCCTGGCTTGGCCATACAAGGCATCTTTTGTTACAGCCAAAGGAAGATTAGCCCTCTGAGAAAATCAGTTGTTTGAAGTGGGTATTGCAGCTAGCAGCTTTGGACTTCATCTTGGTGTCTTTAAAATCCTCTTATACTGAGATTGACACACAGAGGATTGTAACTTCATGGAGACTTTTTTTTTGCTTGGTTTTGGAGGAGGGAGGAAGGAGCAACCAGTGATAGTGGGCTTTTAATAAAAAAGTTAGATTCCCACACTCCTTGGATGTTAAATTACAATTGTACAATTAGAGGAGCTGTAGAACTGGCAGTGAGTCCTCTTCTGCTTTCCTGTATTTTGAGAAATTAGTGATATACTAAATGCAAAATTAATTCACTTCATAAACTATTTTCTCTAACTGAAATGACAACTTACACCACAGAAGGGAAAAAACGAGGAAATAATTTTTCTACTGAATTCTGCACTACGTTTTAAGGGGAAAAAACTGGGCTCTTTCATGTCTTTTCTTCTTCTGCATGTAGTATTGATGCAGTACTGATGACTTTCTGCTAGGGGATGGCAAGAGGAGAATCAAGTAACAGCTGAGTGTCCTTAAATAAATGAATATAAATTTTAGGTCTAATCACTTAGACTGCATCTTGTACGTCCAGGAGATGAAAATAAATATGCATTAAAAAAACGTGTGCTTTAAAGAGCACTGTCATTTCAAATTCTATTTTAGTTTTGTGAGAAGTGAGCAGGAAAGTGGCCCTCTAAAATAGCCCTGATTTTCCATTTATGGAAGTATTTTTTTTCTGAAGAATATGTGAGTTTCCATCTGAGACAACCGCTTTTTAAAGGTGCCTGAAGCAGAGGGATGAAACAGGCCCACGCAGAAAGGAATAATTCCATGTCAAGGAGATTTGGATATGCCAGACATTCCACTTCCCTGCAAAGTGTAAGGCAACCATGCCTAGCCAGAAGCCTGCCTGCCTGCCCAGCTGGCCCTCAACACCACAGGGCTACCAGAACTGGGAGCAGACTGTGGGGTTGATTTGCCAGGCTTGCAGGCCTCTGCAGCTCTGGATGCCCTGGGTACGGGGACGGTGGGAACACTTGGTTTTGTCCGATATACCTGTCTTTTCAATCCACGCCTAGCCATCAGGTCAACCAGGAAGGGACCTGATGGGTCAAAACCTATAATGACCTGGATCTGGCTCTCCGGTAACTGGCCAGCTATCCACTGGATGCTTGACAAAACTCAGCCAAACTTTACCAAACAACATCCTCCACCTAAAAGCTTTCCGCCCCTACCGCACAAGGCCTGCATGTGAGAGAAATGGAGACAGTGCAACAGAAAGAAGCACAGGGACTTGTACTTTGTCACAAGGTGACAAAGGTTCACGACTGCCCCAGTTGCTGCCAGCAGCCCACGGAGACTGCAGGAAGCTCAGCACTGAAGTGGCTTTTGATCTGGTTCTGACAAAACCTGTGACCATATGAGTCAGATTTACCTCTGTTGTCTCTAGCAGAATCGTATTGTACCGTTGAGTGATGGCAAAATTAAGCCCACAAAAGTCAAGCCCACAGAAGTCTACCAGGTGGTATGTGGCAATATAAAAGCTTCCAGCTATGCGTCCTGGCATCTAGTAAAAGCCAGACGAGGAGAAAGTTAGGTTCGGTTCTTATTTATCCGTTCTTCAAGGTGAATAACACTGGTAACATCCTACCCATATCAAAATGAAACTTGTATGTACACTGATACCCTACTCACTTATTGCAAGAATCAGCTCTCGTCTCTGCGCAAATCCAATAAGTCTCTCTGAGTCTTTCGAAACCACTACTGGAAAGCCATTGTAGTCAGTCTCCTTAATTAGTGTCTCGACATCCTCCACAGTCATGCTATCCTGCGTCAGAACAGAGAGAGGAGCTTCACCACGCCTTGGTCTCATGACGTCAGTTGCCAGGGTTCGGTGGGTAAATTCATCCTTGACATCCAGAAACGGGTAGCCGTTCAGATGAATGTGAGCTTCATAGATCCCTTCTTTCCCAAAGGCATCTGCCACCCACTTGCTTGTGACAGCTGCAGCCATAAGAGGTACGATGTACTCCAGGCCTCCAGTTAGCTCGAACATAATCACCACCAGAGAGACCGTCATTCGGGTAACACCACCTGCCAACAAGGAAAGCAGCTCCCCTCAGTGCTCTTGATGTATACATACTAAGCAATTCATTTATATTTTTGAGTCTTACACTCAAAAAGGCATGCGATTATTCATGCTGAGTACTTTGCCCTTATACTTTATGAAGTATTTTGGGGCTTATTTCGCTGAAGAAAGAGAGTTTTCATCTACTGCAATTTTCATCCTAGAGATTGAGTGAACTTGCTCAAGCCAGAGATGCTAACATTGAAAAGCAAATAAAGAATGCTAAAGGACTGAGCTATCAAACCAGAAAGCATGCCAAAAAAATCAGCTATACTGGATACTTGAGAAACTAAAACTGAATCCTGCCATTAACGCTCTAAACCGACTCCAAGAATCAGGTAAATACCATGGCTGGGGCAGGTAGGAGCATCGCGAGCTGGCCTGCATGCTGGTTTACCTATCACATTCATACTGAAGAGAAAGCTAAGCGTGATCTTGGGGCACGACATGGCTACAAAATCCTGCGTAAAGATAGTTTAGGGCCACTACAAGAGCTATGTTACAGCTTAAACCCTAGCTTTTGGTATCAGTATAACATACAGTTTGAACTGTATACAGCTTGGTTTGAGGCCATCTAGGCGTGCAGCTGTAGACAGGGTCGTAGCTGTATTTTTCAATCTAGTCTTCCTGTATTAATTTCATAAGCAAGCTCCTTACTCCTTCAGTTTACGTTAAAGGATAATAATAATCACATAACTGCAGACAAGTATGTATGTATCACTGAATTATTAGGTAACATTTCTTTGCCTCTGTTCAAAAGGTAAATGTAATAAATCTGCTATTTTTAGGCCTCAAAATACAGCACCATTTTAGATGAGAGAAATCAGAAACAGGTCATTAAAAGATGCTTTTAATCTAGCAGCATACAGGAAAATTAAATTGTTGATTATTTAACACAATGATCCGGATATGACTTTCACCTGAGGAATGCCTTAAACTTCTGACACTGAAAAGCTGAGAGCAGATACCAGAGTAAGCATCATTTAATACTTACTCTGTATCTAACTCTACACGAGACAAGTCTTGGGCTTAAGAATGAGCAGTGACCATTCTGCTGTATGTCTCACAATACTATTAAAATCACTGCACCTTGATTTGGACCTTTTAAAAGAGGAAGTGATTGCTGACTAGCAGATCAGCTGGAATATCAGAGCAAAATTTTACTGTATCATATCTTTTGTGAACATTAAGATCGTTTATGGACAAGAGGAAGCACTTTACTCTTTTTGACAGTAAGATTCATCCTAGCTATTTTAATGTGTCTACAGTGCTGTAGGTGTTCACATCCAAAGGGGTGATCCAGATTGCCTTTATAATCTCTGGAGAAAAACAGGCACTTTTGAGGCCAAATTCATCTGTCCATTTGCCTGGTTTTAGATGTCTATTGCCAGAAAAGACTGATCTTTCCAGTGTCTCATTTTTCTGTTTTGGCTATAAAGGGTATCAACACAGCTAGCTCAGATGTTGACGTCTACATTACAGACATTAAATTTAGACAAGCAAATCCCACCCTTCCTTCCTCTATAACTGATCACACAAATGATCCTGCTTTTCTAACATAAGACTCCGAAACTGAAACTTTTCCAGCTCTTCCCCGAGTACGTCTTTCATTTCAAATCTACGCAATTACATTAATCACGTGTTATGCCTCCCTGCTATTATTTCATCATCTAATGATGGTATCAACAACAACAATGACAAAAGGAGGTAGAATATACAAGTACGGAAGGGGAAAGATATGATCGAGCAAAAATGTGTTCACATGGTATGCTTGTAACATTCCTATTGTATCTATGACTAGAAATTTGATATGTGATGTATTATTCAATGATCTTGCTTTAACAGTTAACAGATCATTCCTGTTATATCCAATAAATCCTATTGATTGAATGTAATCAGACATTGGCCTGTGGTCTAAGTGAAAACCAAAATACCATACCAAGTGAAAACCAGTTGACCATAGTGTGACACACAGCCAAAATAAGACCCAGAATTTTCACCTCTGTGTAGCTTAAAATTTGGCTAGAACTAGGAAGTTTGTTCCCTGCGCTAAGAGAGCGCACAGTCTAAACAATGAAGTAGCTTTAGTCCAGCTACAGTGGATTTAATTACATCAAAAGGAAGCAAAAACACTCCTTCTTGTAAACCTGTAGCCTAAGTTTAATTTTTTCTTTCCTTCTGTGTGCTTTTTGGCAGGAGTAGGCATTGGTGACTGCAAGCCTCTCTGTTGTTGACTATCTGGCAGATCACTGGAGAGACCATTAGAGGAACCTGCCCACGCTTTAGCCCATCACATCTTGATTTCAACCTCTGTTATGTCCAGAAATTCCAGCATAGCACCCAACACAAACACAAAGCCCTCATAAACAATTTGCAGCTCCCCAAACATCAGTGTTATTCATGCACGAACCAATGATCAGCAGGTACTCTACCCAGGCAAGCTGCCGCTCCCACCATAGCATAAAGTCCCGGTGTGACACAGTCTGCCCCAGGTCTGCACCAGTTCCTGAAGATGATCCAGTCATGATGGTGATATGCGAGCTGCTCTACTCCGATCCCAACCATCCTGCCAGCCATGGCTCCAACAGCCATGCTGGGAATGAAAAGGCCTGAAGGGATCTTGAATAAAACATAGACACATGAGCACCTTGACAAAAATGACTAGTAATGAACTTACTGATCAAACAATTTATTATTAGTGGTAAGAGAACCCAGTTTTCCTATTAAATGCTAGCTGAGAAGGCCGTAGCCTTATGGCAGCCTACAGTGAGGTTCCCCGTGGCCTGAGATACGTTTCGGCAGTGACCGAGTTTGTGTGGTTACATGTGTATTAATAACTTTAGAAAAAGTTAATGCACTTTTTTAAGTAATTTTGAATCCTACCTGCTGCATCACACTGAATTTGATAGATAAATGGTGTTTCTGAATGATAGTCTGCTTTTAAAGTCAAGGCGCTCCTGGTTTTGCCTTTACTGCTTTCTCAGCAGGAAATCAGGAGATGCTGATGGTTCTGTCATGGGCTTGAGACTAAGCTTAACTGAAAATAACATCTTGATTTCATCCTCTATCACATGGAGTACTTTATAGTTTTATTACTACTCTTTCAGGCTAAATCAGACCAGATTTTAAATTAAATGTCAAATACAGAATAAAAAATCAGAGAAAGGAGGCTGACTGCTCAGAGGCAGCTATTTCTTCATCTCAGTTTGCTATATATTTTCGAGGAAGCTCTATGAAGCATTACCTTGTTGTCTGCGATACAGACAAGTCACAAATCATTAAAAAACAGTATTGAAGTGAGAAGGAAAAAAAAGAAAAAAAAAAGAAAATGAAAATTTGCTTTGCCTTGGCTAAGTGCATTTCCTCTTAGATGTCAAGCGCACCTGCAAGCTGGAGAGAAATTCCCTGGTGGAGAAGACAACTCTGGTCTCTGGCAAGGGCTTGCGTGGAGGTTTTGTTGGTTTTAGAGAGGAAAGGCTGTTATATCTTTTTAATTCTGAAAATACATCTTGAGCTTCCTAGAGAACTAAACTAACAACCTCAGCATGGCCCAGAGGCGTTAGGGCTGATAACAGCAGGCGCTGCCTGCCCCACCGTATAGTGTTAGTTTTGCAGATACAGTTGGATTGAGTCTTCTGGATTTGGTGGGTAAAGCTATGTTGTCTGTTCTTTTACAGAACAGTTGAAACTGTCAATTGCTTCTAACAAATTGTAAATATATAGAATAAATAAAGAACCACATATCAATTAAAGAACCAAACTCAGAAGTTTTTAAAGAAATGAACAAGCATAACAACTGGCTGCCAGCCATAAATCAGTTTCTGCAGTGAAGGGCATCTCATTTCAAGTCCTCCTCCAGAAATATTACACTTGCAACATCTAAGTGCTCTTGAACTCCCACTTGTTCTCCCTGCTCAGGAAATCAGCAGGACTCAGTCACCGGTCCTGGGTCACCTTCTACCATTCTGTAGTTCTTGTCATCAGATGGAGAAAACACAAAAGAAAAGAAAAGAAAACTCCAACAACTTCCTACTACATTTTGGGTAAAAGACCTTCCAAAAGATGGATCCTCAGTTCGAGCACAGTGTATAAGAGAAAGTTGAGATGCTTTGGCTTTGAGTGTGGTATAAAATATAGTGTAGAAGTCAGAAAAACTTCCCATCATCTGCTGCAATCAGATCCAGAAGTAAATGCTCAGATAATGGCAGCTGTAGACAGATATGTGTTTTATATGGGCTCTAGCAATGAGATATATACAACTCACCACAAACAGCTTTGTATATATTGAAAGCTTGGACAAATTGTTCTTGGACCTTTCATCACCTATTTATGGGGAGGAGGAGGAGTGGAAGGAAAAAGCTGCAAATCCAGACTAGTCAAATCGTACATCCCTCAGTCCTCCCACTCATTCCCTCTTTTTTCCAAGCTACAGTGCTTAAAAAGATTCAAAAATAGAACTTTTCAGCTGCTTTTATATTTTTGTGAGGTTTTAAATGTGTAAATCAGTAAATGTAAAGCTATTGCTTCCCTGAGCATAGCTACCTTGAGGCACATTAAGACATTAATCCAACACGACAAACAACAATGTAAATAGTCCATATCTCTGAGAGAGCTGAAAGACAGCTGCAGTGGGAATCATCTTGAATTTGCTTACTGGCAACAGTGGATTTAAATTCCCACCCAGATTTTTTTTTCGCTTAATAAAACCGCAGATGACTAGAAGGTGGAAAAGCAGAGCTCATCCCTCTGCTGTGACAGGGGCTCACAGAGCAAGGTGCCGGCGGGCAGGTGACCCAGCAGGCATCTCAGCGACACCTGCGTGGCTGGGTGTAGGTCAGAGGCACACAAGCCCTGCCAGATAGACCACAGCTGCTGACGGCCACCCATCTGTACCTTGTGCTCGCGACAGCTTCTGCGCCTGCCCCCGACTTACCTTCATGCCGAAAGTGAATATCGTGATGACAATTTTAAACACCAAAGCCAAGGCCAGCTGCCACATGGCGGTGTACACTCCGGGGCCGGCAGGTCTGTCGGGAATGTCATCCACCGGCCGGGTCATGTTTGGGTCATTGATATAGTCGCAGAGCTGCGAGGACTCCAGGGCACCGCAGTCGTTGAAGAGCTCTGAGATCAGCTCGCTGGTGCTCCTCCGGGTGTAGGGGTTGGGGTAGGCGATGATGGCGGTAATAGCCGTTATCACTATGACCTCCAGGACTGGGTATTTCCCAAGTCTGGTGGTTTTTCGCCTCCTGCACCAGGCAATGTTGCATCGGATAAAGAGGGTCCCCCAGAGGCCACCGAAGACACCGAGCAGGATGAAGGGGAAGAGCTCGGCCATGTACCAGGGGGTGTGGTACTCCACATAGAACAGGACCAGCCGGCTGTTTCCAAAAGGATTGATGGACCTCAGCGTGAAGGCAGCCACGAGGGCAGCAAAAAATGACCTCCAGAGGGTTTTCAGAGGAAAGTAGTAGCTGACCTAAAACCAAGCAGAGACCATAAACACTTCACTTTGTGTGACGGAGGGTGTTTGCTTTAATTGCCATCACCGTGTGTTTCAACTGTGACCCTACGTCTGACTTTACTGGGAGCACTAGTCCTTACCACAGCCAGAATGTGTTCACAAAGGTATCATAAAAGGCAGTTTCAGATTTCAGATACGGAGCAGCAACCAGTTACAAATCGATAAATCTTAATCCAAAGTTGCTGGCTAGAGATGATGAGACGGGTGCTCGACAGCTCAGCCCACGCAGCAGCAAGCTGAAAGCTGGAGAAACCTCAGCACAGGGATACACTTCCAGATTGAATAATTTCATTTCTTGCCAGAAAGCTAGTGCTCTCCTCCTACCCAAATTAGCCTAAAATACCTGGTTATTTCTTATTACTAGAAATCCAAGATTATTTTTGCTTTAGAAGAAAAATAAGCATATAAATATTTGAAAAATAAAGAGGAATCTTAGGAAAAGGTATCAGATGAAAATCTATTTATTGAAGCAAATGAACTGCCAGGTCTCACCTCTTCCAGACTAAAAAGCACGCCTCCAATTGGAGCCCCAAAGGCAACAGAAACTCCTGCAGCAGCTGCCGCCGAAAGCACCTACAAAGCAAATATTTACGTACAAGGCATGAGTCCCTTGGAACACCGAGGATCCGGACTGGGAAATTAGAGATGATGTGAGCCAACCTCACCTCTCTTCTCTTTCCTTCATTCTTGCTGTACTTCGAGAAAAGGCTGCTGAAGAAGTTTCCGCAGCAACAGGCCACGTGGACTAACGGCCCCTCTTTCCCAAGGCTGAGGCCTGAAGATACCACCAGAACCAAGGTGACTGTTTTGATTAAAAGTGTCCACTTTCCCAGGTAGCCCCTAATAATGAACCCACTCAAGATGGTTTTTATCTGGAAAGCAGGAAGAACATGTTGAAAAGCTGAAGAAACCTTTTCTACTCTGAACTTGCAAATGGAGTTAAAAATCCAGCGGAGTTAAAAAAAAATTGCAGACTGCTTGAAAAGAGACAGCGATGGAGAAAAAGAAACCATAGGTAAGGCAACTTTCCCGCAGTGGTATCTGAGCAGGGGTTAAGCAGACCACACTTTTACTGTTGTTATGGGTGATCCCCTGTGTCGGTAAGGAGTCTCACAGAGAGCAACAGAAATACAAAGCTCTTACATATCTCCTCGGCTTAAGGGATCAGAGTTAAACTAGACTCAGCTTTAACAAAGAAGAAAAAAGGCGAATAAACAACCACAAATTTTTCCCAGTTCAAACAAGAAAAAAAGTTCTGAATATTTGGAATGGCCATGCCATAAAAGCATGCAAGTATTACGAAATGAGAAAGTCCAAGAGATCTTATTTTTACACATTTCCTCTTAATTTTGCATGTGAGTGGCTAGAATAGAGTACAATGCAAGTGCATGACACACAGGCTGCAGGGTGGGATTTGGGAAATCTAGCCCTGGCAACAGGCTGGAGCTGCGCATCACCTCACGTAAGAGATTTACCACTCGGAAACTAGATTTACAGTTAACTATGAAAACATTTTTAAAACACCTACAGATATATCAAACATGTAACACACACACATGTGACCACTTTGAAACATGGAAATTATTTAAATATTTCAAATTCTTTGTGGGTTTTTTTTTCCTAATTGGCTATGAAACATTTGGATGCTTTTCCTAGAGACGAAGAAAGAAAGTATGCCAAGATTTCTAAAATTTGGGCTGTTGATTCTGTCTGCCAGATTCCTAAGTAATAATCCCAGTGGTTCTATAGCACTTTTAACAAAAGACGGCCCTGATTTCAGAACTTTTGAGTAGCTATGCTGCTTGAATTACAGGGTTCCTCATTTTAAGAGCTTAAATATGGACTGAGGCTCAATATGTAAAATTTGAAAAGTAAGTAAAGATTTTGGCTGCCATAGTACTGTCACGCCAGCATGAAGTTGTGTACAAGGACACAATTTGCAGAAGATAGATGCCAGAAATTTTCAGGCATCCCAAATGATGGGCAACTTGCACCTTCCGTAGCTTAGGAAACCCTTTGTAGCCCTCCGGCTTTATTTTATTTTGGTTTTATTTAAAGCCCGGTCTAGAAAATGACTGGTTTTGTAACTGGCTGAAGTAATTTCATCCAAGGAACGTTCTGTATAACCTTCCAGTAAGTATGTGTCACAGCCACAAAAAGTTGGAGTCCATAATGCGATGACCAGGAACTCTTCATTTTTAATTCAAGCTCTGGCAACAAAGATGTATGTACATTAACCTGTCACGGTGGCATTTGAACATTTTCTGCTATGAAAAATTTAGATGGGCACCATAAAGGCATGTTAGACAAAGGAATGAAGGCAGATGAGATGGAAAGACAGTCGTCTTATTCCTGCGCTATCTTATAGTACACTTCTGGAATGGGAAAAGGCAGCAAATGATCATTTCTTTGTTTTGTTTGGTATTTGTATATTCATCCACAAAGAGAAACTCACCTCTGGGATTCCAGAGCCACAGGCGTAGGGAGCAAACACTCTGACCAGGGAGACTGCCAGGAAAGCAAAACATAGAGCCCACATAATGTACAGAAAATAGTTTAGAATGTAAGCGCTTGCACCCTAGAAAAATAACAGTAACAAACATCGTTAGACAAATGCAGATTGGTAAATCTCACACTTCTACATGGTATCATGATGGCACGCAGCCTGGTCTTTTAATTTACATGCTAGCTGATGCCTTTCCTCAGGAAGGACAAATGACTTGATATATTCCAAAAATTGTATTACTCATGGAAAGAAGCAGCATACTGATACATACCTAGCCCAGTCCATACACTCTGTTTGCAAGGGACCCAAACACCTTAAACAGAGCATCTTTCAAGCGCTAAAAATTTAAGCCAAGCACAAAAAGTTCCAAAACGTCAAACAGATCTGTCATAAGGGCAAAAGTAATTGGTGATAAAAAAGCACCTAATGAAGGAATCTGCTGTGTTCATCCCATGGCGGGTGACAGGGGATGAGACCCTGATACATCTTTTTCTGAGGGCTGGTATTCAAAGGTCAACTTTCCATGCAGATGCTGATCTTTTCAAATGACATCCCTGCATATATCAGTAGCCAGTTCAGTTCACGAACGGGAAGGGTAAAACCATAAACAAATCCTTTCCTTCTATAGGATGCTATCTACGATAGGGTTGAAAATCATTTGACAACACAATAGCTTGGCAGATGCCACTCAGACACATCTCAGTCATTTTTGCCCTGATATTTTAAAAGCATTCTAGTCAATAATAAAACCTATCTTCAAACTGAATAGCTTTACTGATCATTAGCAATGGTTGACTGTGCAGTGCCATAGTGAAAGCATAGTCAGTAGTGACCTTCAAGCTTTCTACCTGTCTCCAGTGGTGTCGTGGTTTAACCCCAGCCAGCAACTCAGCACCCCGCAGCCGCTCACTCACTTCCCCCCCACCCAGGGGGATGGGGGACAGAATTGGAAAAATAAAGTAAAGCTTGTAGGTTGAGATAAGAACAGTTTAATAGAACAGAAAGGAAGAAACTAACAATGACGCTAATAACAAGAAAGTGACAATAATAATAAAAGGATTGGAATACACAAACCAAGTGATGCACAATGCAATTGCTCACCACTCGCTGACTGATGCCTGAGCCGCGCTCCCCCTCCCCGCCCCGCACCAAGCTGGGCATGACGTCCCATGGTACGGAATACCCCTTTGGCCAGTTTGGGTCAGCTGTCCCGGCTGTCTCCCTTCCCACCTTTCCTGTGCCCCTCCAGCCTTCTTGCTGGCTGGGCCTGGGAAGCTGGAAAGTCCTTGATTTAGCCTAAACACGACTTTGCAACAACTGAAACCATCGGGTGTTATCAACAGTCTTCTCCTACTAAACCCAAAACACAGCGCTGTACCAGCTACTAGGAAGACCATTAACTCTATCCCAGCCGAAACCAGGACAAATGGTCAAGTCAAAACTGTTGTTAAAATCTGCTTTAGAATACCCCTCCCTCTTCCCAAGCATAATTTTTAGGTTAATTTCAAAAACCCACCTACACAGCTGAAAGAGAACCTGGTCAGGGGCATCGAATTGATGCAAAGGAGCTTAAGCCTTCAAACAATCTCCTCTAGCAACATGACACTAGAGAATAAAAAACAAAATGAACCTCAGTGCATGAATTGGTATGAATCTGTCACCTCTAAGTGAACTCTTCCTAGCGGATGCAATCCCAGCTGCTCAAGAACATCAGGGCCCCTGTCTTTGCTCTGCAGGACAGCAGCCTGGATATCAACATTGTGACAAATCAAGTAGGAAAACAGGCATTAATCAGTTGTATCATTTCTTCAGTTAACAGAGCTGGCCAAGCCCAGTTCCCAGTCATAAAAAAAACCTGGAGTTGAGAAGTCACCCAGTTTGCAAGCCTGCAAGAAATCAGCCTTTAACAGCATGGATGCTTGCTAGCCTCATTTTCCAGGTCTCTGTCCAATTGAAAAGACAGGAAGGGAACCACTGCCCTCACCCTTATGGATATATTTGGAAGAAGGGCAGTTTGTTAAGGTCCTCTTGTGCTTGCTGAAGTTTGTAGCTGGCTTTGCTGTAACAGCAGAAGAGCAATACGATGCCATCCCCCAATGCCCTGACACTAAGCAGTCATGGATCCCACACTAACAGTGATTGACATCCGTCTGTAGTAACCATGGATCTTTGTTGCTGCAGCTGAAGACGCTCATGCATGCCTTCTCCTAGTGCTTTCAATTACAAACAGCTACAATAATATTTATTCTCCCTCTAGAGAAAACTCTGGATATGTTGCCCCAGGGCAAAATTCTCCTGTCAGTGCAAACCTGGAGTAACTCCAAAGAAGATCAACACCATTACAACAATTTGGCCCTACAATGTTGAGCGAAAGCTGTAGTTCTGCTTCTAAATTCACTGGAGTCAAATTAACTTTGTTTCTTTTTACTTCTTCTTCTTTCACCTCTCAGAAGTCATATGAAAACTATGTCAGCTCGTTACTGCAATCATACATACACCGACAGCACTGGGGCAGGACCCTACAGGAGTCTGTATGGCCAGTTCCGTCTTACCTCTTGGGACAACGCTCATTGGTACATTTTCCAGATTATCTGGCATTCTGCAGGTCCAATTGCAGCAGCTTCTAATGGTTAATTATAAGAAAACCTTTGGGAAGCGAAGTAGTAGTAACTCAGTACAGCAAATGGCTCATTTCTCATTCATTGTGTGCCATTATGATTACTAAGGCCCTGAATCAGTAAAAGTCTTAAGCACGTACACTGGAATTGGAGACCAAAAAAGCTCATCAGCAGAGATGATCCTGCTAAGACCTTTTCCACTAGTGGCTCAAAGGACCCACCCAGCAATAGTAACGAAACAAGGAGAGGAACTGAGCAAAATTTTGTATTTTACTTTACAAGACCGAGCAGTATTTCAGATCCGGTGTCAGTCCGGTTTAGGTACAAATGGAAGACAATTGAAAACGACCCTCACAAACTCGGAATACTGAAATAAACCACGTCCCTCAGGATACCATCCGGTGGTTGTTTTCTCCAGAGGCCCAGAGCTCTACTCTGACTTGACTGGGGATCTCACAGCTTGCAGACTCCCTCCCGTGGACGTTACGGCAACGTGTCTCCTCAAGGCCCTCAAGACTGACAGATTCAAGGCTGCAAAACTGGGAAGTGGGTTCCAGATATAGAGGGGCTTCCTTGTTTTGCAGGTCACAGCTTCATGGCAGGAGATCCAGAAGCCCTGGGATGGGAATGCAGCCCATTGCTGCATCCAGTGTCACGAGCCATGGAAGACACAGGGTCCTTTCCTCTACCCTGGATAGGTGTAAGGCACCAGAAATGGGGTCCTCAGCTCCAGTGAAGTTGAGGTTGGGACCAAGGTGGATCTACAGAATAGGGAAGCTCTGGGTCACCAGATACTGGCTCGAGATCTAGCTGAAGTGGGTGGCGTCTGATGTGCTTTAACACATCCATTTCTCCAGTGAATTTGAGGTTTTGAAAATCGCGCATCAAAAAAAACCTCTTCACCTGCTCTTTGGAAGCAGTTTAGGAGCAGAGGGATGAAGGATATAATTGGCCTACAGAACAGTGTTTAGGGATCAAAACATAGCCTGGTATGTGTCTGATGTACTATTATGTTTTCCTTAATAATTTATATCAAGACTCTGTTTTGGGCTCATTTTATAGAAGGACTAGAACGAAAACATTTTTTAAGAGATGCCATAGGAAATGTCACAGTTCTCCATGAGAACGTATGTACGAGTTTATCACAGCCATAAATCGGCAAAACCACAAGGAAGAACTAATCTAAATCTTGGTCCTCAAAATGTCAAATTTAGCTGGCTATGATGGGAAAGAGTCATAGTCATGCATAAAAAAAGAAGACATGTCTGACCAGAGCACCTTTAGGGAAATTGTTCCAAATACTTTTTGTCTAAAATGTGCTCCAATATAGTTCCTCTGTGCACTGCTGTTTTATAGGACTGTTGTTATGCAAATGTCGGGCCACAAAGTGAAGCCACATTAAAAAAAAAAAAAAAAAAAGCAAAATTATCCTGAAACTCAGTCACATTCAGTGTATTTTGATCCCTCCTATAGTCCTCTACAGCTACAGGAATCGTGCAGACCCATATCATAAGGCTTTTGCTACAAAACAGAATTTTTACTTTCCATATTCACCTTTTTGTTGGGCTTTGCCTGGAATTTCAATGTAACAGTAATAGACAGATACATTATTAATATTTACAGCATCCATTGGGCCATGGCAGCCAGAAACCCACAGATCTTAGAGGCCCATATGTTTTGAGAAAGACCCTAAAACTAAGCCAAGATGAGCCTTTTTTCCCCACTGTGCCAGTAGACGAGGGGGTGAGAAGCCCAATTTGAATACAAAGTGAGTAAAGTTTCCCAGTGCCCACCTAGCTGATACCCTCCTTCTAGGCCACGGCATACAACAGTCATGACTGCTGATTTCGAGTCGCAGGCGAAAGCAACAAATTTTCTCAAGGATATGCTCCATTTATATATTCCAGCCTTTCAGAGTAACGGCATGTCAAACACATGCACAGGATTTCCAAATCCCATTACAATTGTAATAGTCTCCTCTTTTTTCCCTTCCCACATTTTTTTGTTCTCTTAAATTACAACATCGTCCCCAGTCCTACAGCTTCATACCAGGGTAGTATTTCTTCACTGTTACAAAGACACAACCACCCAAACCATGTGTTGATGAAGACCACTGTGAACCAAGCAAACCTCTGGCAAAGGGAAACTTGGCACTGTGGACTGGCAACCGTGCAGAGAGATTTGTGCCTGCGATTAAATGGTGGGAATATTCAGGAACAGTGAGCACCCCGCTACTTTCACTACAGTTAATTAGAACTATCAAAAATTGGGCTATACATATTCACAGACACTCTCATCTAGTACTGCTTGTACTGTGAGCCTAAAGAGGCACTGAAAGGAACATGAATGACAAACTTGTATGGCGATGAAGGTGCCCTCAAACACTTTCTGCAGGACCAGACCACCTCCACATTGGGGAAGACCCGAGACAATCTCTCCAAGTCAGCCTTTTTTCAATTGCCTGGCTGGAGATGATTTATCCCACAGAACTATGTATTTTCTTCTCCTATTACTGACCAAACTGCATTACCAGATTTTTTTTTTTTTACATACTTAAGCCAGTTCTCTTCAAAGACACATCCATCCCATCTCCATGTCGTATTCAATTTTTGTCATATTCAAGTCACCTGTAGAAATGGGGATGAGGGGGGATTCAAGACAATAACTCTGCCCAAAAATTCGAGTTGTGAAGGGATCAATATTATTCAATACATCAAATAGCTTAGGTTGAAAATAAAATGTCGTCTTTTGTATTTTTTATAAAAGTGTCATCTGCTAAAAGGAGTATAGACAGGCTTCTTTTGGCGTCTTCAAAATGAAACTTTTGTTTGCTTTACTTTGAAACTGCATTCTTTGTATTTAAAATTACTAAAATTTTTTTAAAAAAAGGATAGAAAAAAGTTCTTAAAATAGAAGTTTCATGTCCATCCAGATCAGCTTTTTCCCTTCCTGTTCACTCCCCCTGTGAATTTTTCACTTTGACATCTCCCAGGGAGCCCATTATTTCCCCAGCTTTCGGCGCTAGCTAAATATTTTGCTATCCAATAGAGAAAGTGATTGCAAGGGCATAACAAGCAGTCCTTATGCAGCGCCCACTACTAATCACAGCATCTGAATACATGAAAACCACATGCAATCCCCAAAATTTCCTCTTAAATATATTTGTCAGGGATCATCTTTTTTGTCCCATAAAATTCTGTTTAAAAGCAAAAAACTGGGTAGCTGCTCGGGTCCCCTGGTGATTATGTTATGAGTGTTATGAAACACTTTTGGTTTAATACTGGTAAAAAGAAAAAGCAATCTCGCAGCTTTCCAATTTCCATCACGTGTGACACTGAAACAATGGGACCTCTCCCAAGTTAAGCAGATACTGCTTGTGGAAATGTGTTGGGTTGGTTTTTTTTTTTTTGCAACGCTCTCAGTTCATTACTTTCCCTTTCAGAGCAACTCTCTGGAGGGAACATCAGCAAGTATGAAAAAAGGGCATTCCCTGGTCTGCTCTGACCCCGACCTAGTCAGGTCTCCCGTACCTCAGACTGGCTTACAAGAAGTTCAGACCATTTCTGCCACTGGGGACATTTGTCCCTGTCATCAAATGTAGTTTCATTAGACGTCCAGCAGCACTGCTCGTGACTGTACCAGAAGGCAGACAGGCAGACACCCTCTTTCAGGTCTGTCATCCAATCCACAGCCAAATCTATCACTCCGGCTAACGTGCCTGGGAAAAGAAATGCAGAAAAAGAAACCGTGGCATTAAAAAATATCAAGTTGCAAGGAAAGTATATCTAATTATAATAACAGCAAAAAACACGTGATTTGGGGAAGCAGCTGCAACGTAAGCACGAATATACCAAAGAACTGGGGGCAATGAGGTTGCAAAGAAACAGCCACACCAGCATGTTTTCCGACCTTCAATGCTCTTTCATAAGCTTTTATTTTAAATATTATCATTTTCATACTGACTGATTGCCAAACAGGGAAGGCATAACTGATGTAGGGCCTGATCCTGCAGTCTGTCCCAGGCAGATGCACCACTGGACTGAGATAAGGAGGACTTGATGCAGGGTCACTATACACATACTAAGCTGCAGGTCTCAAACCACGCTGTGTCTTTCAGGGGTAGGGGAGGAGGATACGTACGTTCTCCTATAGCCTTACTGGTCCCGTCCTTTTACAAGGATGATTTCAGTGCAGAAACAATATGGATGCCAAATTCTGATTTACGAACTTAACGGAATCGGGCTCTTGATGTGTACATTCGTTAGCAATCCGAACATGCAGAATAAAAATATCCTTCAAGTCCTCTCTGCACCAAACCAACCCTTATTGCACTTTTTTCCCCCAGTAATTACACAGATCTACAGCGACACTCGGTGGCCACCGGACCCAGCCACGGGGTAAAATTGATGTGGCCAGACCCCGGGGCGGGGGCGGGGGGGAAATCCTCCCGTTTTCCTAGGGCATTTGCTCCCCAGCGATAATCACCTGCCCCAGCACCAGCACCAGCACCCTCAGAGCCGATGCTTCCCCACGAACGCCACCCCAGCAGGAGCGGGGAGGCTGGCAGCAGGCAGAACCCAGAAAGGCAGACCTGCCTTCGGTTCCTACCTCCGTAGTTTCTGGAAAGCGTTAAACCGCCAGCTGATAGGAGAGTCATTTAGTGTTTTCCAAACCCCTCTCATAGACAATGGAAAGTAGAAGTCAACATCCTTTTTACAAGTAATCATTAGTACAATTTCAGGAAACCAGTAATGGATTTGAACAGAATTTATCAGTGCATTTCAGTAGAACTAAAACACTCTCTTTTTAAAAAAAAAAAAAGCTTTGGAAAATGCAAAATGGTTTGGTTTTATGTTTCCAAAACTTTTAGCTTTGTGGCTCCTGCTAAGAATGCAATTACATGAAGCAGGGGCGGGGGCGGCTCCCCTTTCCCCTAGCAGCTGGGGCACACAGCTGGGTTCAAGAGCCAGTTTATTTGACCTGGAACTGAAGTTTTCTGCTTTTCATTTCTGTGGAAGAGGAAAAAAAAAAACAAATTTCAAACAATTCAGGCATGTGTAACCTGTTTTTTATTCCCTAGAACAGAAAAAAACCGCCAGTGTTCACAGAGCCTTACACATAAGTATATGTTTTCACTCCCTTAAGAAGTGTACTTGTCCCCACACTGACAAGCGACGTGACTAGAGTAGCGGTGAAGAATTCTTGTTGTATAGGAATAATCTGAAGAACTGTGCAGATATACTAGACAAGACCACAAAAAAGGCTGCAGAAGGGAGTAATAATGTCTGTACTAATTATTTTCTTTCATGAAGACATTGCCTTTCTCTGGCTTACTCTTTTCCATTTTCGCAAGTTTCTATGGAACAATGAACCATGTTCTTTCTCAGGTGACGATGAATCACTGTGTTGCTAGTAACGTCAGCATGCGTAGCTTGCTGAGTTTTGCAGTAAACTCTAAATTCTCCTGCAATTTTCTGAAAGTTTCAGGAAACTGTACAAAGAATCCTCATCCCTTGGACATGAGCCCCAACTGCTGTGTCTCTTGCATCTCTTAATGGACCTTTATCATTCTCTGTAGTTACCCCAATCTTCAAAGCTCACATCACACTAAACCAGGCCATTGAGTATTAATGCTACCTAGCAGAAGGTGCAACGGAAGGCAAGTTTTTGAATGTTTTTCCCTGATAAAGTTAATAAACAGAGTGAAGAACAAACATTCAGTTCTCTAATATAACAAGCTCACACGCTTGTACCCCTATCTCTGCACCCCAGTATCTCTAGGAAAATGTGCTCAATTATGCAGCTGATCTAATCCCCGTTGCCAAATGCTTTGGGATGCACATAAGGAGGAAGATGCTACATGCAATTTACTACACATGCTTTACAGAGAAGAAAATCATGAGAGGGGAGGGTGAGCACTTGCAGGATAATAGTGCAATAGTGAATGCTTCACAAGACACGTGACCAGGGCTAGAAGTTTTCTAAGTAAGTTCTGAATCTTTGCAACTTCAAGTGAAATTAACGGAAACTGCAGGCTGTTCAGCATCTCGGAAAGTCAAGCCTTTAATTTCTTGCGCTTACCATTGGCTGTATAGACTGCAACAGAGTGTGAGTTTAGCTCCCTACTTCTCCCATCAAAGGAACTGAACTTGTTCCCCCTTCTATGTAACCTCCTGCCCGGAATGAAAAAATAATGAAGCACTCCAAAGCCAGGAAATGCTTGAACTTCATTTCAGATAATTAGCCTTTTACCTCTCTCCTTTTCCTTTGGTTGATGATGGCCAATACTCATCCTTTACAATGCCTTAATGAGAATGGTAAAAATTCACATTGAAAACATATTTTTCCTGATGCGCCTGTGCCAGAACAGAGCATCACCCAGCTGGCACGACACTGAATTACAAAGGGGATTTTTACACATCCAGCTCCAGTACCAGAGCATTTTAGCTTTAGTATGACAGTTCTTCTTGTCACAGAGTTTTAGAAAACACAGACTCTTTTGCTGATCTATAAATAGCATATACCTTCAGCTGGCTAGTAGCAATGGTTAGGTTGAGGGATGGCCACTGGTCTGCAGGCAGGATGGGCACAGTAAAAATTCAGAATTCCTTAAAAACAAGTGCCTAAAAATTTGGCACCCACACCTAAAATATTTAGGCTCATCTCCCCGTGCATTGCTTTGTATTTCTCCAGAAGGTGTGCAAACTTTCTGACTGAGACAGCCCCAGGCAGTGCTCAGTATCTTTTTCTGGAGTATCGTGTGAGCAGTTTTCATCTGAACTCCACACCAAACAGTGTTCGTGGGTGTTACTGCTCCTTCCCCCTTCCCAAAATGAGCAGGCTCTGGCTCCCAAGACCTCATTTCCAGAAGCTTTTTAGTGCCTTTCCAGCCACTTGACAGTGTCACACACCATCTTCTCCCTCCATGTAGCACCTGAGGGTTGGAGGACCTCTGGAAGAGCCTGGGAGCTAGCTGTGTCGGACTGTGGCGGCAGCGAGGGGCTCTGCTCAGGCTAATTTATGTGTGCACGCTCACTCGTGAAACTTTGGTCTGATCCCAAATGGCTGCTGTTGCATTCTTAACATGCTTTGGTATTACTCGAAATGTACAGCTCTAACTCTGAAGCTGGCCCTGTGGTGAACAGGAAGCCGGAGCAGACCCCTCCAGAGGTGCCTTTCCCACCTGTGCTCTTCTGGGACTAATGAAGGATGCAGGTTCGATGACACTCCAAAAATGACAGGAGTCATACTGCCAAATGGGACGGTCCTCCCCTTCCTCCCTTCCATCAGCTCCTTCCCGTCACCAATATTTTGATTGCGTGTGGCTCTGTGGTGACCAACCCTGCTGAGCCCACTGACCAGCTGAAAACTAATCTGGCCAAACCCCATTTTTTCCACCAAGTCAGCTCCCAGATTCACCTGCCCTGTGCAGCTGCACATGCACAAGGCAACAGGGCCCAGTGGCGGGGACACTGGAGGGCAAGGACGGCTCCTTTCGGCCACATCAGCTTGTGTTGGCTGTGGAGGTGCTGCCTTTGAAGTGTTGCAAAACCAGAAAAATTCCATTGACCAATTTGGTGGGATGTAAGCTTCTAGATCAGTTAAGCTCACTTTAAACTCCTGGGCCTGGGTAAATTGTCCAAGTGCCTTTGGAAACACGTGGAGGCTCTGGCCATCCCCTTCCCCAGGTGTCCCACCTTGCTGCCCTCTATCCCCAGCAAGGAGGCAGCAGGGGCAGGGTGCTCCACAAGACCCTCATGCCCTGGGTACTGCTGCTGCTGCTTTCCCCTTCCTCTCCCACTCCTCGTCACGCTCTCTCCTTGCCTCTGGCAATGCCAGCTGCCGAAGAGCTCACCCCACGTCCATGCGGCTGAGCCATGCGGCAGCCTGTTCAGCAGGAGAAGAGGGACCATGGAGGAGCCAGGCTGGTCCACGCAAGCCTGCGTGATCACACAGGTGCCCTCGTGGCAGGGCGGCTTCTCTGAGCAGGCAATATTTTGAGTAGAGAGGGGAACGACATGAAACGCCTCTTGACTGCACCACCACCCTCACCTCCTCCCTCCCCAAACCTAGTTAAGAAACCTCATCCACTCATCAGTGTCCTGGTTTCGGCTGGGATAGAGTTAATTGTCTTCCTAGCAGCTGGTACAGCGCTGTGTTTTCAGTTCAGT
>JAVKLA010000057.1:16482163-16496287 GCA_034782735.1 Sagittarius serpentarius | reverse complement strand
CATCCCACTGGGTGGGGGGGGAGCGAGTGAGCGGCTGCGTGGTGCTGTGTTGCTGGCTGGGGTTAAACCACGACAATCAGTAATCCCCCCCACTCATCAAAGGGGTGTTGACCCCTCACTGAGGCTGAGATGGCGGCTCTCCATCTTTGCCCTGTCCCAGAAACGCTGAAGGCACAGAACACTTGTCATTTCAACAGCAGGCAGAAAAAATCTACAGGGCTTAGCCCAGGTCACAAGCATGCAGGTAATTTTTGTTCTCTAGCTGGTTCACAAGTCCTTGGCCCAATTTAAAAACAGACTAATTTGATTTGACACCTTGAGGTAAAACATGTTGCTCTGCTCCCTTGTCATTGAAAAGGCTGCAAAAGCTAACACATCTCAGCTGCAGCTTACCCTCGACCTCTGTTCCCAAGCTGGACGTACCAGTATTAGAGCTTACCAGAGGTCAGCAACTCCGGCTTTCGACAGCCTTGAGGATTTCGGCATGAGGTTTCATTGCAAGCTGGAACTGAAGCAAACTTTCTGGGATATTTTTACTAAAATGAGAGTGTGTGAGTGTATACCACGTTCTGTGTGCGAGAGAGGGGATTATTGACCAGCTTGTGGGATGTCACTAGAGCCCTCAATGGCTTGCTCTGACTTCATTTGCAAGCAGAACCCTCCAGCCCAGATGAGGCCAACCCTAGCCTTCAGGCAGGGTTCGGCAGCCCTGGTAGAACACAGTCTGTCAGCCTCTCTTCCCATCGCACCCTCCCGTCAAAGCTTTTGTGGAAACAAGTGTATCTCTACAAAATAACATAATTTGCCAAAAATGTCACTTCAGCAATGGTTTGTCAAGAACTTCCCTAGTACTTCTGAGGCTCCTGAACAACTGTAATGAACATATTAGCTTGACAGTTGGTAAGCAGGAAATTCAGACCACTTGGAAACTCTGAAACTTCACATCATGCTTTTACCAAGCAGCATGATACAAGAGCACCCTGACATCACTGAAAAAGCATAAAAAGTGGCAGCTACTTCAACTTGGTAAGAGAAGTGCAGCTTTCCAAGCTGGAAGATGTGCTAAACTGAGCAGAAGACAGGAGCAATTTGGGAAATTAATGAATTTGCCATCTGAGTTTGAGCAGGCTGTTAAATATGTAATGTCTGCCTGGCCTGGAAGCAGATCTGAAACTGAGTCTGAAACTGTATTTTCCCTTCATGCATATATAAAGAAGATAACCCTACCAATAAATTGACTTCTGTGATCAAAGATTCGGAAAGTCAGAGTAGCCCAGCGAGTGTAAAGCGCTCAGATGTGTATTTCCAAAAGCAACAGAAAAATCCCTCTACTGGTGAATAACATTTTTTTCTAGGTCAGCACTCAGCAGGAGACTTCACAAGTGGGTATTTTTATTAAGGATTATAACTGCATGGATGCATAGCTGTCCTTTTTAGCTTGAAACATCAGTGGAGAGACAATGAAGTAAAAAGAGAGACAGGTGGCAGTGCAGCAAAATTGGGTGAGATGGTTTCGGGCATGACTGTAATGCTAACACACACATACCTGCCAGTAGTCCTATGAGAAGCATTACAACCCATCCTGACCAGGCATCCAGCAAACTCTTGATGAACTCCCATATGGATTCCTTACTTTTGCTTGTAATCTGAAATTAAACATAGATATATATAGACATGTTGCTGATTCAGGTTGACAGAGTTTTAGTGTATAATGTTTAAAACAAAAAATATTTAACCTCCTAGAAGGTGCATACAACTTCTCTACTCTCTCTTCCCCCCCGGTCCCAATCATTTTTTAGAGATGCTCTGCCGATTAAGTTGCTGGAAGCCCTTTCGTATTTACAAACTCAAGACATACCACATCCATATTTTTAGAAGTCCTCCTCAAGTCATAAAACAAGGTAGGAAGCAAACCTTCCAAACAAGGTACAGGGTGGCTGTAACCCAGGCACTGCGATGTATCAAAGCCAGACACCTTTACCTTTCTATGGCGATCAGTGTCACGCGATTTCTCCCGCAGCCAGTCGATGGTGTGGAAATCTTCGTAAGTGCCAACGTCGGGGAAAGGCTCATCCAGAAAATCCATCAGGTTGCCAGAACCATTCATGTCTCCTGCATTGACCATATTAGGGTCTGTATGCAGAGGGAAAACAAGTACGTCAATAAATTCATGCAGCTTTGCCAGACATTTCAGAATCACGTTTTCCAAAATACCTCCACAAACCGCAAAGTTAGGAGAGCATGAGTCAGCGGTCCTGGTGGGCACTTACTGCAACCTATGCATTGCCACTAGAAAAAGTATTTTGCTGAAGACTACTTCAACAGCTTAGCAAACCCTAAAAAGCGCATACAAAAAGCACAGTGTCCAAGTGCAGAAATACCAGCTTTCCTGAAAACAGAGCCCCAAAATCCCATTCAGTTCTGGGCTTCTTCTGCAATGATACGTCCTGATCACATGCTGAAAGAAGTGCCGCGCCTGCAGGGAGATCATCGAGTAGGCAAGGTCACCAGCTCAGAAAACAAATAATACACTAGAATTTACCATTCATCACAAACTGCAGATTTCACATGGCACCATTAGTCATAACACTGCAATGCTGTCCAGTTTTGCACGCTCCCTGCATTGATCTGCTTCCCTTCCACTGCTCAGAAGGCAAAGCTCGAGATCACAGTATGTCTACACTGCATCAAGTCTGGAAATGCAGTACCTTCTTCAAGTTTGCTTTTCAAGGGCTAGGAGCAGAACTGTTCTCGGGAGAACCTGAGTGGTCACCTTCTGTCCCATATACAAACTTTCCAAATCTCCCTTTAAGAAACCAGAGGGAGAAACAGCCACGTGTCCTGCTAGAGCACAAGAATAAAGATACCTGTCCCCAAACGATAACAAGCAGTTACCAGAGGCATTTAATAGTTAAAAAGGAGATCAAAGTAGGCTGTGAAATAATAAACGCTCTAGAGCGTGGCACACAGGCTGAGTGGACATTTTCAGCCCAGAAGTTTTTGGGGACGTGCTCTCTGGGTTTACAGACTACCGATACGAAAGCAGAGAAACGTCCACGCCCATTGCTCTGAAGCCCTGGAAGCCATACCTTGTTCATGCAGTCCACATAAGCAAAGCATGAAGAAGTTTACTCATAACCACTGAACCTCCCTGTCCCCCAGAGAGCTCAGCAACATCCGGGTAGGTGCAAAAAGGACTGTTATCTCCCTTAAAGGTCGGGTCCCAGAGTGGTCACTAATATGACAAGCTCCAGAAGTGGCTGACAACATTCCTGGTGAGAGGAGCCTTTAGTAGCATGAGAATCTATTAAATGAAGCAGTTTAGGCACACAGAGTTGCATCCATCCAGCTTAACTTCAGCCATCTGAAAGTTCGGTGTCTGGACTGTAAGAACCACGTTGGCTGCCTCTAGAGACAGAGAAAGACGAGTGTAAGGGTGTGTGGTAGGAGAGAGGCTGCTTCTTTAAAGGTATCTGGGTCACGGACTTTTTTCAGTGCAAGAAGGGATAGTAAGCAAAGGAGGAAGCCTGAACGAGAACATACAGGGACACAAACCTGATGCAAATGATAAGAGAGGCAGTGGTGGGAACCAAACCTGGTCAGTCACGCTCACTGATGAGGGCACGTGGGAGTGTGAGAACGTCTGTTCCAGTGAGGTTGTCTGATCGGGGACCACCTCAACTGGGAAACTATGGGAAAAAGAGAGGAAACCAGAAACAAAATACAGAGGCACAGACCTGACAAAGCAAACATGGAGACCATGACAAGAAACAAACCTCATCACTCACGCTAGTTGAAGAGCTGTTAATTGTGTGTGTGCCTCTGGGATACACACTCAGCTTTGCTACTGGTTGAACCTGCACATGGGAAAGTGGCAGCCGTGTCCCCCAGCATGGGCAGAGACCCCGAGTCCATGGGCTGGGGTCCAGCAGCTGGGCAGGAGGGTCCTGGGCCGGGCGCCCACGTGCTTCTACATCACTTAAAGTGTTGCTCTGAAGAGCGATTAACCGCATCCATACCAAATTAGGTGCCTGGGAAATGGGGTCTTCCAGAGAGTACTTAGGGTTTGTAATCGGAAAAGGCAAGCCTAAAAAAAAAAGCTAACAAGGGGTTACAAGAAAAAAAGCACATTAAAACACGTAAGAAAAAAAGGGGTCAGGCACAGACTTCAGGGGTTTTGTAGAACTGACCCTGCAGAATCTGTAGCTCCTTGACAGACACAAGGTAACTTTTGCAGGTCACTGATGAGGCTGGCATGGTACTAACGACTGCTACCCGCTTTCCTCCATCAGGTATGGAAACGGATTTCACGAGGAAAGAATTTGGATCTTTGATTCTGTGAGGAAATTTCCCAATTCTGTAAGTGGAGCGGGCAAAAACATGGCAGATAAGCTTTTTAATCAACGGTCCACACACCCTGCTGCTCTGCTTGGCCTCCTTTATTTACTGCCTTTTTTTTCCCCCTGCTCTCTCCATTTTCAACTGTTTTACTTGAATCCTCTCCATTTAATTTTTTTCCCTGGTGGGGACCTCAGGGATGTAACAAGCATGAATACTCAGCTTTGTCAGCGTCTGCTCTTTGCACACCACCGGGTAGGACTTTTTGGACGACACAGGCAATGTGCTCAGCACAAGCTGCTGAGAAAAGCATTGTCTTACAGGCAACCAGCAGGTCACCATTATAATGCCATAGAAGCCCTTTTAAGTGCAGAAATCAAGTAATCTCCAAGCGCCGCGGCGTGTTTGTCTGAAAGAGACTCAAGCAAGGGAGTCACAGGCTGGGGAAGGAAACCAAATGCAGAGCAGGTGTCCCACACGGCGCTGCCGAGCACAAATAAGCTGCCGCAGGACTGAGGCGATTTAAAAAGCAGCAGTTAAGAGGAGTGACACCTGAGAACAGCAGTACTTCGCCGAACAGATGAGAGCACGCTCCTACATTTGCTAAGGGAAATGAGAGTCTGAAGGTGGGATGCGGTGGCTGACACCAGGGAGCTGAAGTTGCAAGTGGACCTTGAGTTCAGCGTCTTGTAAACCGTGACCGAGGACTGGAATGGGAAGCTGAAATGAGGTGAAAGGATTAGACCACGCTATTATTTTGTAACACTGATGTTTTGCAGATCATTTACTTCACCCTATTCTTCCCATACGGCGAAGAAGGGCCTGTAAAGAACGTGCCGTTCAGCCTGCTTGCCTGCACGAGGCAGCCCCCCTGCTACATAAACAAACTGCTGGGAACTCTTGCGCTGAACGCCTTGGCAAGTTTTCCTTAATGCTACAAGAAAACTACCCAACATGCTAGTTATATCACATAAAAAATAGCTTTTAAAGTATGTTGTCAATGCCCAGCGCATAACAGTATTGTGACGGATAATACCAGGCCAGACCACAAGTATGTAGGATAATTACAATCTCAGCTTGAATCTACCCCCAAAATACGTGCTACACAACACGTCCAGGGAAGACAAAAACATGCTAGAGACCACGGGACCATGGAAGACGAAGAAAACAAACAAACTTTGAACTCTAGGTAGCGTAGCAATACCTGGAAATTGCAGCTAGCTGGATGATTATTAGCCTTAAAGTTCACTTCAGGTACCACGCTTTTGAAAGCAGAGATGTGGTATCAGACTATGCAAAACCCAATTTTAGTAAATAAAACCTAGCTACAGCACTTTTGAACTGAGTAGTACAGAGTAACCATCTTATGTCCTAGCACTAAGCACCATAAATATCACTTTCTTTATTTTGCATTTGTTTATCTCACCTTACTGCGGCACCTGAAATAATCTCCAAAGTTTATTTCAGAATAAGCTAACTTGCCCTCTTAGAGACGCTTGCAGAGATGCTTCCAGTTCTGCTAGCAGAACTGGAGCCTTACACAAATAACTCAGTGATAGATATTTAAATTTAATACACATAGGTTAAGGGCAAATGAATCTCATCCAAACATGAATTGTAGTCAGGTGTACTGCAGCAATCCACTCTGATGATGGCTAAAAGTATGAGCATTCGTGGTGCGAGTTGTCTCATCTAGCATGAGAAATCTGCACAAGACTCTGGACAGTAAACTCTAGACTCCTTTCATAGCTGATGAGAGGAAGTAAACTCTATTGAGATGCAATCTATCTGATGTATTTTAGATACTGACATTAGAATGAGACAGACTGTGTCCCAGAAGTGCTAATTTCCATTTACTGATTACAAAGAGATGTCAGAGGTAGACATCCACATCTCATCAAATGCGTCCGATGCTACCAGTGCGAAAGAAAACATTGCAATACCATTACATGCAGAATTAGTAACAAATGCAACTCATAGCCACTCCTAACACCGGAGCATTGAAGATACTCTGACAGAGCTTATATACACTGAAAGGTGTTGAATCTTGCTGAGTAACTGTTTGACATTTGTATTTTGTCCCTTTGTTGTTCTGTGTCTTAGACATCCTTGCTGTCCCTCCCACTACTTTTCCAGATGCTGATGCAACATAATTTGTGCAAGGGCAAACGTTTCCTGTTCAGTCCCCTATTCTTTCCCCAATTACTCCTGGCATTCCACCAGCTTTTCCCAGTGCAGACATCCAACATTTTCACTGAGCAGTCTGCCATGACTCCAGGCTATGCTCCATGAGAGGCAGCGGCCGGTTTGGAGCCCATCAGTCTGTGGTCTCTTAGGGACATTTTCCCCATTCCTTTGCCTTTATTGACTTTGAATTACATCTGGCATTTTATTCCCTGCAATACAGTAGAGAGCCTTCTTCAGCTCTTAACAGTGAGCTCTCATTTTTACTGACTAGCTTAGTGTATCTATAACGGAACATTTTTGTCAACACTGCTTTAAGAATTGTAAACAGGTTCTTGCTAAAAACTGAATGAGGACACAAAGAAATCTGACTGAACTACGCATCTCCTGAACTCAGAGGGTTCTGGTTATCGGATTTCCCCGAATTTAGACCCATGCCAGACTACTGCAGTCCTGTAGATGGAGCAGGGTGCTGGCACTCATCGATTCACAAATCGAGTCACAGTGCTAGACTGGCAATGGTGCCTCTTGATAGAGGCTCTCCTGGCTGCCACATAAGCCTAGATATCTTCCAGAAACCTTGGGCCAGGTCAACCTGATGTTCAGTCCCTGATCTCCCGGCTAGCCGTGCTTGCTGCACGGTATTCTGAAGCCAGAAAGAAAGAGACGTCGCCCTACGAACATCGGAGGTGCTGCGTGAGAGCCGCCAGAGGTAAGGGTCCAAAGAGCAAGTCCAAAGATCAGCCCGTGAGGCCTGATGACTGTAGGAAGCCAGGTAACTTTTAAGTAAATCGCTGAAGCCTCCGATGTAAAGGAAGCAAAGAGTTTAGTGGAAACAACCTACAGAAGCCAGGGTGCGAACACAGTGAGCTGCCTGGCGGGCTGGGACATGCCAACAAGCACAGCAGGTACTCTGCGGCGTCTGCGGGTCTCTTCTGTTACATTTACTCACTTTTTTGTTACTTTTTAAAGAACCAAAAGGTAGGAGTATTACCATATTTAAGGTCATGTTTTTTTCTGCAGGTCTCACAGGAAGTAAACTCATCATGTGATTGGGACCAGCTGTATGATACACTGCAGCTTGGCACTAAGTTTTATAGAAGATCAATAAATCACATTTACAATGGAAATGCTGACAACCTCTCGGCTTTATGGCACTGTTACAGCATGTGCAAACGTAAAAGCCACAGCTAGAAGAGCTCTATCGGTGAACTGACATTCTAGGTATTATGTTGACTGACTGATCGGATCCGAAATGTATTTGACATGGCAAGCACAGACCAGAATATCCCATGGTTCAAAGAAGCTGAAAAGTATACTGATGGGAAACAACTAGCTGAACAGTCATCAAAGGAAAAGTCTTGGCCCTGGCCTATTGCTACTAGACATGCTAGTTCCATGCTATGTTCTTCTCATCCTGTTTTCTGTTTTAATTGGACACGTTGCACCGAGGCGGGCAGTACAATTTTTAATGCAATTCCAACAAGTTTCGAGTTACTTTCAACAGATCATAGTTACTGAATTACTTCAACACTTCAGATGTTTCTAGCAGACGAACATTCACCTACACGCTTCCATCTGCATGCTGTTTTCCTTGAAGACGGTGGCGGAGGGGTGGGGTGTGCTATGTGAAACGTAAGAGTATGCAGGCAGCAGAGCTTACCCCTCTTCAGTGACTCTTCTGCTGTAGCATAAGGAAGAAGAGAACCTTGGCAAGAGGCTGGAGGAAGAAAACGGATGCCTAAAGGCCAGTTGCAGTTTCCTCAATTCACATTCATTTGGAGTGACTTTTCCAGGGTGTCCAAAGCGTCATCTGTTCCACGGCTCCCAAATGTGGTGTGAGTTAGCCAACACACAAAAGCCGACTACAGTGCGTCTCAGGGCTCTTCTATGCTCTGGTACCAATACGCGTACAACGATAAAACAGGGGAGATCCTACTGCAGACACAATGCTTTTGAAGTGATTCATGGTCATTTCAGTCGTGACTCCGTCAGAGTTGAGCACGCCGCTGATCTGAATGGTTGGTCAGATTAGCTGTGCTCACAGGGCGTGACACGACAGCAGGTACTGCCCAAACGAAGGAGCATGGGGCTGTAAAAATCCCTGGGATTTATTTTCCATAATACCCAATAATGAACAATGCAGTCCTACTGCTTTACTAACTGGCAGTCGTCACAAGACCCCTTCGTGCTGACGGATATTTGCCACTCTCTGTGCCCTTAATACTTGCTTTGACCGTTCCTAGTACCGTATTCTCAAAACAGCCAAGCCTGGTGCCCCAGCCTCACGGCCATTAACTGCTCAACGTGATCGGTCAAGCAGAGGCACCTCGTCTTGAGAGGGGACTGCTCTGCCAGCATCCACCCACGCCCTGTCCCAAGGGGTTTAGGCCTAGTTGCAGGGATGGAGGCAGAGCACTCTCCACCCAGGCCTCGAATCCAGGCAATGAGGTGCTCAGTGCTGCCCGCGGAGCCAGCTGAAGAAGTCAGCGCTCAGGAAGAGCTGTAAGACAAGGCCGAGGGAAGAAGTTCCTAGAGCTGAGCACGGCTACGCCACAGGTCTTCAGCACCGGCTGGCCCGAGAAAAATGGGCCTGATGATAGCTCAGGAAGCCGGCAAGCAAGGTTGTTAACAGGGTCGCCTTCAAAGACGTGAATGAAAAGTACATGGAGAGGATTAGGGGCCTGTGCCTTTTGGGGAGGGGTCAGAGAACGAGGTCTGTTAGCCTGGAGCCAGGAAGGCCAGGCAGGGGTGGATGTAATTCCCTTTCCACCACGCACCGGCTAGAAGATGGTCTAGAAACGGCGATGTGACATCGCACCCTACAGCATACAGGAGGCCGGTGAACGGTTCTGAAACGTTCTTCTAAACGAGAAGCGAGATGTTGTTGGGTGGTGATTTTACAAGGAAGATGTCTTCAGCAAAAGCAAGCAGGCTGAATCACCGGTGAGTTAAAAAGGCAGTTTTCTGCAGGCTGAAAAATATCCCCAGGCAATTTAAGACTATTCACCTTAGAAGCCTCAGACTGAACAAGCCGATAGATTTACTGACCTTCTGTCTTAATGACGGTGTTCAGAAAAAAATGCTAAAATGGCCTTGGATCAGAGCAAGGTTCAGACTCTTGGAAAAATAAGAAAATGCTGAACGCAGTTACAGGCCGTTTTTGGAAACATAATACGGCACATAAAAAGCAGAGAATAGTTAAACTGGGAAAATACAGAGGGAAGATGGGATATTAAAATTGGCAAATGCCTTTCCTACGATTCAAGGACTAATTTGCAGCCTCCGTAGATGAGTAAATAGCACTGCAAACCCTCAGTCTCCCGCCACACAAGTGCAGGCAGGCTGCAGTATTGGAAACATTACTGTAAAATATTGCAGCATTTTACTGTATGGTGTGTCCCGTCCCCCCCCATATTATAGAGTTTCCTGCTACGATAGTGTGGGCAAGCTCCATACAGTCACATCTTTGATGTGCAGCTTTACCCCGAGTAACCTCTATGGAAAAAATTATGAAGCCACAGCAGAGCTCAAAAAACACAGGGCACCAGATCACAGGGGAGAGGGCCTGGGAGAGCAGGGGAAAGCAGGAGGGAACATTTAGGATAAATGGCAGAAAACTGAGGCACAAAAGGCTCCTCCAGACCAAACCACAGCCTCTGGGCAACCCTCCTCAACCACCGCACGCGCTCGTGGGGCGAGCGCAGAGGAGGTAACAGGGCTGGCTGGGAGCACAGGCAAAGAGAGGCACGTGGGGACGTGGGGCACACCAGTGCACCCCAGGAGCATCAGGGGTGCCATCAGGGCTTCCCGACCCTTTGGCGACGGCCTGACTCCCTCTTCCCCTTTTCTCCTTCTGGGAGGCCTCTGGGTCACCAGGCTTCTCTTCCTCCAAGGGGCAAACCTCACCCGGGCATCCTGCTCCCCGCTCCTTCCCGGGACAACTCTCTCTTTAGAAACCAATTCCTTGCCATATGAAATATCATGTGTCTGGTCTCTGTTCAAGTTTTCTTGGAAAGTCTGAGCAAAATTAGTTCAGCTGCTGAGTTATGTCAGAAAGAGAAAGTGTGTGGGGGGGGAATCCCGGCTGTTTCCCCGTGAGCTCCAAGTGGAATTTTTGCACTCACATAACTCAAAATCGGCTCCGTATTAAAAAATGCTAAACTCACGTCTCTGTTTCCAGTGAGTCTTAAAGGTCCCTCCAATAAATTCAGTTCTTAGCCTAGTTGTCAGGGCTGTGGAAAAAGCAGGAGGGAAGCATTGCTGGCTCTGGAACATCCATCTGAATTTTTAAAACTGAGCTGAAACATCTCTATTAAAGGATGCCCTTCTGCTAACAGCCCATCAGCTTGGGCAGAAGAGCCCCGTGGGCCTGCATCGCCCCCACGTGCCCTTCCTTCTTGAAGGAAACAAGATTTAATCAGGTAAAATTCAGAAAGCCTTCAGCATCCAGAGTAAGAAAGTAAACTTCAGAAGACAGGACAGAGTGGAAATCAGGCTACCACTGTAGCAACATGTATAGTTTCTATTCCTCATTTCCCTCTAGTCCCCTTCCTCACAAAAAAGAGGGGGAATTTCCCTCCTGGAGCAGCTGTTTTTACTGCCACAGAGCTCCAAGCCAGGGCTGAAGGGTCAGGGGCGCTGTGCGGTTTTCCTCCTCATGCCACACATAGCCGAGCTTTGCAGCACCAGGTTTGGGTTTCCACTGCAGCTCTTTGTCTCCTCACTCAGAAAATGATAGGATTAAGGGGTGTGGGGGGGGAACAGACGGACAGATGGTTCTTGGCCTGCAAAAAAAGGCAAATACCTTCAGAGAGAACAGAGTTGCACTGTCAGAAGGGAAATGCCCTGGTATATAGCCACTCCTAAAAACCTCTCCCCTTAAACAGGGTGTTCAATGGCATTAAACGCCCCTCTCGCTGAAAACCTTTTTAAGCCTTCAGCTTGAAGAAAAGCTGCTAAACCTGCAGTAGAAAAGCCATTAGTCTGTCCTACCGTGTCACTTCTCATGATTTGAGTGGAGGCAGTGAGTCGTTTTCACACAGATGGAGGGTAATGTTTTCCTCTTCGCAGGGCACTCGTCTTTATTGCTGCCTTTGATGCCAATGGGCTGTGCGGTTACAGACGAGTCACTTCATACCGCCAAGAGGAAGCTCCCCCACCTGCAAGATGGGGAAACCTCCATGGGGTGACGTTTGAGAGCAACATGTTAAAAAGTGTTTTAGGAATAGCAGCCTACCGTAACCCTGCCAGAGCTTCTCTTTCGGCATTAAACAATTGTGTGTGATTTTTTTGGTTCTGCTGGACTAGAGGTGAAGAAATCTGAGAAAACCCAGTACTGGGTGTGTATGTACGCGCACACACACACACACGCACACACGCATGCACAAATTAAACTCATGCTCTACGACCTGATTCCATTTCACTAAATGGAAAAATCAACACACACAGCCGCCCGCCCCTGCCTTGAGCGCCCTGCAAGCTGCAGCCTGATGGCAAAAGCAAACTGGAAGAGGACTGGCACCTACGGGCACTACGCCGCTGTTCGAGGGTTGTGCACCACGCTTAGCTAGGAGCAGGTCAGACCTGAGAGGGGCTCACGCGACCCAACGCTGACCACCAACGCCTGCAAGATGGCCCTGAACTGTGGGTGAGGCGGGGGGGGGGGGTAGGGGTGGGAGCCTCCCCCCTGCCCCCTGCACAAGCACTGGGCTACGGTCGCAATCCTGCTCCCTTTCTGCTCCAGCCCAACAAACAGGGGCTTCACGATGAAGCAGCTCCCAGACCGGGGAGGTTACGGCACTCCGGAGAGCCCGTTTGCTCCAGGCAAACGGGAAAGACCCAAGCCCAGGGCAAATGCTGGCCTCCAACACCATCCCCTTCTCCTCCTCCAGTCCTCGTTTAAAAGCCACCAGCCGCTACCTTTGAAAAGGCACTACCTTTACAAGGCAGCCCCCGACGTGCGCAGGGGCTGAGCACCCGTGCAGCCGCGTGTTGGAGCCAGGGCAGAGAGCCCTCCAGCCGGGGATGTTTCCAGGGTCAAGCTTTTATACTCAGTAACTGTTAAAGGACTTAAGTCCTTAATTTCTGAGTTGCCCCAGCACACATCTAAGGCTGGCACCTCGTCGGTTGTTGCACAAGAGACGCCTGACTCAAATCGGGAGACCAGGAGAACCACCCGGCCCCCGCAAGTATTTCCATAGGGCATTCAAATATGACCCGGGCGAGGCGGGAGGGACCCACCGCGGTTGTAAAACCCACGTGTGGCAGCCACGCCGTGCACTCCACGTGGGCCAAGAGCCAAGCGGCGGTGCGCCTGGTGAGCAAGAGCACGGCTTGACTCGGGCCCAGTGCCGGAGAGAACTGACCCAGCCTTAACTTCAGAGGGAGTCAGGAGAACAAAGCCAGCACGGGCGCTGTCAGGATGCCGCCTTCCCTGCCACCTCCTGCAGCGACAGGTCTGTATTTCTGTCGCTTTTGAGGCTCAGTCTTGGAAAAAAAAAGCCAGAGGTTCTGTTGGAGAAAAATAAAATGGAGATTTATTTTTCTTTTCAGTTTTGAAGAACCGTTGTCCTTTCTTACTTCGTTTCAAAAATTCATTATATACTTCCTGCCCCCCCCCCTCCATTTTCTGATCCTGACACTACTGCATAGCTGATCACTGGAAACCAGAGTTAATCTTTCACTAGGACATACAACCTCCTTCAGCACAGGAGACCTAAAGTCTCCCCCCGGAGTGTAAGGCTGAGCACACAGAAACCCTAGGCCTGCCAAATTTTCAGATTTTTTCCAATAGTGGGAAAAATTTATTTAAACAATGGGATTTTTTCAAGAATAAGAAAACTTCCTGCAGACTAGGAGTGAAAAGTCACCTGACTCTGCCTGATGAAGCTGTGGCTGAGTCATCCTCCGTTCTCTGGCAAAGGCACAGAATTATTTATCAGAATTCTTAAAAAAAGCAAAGGAAAAAAGGTATCATTTTATTTTTCTGACTAGTACAAGCTATATAAGCTCAAAAATTAATTGAGCTTTTTGCATTCTAACATTTGTATTAGAATAACTTTAAAAAGTAATAAAATATTAAAAAAAAACCCTAAAATATATTTAAAACATAATACAGAAAAAAACCGCTGCCGAAAAGTCACCATTTTTTCTCCACAAATATATATCTTCATATATTTGTACAGAGTGCATAATTAAACACCCACACCAGGAAAAGAAAACAGACTCTGGACTTTGCTTATATAAATGCTAACAGTCCAAAAAAGCAGTTTGGCATGGACTTTTCAGCTTTTTGGTGACGGGCATTTTGTGCAAGAAGTAAAAATCTGCTTGTCATCTCATATGTTCCTTCTGGAAGAGAATTTTTCATGCTTACACTGGATGACAAGCAAAACCTGCCTGCAAATTACGCAGGAAACCTGCCGGACGAGGTGCTATCAAGCCACGCCAGCAAAAATTAGCAATAAAGGAAAAGCCTTTTTCCCCCGAATACATCTACTAACCCCCTAAGCAAGTTAATCCTCACTCCTTTATAAGCTCAGACACATCTATCTGTACAACAGCAGCTTCCTTTAGGCATCCGGGGGGGGGGGGGGGGGG
>JAVKLA010000057.1:16373654-16482153 GCA_034782735.1 Sagittarius serpentarius | reverse complement strand
CCCCAAGCAGGGAAGGCAAGCCAAGCAGTATTGCTGCTCTCTCTCTCCGCACGACTGGACTCCGATGGCTGCGCACGTAAATACAGAATTCCGCAGACACCCGAAGGAGCCATAGCGAAACACAGGGACAAAGGGCCTTCTTCAGCTTTAAAGCCCCATCTGGCAGCGCTTCTACTGGAGATGTCAGCCGGAGGATGAGCACAGAGCCAGCCGGCAGCCTCTGCACCTGCAAACCCTCTGCTTGCGGAGAAATCGCGCCGCTTTATTTTCCAGCAGAAGCTCGGCCCGAGGGAGCGGGCGCTCTACGACAGCAGCACGAGAGCAACCGGTAAATCAATTTTTTTCCGAAGAATTATGTTGCTTACCTGCAATGCAACATCATTTAGCCCAGTCCCAAAGATTTTTATAGCATCCTTTCTGGGGTGGTATGGCTGCAAAAAGCAGTGATGTCATGGGGAGGAAGCAGTAACAATCATGTGACTGCATCCTCCATCTATAGGATATCTGATAGGAGAGGGGGCCAGAGGGAGAGGGACCAGTCTGTAATCCAGCAGGATTAAACTGCAAGCTGCTTTACCCTGCCCTACCTATTCGGTCACCATCAGAACACGTGCTGCTTCCCCCCCGCCTCCAAGCCGAGCTAATTATTTTTAAAAGGGTTTGTGGATTTTGCTGTGACAGCAAGAAGGATCACATTTTTCACGAGGACAAAGTGTAGCAGGTACGCTGCCTGCAAAGCAAGAAGTATTCCTGTTGACTCTGCAGCAACACCCAGGTGTCATATTTTCTTTCATCTTTATGAAATATGTTATCACAGCAGCTTGGAAATGAGATAAATCACAATTCCACCACCCCTTGCATTTTTCCTTCTCCCGGTGCTCCGTTTCAAGCTTATCCAGACTGACTTCCCTCCATCTTCTGTGACATACTTAAGCTTTGCAAGCTTACCTCAAAGGTTTCATCCCTGTTACCTTCACTTCTTCCTTCTCCCCACCATCCATCCCTCCCTCCCTCCCATCATTCCTCTTGGAGCCTTCTGCCTTTTCTTCAATGCAGCTGTCACTGCTTCAGAGATCCTCTCCTATATGCCAGCCTAATTTGCCTTTTCCAAGCTTCTGCTTAAGTTTTCCCATCAAATATTTAAAAACTAGAACATCCTAAAATGTTTTATTAAAACAAACAAACAACAAAACAATTATCCTGACTCTCACATTTTGATTAACTGAGTATTGTATCTCAGCATTTTGGGGGATTCGGGGGCGGGGGGGGAGGATGTGGTGTCTCTGTGTGTGTGGTTTTTGTTTTGGTTTTTTTGAAGGATTTTATTATACTCTACAACGTATTTGAGTTCTACAACAAAATAATAATTTCACAAGTTCTGATTGCAGAAAGCCACCAGGATCATGTTCTGCAAGGCCGAGGCCGTAGCTGTTCTTGGTGAAGATCGTGTGCGTGTTTGTACACGTGCAATGTGTTTCATTTCAGGACATTCACCTTACTGCTCGTTTTCCCAGATCTGAATATTGTGCAGACTGGTTTTACCCTTAAGGGTATCCAGGGACATGCTTTGTATTACCGAGCAGATGCAACAGCTGGTAGAGGGAGATCTTGCACGAGCACCCATGAAAATACCCACGGGTGACTGTAGGCGCAGGCGTGACTTCCACTCTCGCTGCAAAGGCTAAGGAACGCAGCTCTGGAAAACCCGCTTGTCCCAGTGTGTTTGAGCAGGTGTTTCTGGGCGCGCCAAGCAGGCAGCCCGGCCCAGCAGAGCCAGGCAGCTGATAAGGGCGTACAAACCCTTTTTTTGCAGAATGGCTACACAGCTCCTCCAAAGCTTGTCTATAAGCTGATGGAAAGTTCCTGTACTCCTTATTCCTGATACGGACTCCCCATCCGGAAGCCACAGATTTTGGATTTTACTATGAAATTTTACTAAACACTTAGCTTGCTTCCTCTGAAGTTCCCACACCTTTCTGAAGCGAGAAGCATGCCTTTAGCGAAGGGATTTGATTATGCCCTTCATACACAGCACTGCAGATGACAGTTCTCTGCCACTCACAGATCACCAACAGCCCCAGGCCTATTATAATCGTGTCAGTGAAGTACGGAAAAGTGATCGAAGTCAAATTCCTGCCAGTGTCTGTTCTTTGCGCCCATTAAGATCAGTATTAATAGGCCAATTGAATTCTCTGGAGGAAGTTAAACAAACACTAAGCATTTAATTTAATTTCTTGATTATGTATCTGCAGTTTTCCTTAATCAGTTTACGAGAGGGGAAATACGGAAAACAGCAAGTGGCATTTAGTTGGTCAGACACAAACATCTACACCTGGGAACTTGTCCTGGTTTCGGCTGAGATCAATTTTCTTCCTAGTAGCTGGTACAGCACTGGGTTTTGGGTTTAGTATGAGAAGAATGCTGATAACACCCTGATGGTTTCGGCTGTTGCTCAGTCATGTTTAGACTCAGCCTAGGACTTTCCAGCTTCTCCTGCCCAGCCAGCAAGAAGGCTGGAGGGGCACAGGAGAGTTGGGAGGGGAGGCAGCCGGGACAGCTGCCCCAAACTGGCCAAAGGGATATTCCATACCATGGGACGTCATGCCCAGCTTCGGGGCGCGGGGTGGAGGAGCGCCGCTCGGGCGTCAGTCGGCAAGTGGTGAGCAATTGCATTGTGCATCACTTGTCTCGTGTATTCCAATCCTTTTATTATAATTTTATTATAATCATTATTATTTTCTTCCTTTCTGTCCTATTAAACTGTCTTTATCTCAACCCACGAGCTTTACCTTTTTCCCGATTCTCTCCCTCTTCCCCCTGGGTGGGGGGCAGTGAGCGGCTGCGTGGTGCCGAGTTGCCAGCTGGGGTTAAACCATGACAGAACTTCTGTGCCATAAGACACACAAACACACACACACACTAACACTGTGCCCTAGACATGGAATAGTAATTTTGTGCACTAACCAAACAAGCATGAGGGTCTCACTCCCCTATTATTTTCCCTTGACAGACTTCCCTAAATTCACTTCCTAATTTTTCCTTGTCTGTTACCACAGCTGAACTCATCAAGTCTCCTGCTGAATGTGTATTTTTATAGTTGGATGGTCTAACTGGAAACAAAATAAAGCGACACAATACCTAATTCTCTATAGAAAATGTGATTCTATAACCTAGATATGTATGTTCAAATTTAAGAGATTATTAGAAATCATCAGAAGCCAGAAAGAGCTCCTAAGAAGCTTTTAACTCCAAGAATACTGAGATCTTCTAAAGTGCAAGCAAATCACTTAATTGACATTTACATATTCCAAAACCAAATCAACTTTACTCTTTGATATTTTCTTCCAACGATACTTTAGTCAATTCAGTGGTCTCAGGAAAAAGAAAATACATTCAAATGATGATTTGGAAAAGACTGTTCTTGCCTTTGCTAGCCTGCAGTTTCTCAAGTCTCTCTGTAAGTAAGTTTTTCCTCCTCTCAAAGATATGACTCTATAGTTAAATAGTTAAAAAGTTAAAAAGGAGACCAGCTGTAAAGCAAGCTGTAAAGTGCCCTCTTCCCTAAAAATGAAAACTTCAGTTTTACATGCACTGAAAACAAAATACATAGTTCATCTAATTCCTACGGAAAAAAAAAAATTGCTCTTTTTATACAGCACTTACCTTGAAGTCTTGCAAAGCGCTTACAGGAACTGCAGCAAGAAACACATGTAAGACTTCATTCTTATAACAGAAAACCCATACCGACATACCCATTAGAGCTTTTGTTGTTGATCCTGATGGTAGTGAGACGGTTGGTATTCCCAAATGACTATTTCTAGCAGAGCGTTTAAAAATAACCTAAACTCTGTCATACCCTTAACGCCTTGCAAATACTGGATAGAGACAGGAGTCGTATGTCAGTGCTGCGATTCTGTCTGTGCTCCTGCCGCTTAGGGTTGCGGAGAGAAACTGAGAAATGGCCTTTCTGCAATTATGCAGGTTTAATGTTTCCTTTGTGAAAGCAGGAGTAAAGTTCAGCCTAAAAAAGTTACCTCGTATTCTTCTGAGTGGCTTCCACCTTGGAAGTAGTCATAAATAAGAGATCACAGAACTAATGTCAACTTACTTCCAATACAAATCTACAAAGCACAAACTTATGTTAGGAAAAAAAAAAATGGCAGTTCAACGTGTTCTAAGTGGAGCTACCCATGAATTCCGGGAATATTCAACTATCAGCCTCTGACACAGCTGTCAGCTTATTGTGAGCGATAAGCATGTGGGAGAACATACCTGCCATTCCTTACACTCTGCACCCCTTTCCGGTCTTCAGTGTAACCCCTCTAGGATCTCCGATTTCACAGATTTCCTCTCTTACTTTTATTTGAAAATTCATTACATTCACCCAAATGACAGTGTTATTCAAAATACAGAATTTCTCTATGAAAGCATCATGAATGTGGCAAATATAAACCATTCCAAAAATGTCTCTGACATATAATAAAACTCTATTTCTGTTTATGGCAAATTATTTTATTTTGTAGAAGAAATACTTTCAAATAATACAAAAATGACACAATCATACAGAACTGTGACAAAAACAAGAGAGATGAATACTGAATATGATACCTCATTACCACACCAAGACAGAACTCATTACAGCAGTCAGAATCACAGACCCACAAGATACGCCAATGACGTCTCACAGCGGTCACTATTTAAACACACCAGCTGAACACCCTGATAGAGAGGCCACCAGACATCGCCCCTTCGTTATACGGTCACAGCACAGTTTAGGGCGGAAGGGATGTCCCTACCCCAACCCCTGCTCAAAACGGGCCTAATGCCACCAAGGATGCTCCAGGCTACATCCAGTCAAGTCCTCAACCCCTCCAGGGACAGAGCGCTCCACCTCTCTGGGCCACCTCTTCCAGTATCTGACCACCCCCATGGGAACACGGTGTTTGCTGACTGTTCTCAGTACATGGCAAGTACGTCTGGTGTCACCGCGTGGTAACTTTTGATGAACACCACTGTGCAAGGGCCTCCACTGGAATAAAATGAGACGCAAAATTCTGACTAACTAGTCTTTTCAAGTAACGAGCACTGAAAAGCTTGCTGTCCCTAGACTTTTACCCAAACACTAAAAATTTCTTACACGATTTGGTTTTTATCTGTGCAGTTGCTGAATATGTCTAGTTGCGCCCAAGGAACCCAATACACACCCACTGAAGCATACTGGCAAAAACAGACTTCAGGGTGGTTAGCATGACAAATGCTAAATATACTTTAATTTCATATATATTGCTATACGATCGAATCACTTGATGCCCGTTAATGATTATAGGCCATACTAGGAAACAGGGAATACTACCTTAAAATTAAATGTCTGCGTTAATCATCTTCATTGATTAATGATTTAGGTTTACCATCTTTTTTCCCATTACTTTTTGCCTCGGCTTGGACAAATAAAAGCAATTCAGTTTCACTTTCAGGTTTTCCTGATCTTTGACAAGGTAAGAGTATAAACTCTTGAAACTCACAAAGAACACTTAGTTACTTACAAGATACCTGAAAATATTCTGATTGCTTCCGATAAGTCCGTTTAGGTTTTTGCTGTTGTTGTTTTGATTTCCTAACACAAAAATCTGGAAACAATGTGACCTTTACTTTAATTAAGAGACAGCATGATGTTCCTTCCAGGAGATTCCAGCAATTTGCAAAGTCAGTCTTGTGTTGGGCACCTCTCTTTGTAGGTAATGTATAATTAGAAAAATATGAGAAACTCTATTATAGTAGCTTAGTAAAGAAGTATTTTTACATACTTGCAGGATGCAAGGACACAAAACTGGCATTCTCGGGAATTTAGGGTGACAGTCTTTCATTAAAACAAATGGTCACAAGTAAAATTATTTCTTACCGGATTTTAGCTGGTCCAACTAGCAACCAAGTGAGCTGTACCTTCCAGAATCATACACGTTCCTCCTGGGAAGTGTCACTGCTCAACAGAACTTGCATGCAGTAACCTCAAAGCACATCCTTTAGGATGAACATGTGTTTAAGCACCCTTACTTAATGCAGCTGCTTTCCAAAATCAGCACATGATGTACTTTCCTGAATCAGATCAGAATCTTTCAAACTGTAGAAATTACTGTAACATTTCTTTAGCGGTCTTTCCACACAGCTAGCTCACGTGGCTCTTTTAACTGCCTTTTCATTATATAGCAAAACAAAGACCTGTCACCCTTTTCCTTCCTCCGTTTAAACAGAGAATCTAGTTAAGAATATAAAGATACTTTAGACACAACTGAAATGAAAACAATCTATTAGTGCACAGTAAGAACATGCAAATGAATTCTGCCATGTTTAACATCACTTCTAATCAATGTTCAACACATTGCAGATGATAATATTTTGCTATAACACAGACAGTGCTAAAGGCTACAATGTACATAATAAGCTACAGATAATAAAGCTGAAAAAAGTGACAATTTTAGAACATAGTATTTTCATTTCAGGTATCAGAAACAAAACCAGCTCAATGGTTCCATTCTACTGTATGACAAATACTGAAGAACAAAATTTCAGTCTTAAAATACATCTTAAAGTAGGTATTTTCCTTCAAGGAAAAAAGGCACTATAAATAAATTACACTACAGTGAATTTGCCTGAACTCACTTTGTTTCTGTCTTCCAGCCTTTAAGTCAAATAAAACAGCATAAAAACTGTACACGCTCTTAACAGGATAGTCGATCTTTTATAAAATAAGTTGTCTTCAGAGATGTCAGTTTCACAACAAGGAAAAACCAAGCCTTGTTGCAGTCGCTATTATAAAATATAAATGTATATATATTTATATATATGTTTTTGTTTACTTTTACTTTTTTTACTTTTTTTATTTTTTACAAAACGTGTATATTAGCTTTTGCACTTTTTTTTTAAAGAAACTTGGCTAATCTAATAACTTCATTAAAATAAAAGCGATAAATACTTCATGTTTACAATGCAACATGTCATACATCATCAGCTGGCAGAGGAGGTATGTTAATCCTTGGTCTTGTAAAAAAAGCTATCTTCTCTCTGTGATCAAAATGAGATAAAAAGGAAGTCAATCAAATATATGCCTACATTCTACACACACACCCCCCCCCCCCCCCAGCAAGAACACGGTTTCTTTACTCTGGTTAGTGGTTAGTTATTTGTTACTTACACACTCAACTGACGGATTATTTGAGTACAAGAAACTTACAGAACTGTTAAAGCTCACTGTATACTTTTGGCAACATTCTGTTGAACATAATTACTGTTTTTGAAAATTTAGGTGGAAGCTTTATACAACTCATTGAACATCAGTCACAGTTGACTATAAAAAGGTTTCACAGGAGAAGCCCTGCATAAGCCCCTTCTGCAATGCAAAGTTCACCCTTGCACATTTTGCAGTAATGCCTACCAAAAAAAAAAAAAAAAAAAAAGGAAAACAAAAATGGCAGTCATCTTTTTGCTTCTTTATTGAGCAAGCAGTACATGCTGTAAGTATCATAAGAAATGGATGTGTCTGTAAAAAGGGCAAGAATTTAAACAAGACAGCTTTTGCTTCATTTTCTGCATCTCAATTTATTCAATTCCCCGTATCTTTTTTTATCTCAGTAGACATAGCATAGAAACCCCTCACTCATTACCAGAAACATAAGATGTAAGAACCCTAAAATTTCTATTTCACTTTTACCTCCTCCCCACCTTTGTGAGAAAAGACTTTTCCAGTATAATTCAAGCAAAATAATTACATTAAAGAACATACAGCTTTTCTATTTCACTTAAGTATTGCCTGCAAAAAATTTCTAAAAATCTAAACACTGGATGAAATAGTGTAATGTAACATTGCAGCTGAGCTGTCCTCCACATCTATGCTGTACTAACATTTTCTTACTCTTGCTGTTACTCTCCCGATAAAAACTGTAAAAAATTCAATGCTGAAGTAATAAAGTCTTCCTGTGAAATGCACATTATCAATACCACTTGTACACAAAATAAACTGTCAGGAAAAAAAAAAATGCTAGAAGAGGACACATACCATGTGAACACAGATGAAATGGAAAAAAAAGTCGAAAGAAAAGGCTTCTTGAGAGAAAGCTGGAATATTATTCAGTAATTTTTAAGGAGAGAGTGTTACTAGTAATGTATATGTATTACATTAAACAAACTATTTATGCACGCAGGCTTACACTGAAGAACTGACAAGTCATTTGAACTTAACAGTGACTAGGCTAATTTGAAAGAATCACCTAAGCAATGTTTGCGCCTGAAGACTTTTTTTTTTTTTTTTTTAAATTTCATGTGTTTTAGAATTCTAACACTGCAATTTTACCTTTGCTTTGACTCTTTGCACTACAAATAATTCAAAGGAAACTCATGTGTCCAAATCAATATACAGTTAAAAATTACTGGCTCTATACAAGACACAGAATTTAGGCTAAATGCTTCAGAGAGCTTTAATCTCTCTAATGAACTGTTGCTATGCTATTTTAGTACTCATTACTGCTTACCTAAAAGTCTGCACCTGAATAGGCTCCTTCTGATTTTGCCCACGCAACTGGTATATTTCTTTTGATGCTTTCTTTAGCATCTTTTCAGCTGCTTGCTCTTGGTGATGTTCAAATTTGGTCTGTCTGGTCTGAAAAGAAGAATATAATGCTTAAAATGGTCATGTGAATAAAAAACCCACAAGAATACCCGGGTCCAAATAATGGATTTTTTCCCACTCAATGCAGTAAAACCACACAAGTACACTGTCTGAATTAGCTGATCATCTCAGAACTATAAATTCAAAAGACTGACTGTTTCATTTCTTAATGCTTTTCAGACAGATATGTATTAAATTGATGAAATTTACTGCACATACATATGTCAAACAAAACTTTAAAATAAATTTAGGCTCACTCTTCATCTCTGATAGTCCAATGACAATTTTGTTTGTTGTGCAGTTTTTGCCACTTCTTGCCTATAAATTCTTTATCCAAGAACAGGGGAAAAAAAGAAAAATCACATACTTAGGGAACATTCCAAATACTTGTAAACAAATGCAGTATGAAATCAGCAAAATTTCTTTCAAAGATCAGAAGTAAAGAAATTATTAAAGTTCCAATAACGAGTATCTAAAATAATAAAAAAACCTCCAAACCAAACAAAAAAAAACCCCACCAAAAACACCAAACCAAAACAAAAAGTGCCACTGGCAAATAGTGCCATTCTCCAGTAACTGTCCTCAAATAAATACAGTTTGGTAATAATCAATGCAATAATTTTTATTGTGATAACTCCAAGAATATAGAAGCAACACTCACTGTTTGAAGTTCTGTGAAAACAGCTCTTTAAACATCTTGTCACAATCAAGAAATTTTGAAACCAGAAGTTTCTGAACATGTTGAGTGCTCGTCTCATGTTACCATACCTGCCTTTCTGCTTCCCTCAACAAGTTTCGGAATCGCTCATCCCGAAGGACCCAGTGGGGTAGATCCGTCTGCCCTCTGAGCTGGGCATCTTCCAGACGCTGTCTCAGCTCTCTTAAAACACATATCTCCTCGTTCAGCTGTCTCTGTCTAGTTCTGGACGCCTGGAGATCCAGCTCCAGGTCTAAGGATGTCCTTGCCATAAGCTCAGCCAAAGATGATCTGCAGGACTGCTGAGTTATTAGGATTCAAATAAAATGCAGAACATATTACTCTCAACATGGTATACTGGTCTGTCTTTAGCTATATAGAGCATACATTTTCTGTACTTCACACACAAAGCCTTTCTTGACACAAAGTTTTGTAGAGATTATTTACATCCCACAGTGAAAGGCTAACTAGCTGTAGGGGTTTTCCATACCATATGTAAACTTTTTCAATTAATGCTTTCTACTGCCTCCTTTTGGCTTATAAATACTTAACTAATTTAAGTTTATGGACTAAACTTTCATGTTATGATGATAATAAAAGGGATGCAATATGAAAAACTTGCAACAGAGTCATGACATCAGAGAACAAGGGGAATCTGGCTCAGTGCAGTAAAGGGCTTTATTCAATACTGGCTTTAAGATACATTCTGAATCAAAATGGGAGGCATGGCTCTCTACCTGCCTATACCAGGAGAAATTAGCTTCTGCTGACCAGGCTAAACAGTATGCAATTTATATCCAAGCCGTTAACGCCTCACCTGCCCTTCTCTAGCCACTTGTTCTGCATTATGCAGAGTGGCACAGAGGAGAAAGGAGAGCTTAACCGATTCACTCCTGAATACTTGGGTCTCAAATACCACAGTTTGCTAGGCTGCGTGGGAGGGGAGCTGGATGTTTTACTGTCACATTTGCATGCACTTCTCTGGGCCTGCACCCTGCGTCATAAATTAGATTTTAAAGATTTAACAAAGTTTACATCTAAATCAACACATATTCAGTCCCCATTAAACTAATTTTTGTCTGCCACACTTTTTTTTTTCCTCCTCAATAGTTGTTCACAACTGTATTTCACTTCTGTGTGTCTACCTTTTGGCTTAAAAAACCCACACCAAACCCAAAACACACACCCCTCCCCCAATTACATTACAGAAGCCTTACACATTTTCTAAGAACATCAGAATGTACCTGTAGACATCTAAAGCTTAGCTATAGAAGTACCAGTGTTCTAGCAATTTAGGGAAAAGTAAAAACCAGTTTCCTAGGTATACCTGCTTATACCGTAGAGTACGCCTCTCCAACGTGTTCCGGACAAAAGGTGACTTCCTTGGCAGAGTTGAACTGTCACTGTCACTGCGATACAGCTGATTAGAAAAGATATTGAAAATACAGGTTGGTAACAAGGTCGTCTACATTAAGAAATCCAGATTTTTTTTTTTCTTTTGCTTTTGAGATTTGTTTTTAAGAATGCACTGAATCTGTCTTGTTTTAAGCATCTCATTTTTTTCAGCTTTATTTATAAAAATTTATATTTAATGGTGGTCATACTGTATAGTTACAGTAATTCAAGAAAACTTCAAAACCATCAATGTTTTACAGCTAAGTTCCATCAAGCGTTCTGCTAAATATCCAAGACAATGTAACCTAAAAAAAAAAAGGGGAGCACAGAGTTAAAGGCAATAATATTTCTTCCTAAAGCATTTACTGTCACGGGAACAAACAATAGTCTCCCACTTTTTTTCCGCCCTCTGATTTTAAGTAAATAGACATTAAGCGAGGGTGTTTAACAATCTTTTCCTTTCTGCACAGTTTGTTCTGGTGTGCGAGGGTGTTTTACTCACATTCCCTGTATCATACATAGATACAGAATCCAGAAATCAAACTGAAGAATTTGAAGAGGTTTGGATGCACTGTGTGCAATATAAATAAGAGAGCAAAAACCAGAAGATCCTTGGTTTAGGAAAAAGCATAAAAGTTAAAAATCATTACTGCATTTTCAAACTCAAGCTCTCAAAAGCTAATGAAAAAGTACAATTAAAGCTGCGTGCATTCCACCAATATTGCAAAGTCAATACCCACGTACTGATCTGCAATATCATGAGTCAACTTCTTACAAGCCTTTTGCCACTGAACGCAGCAGCCAGCTAACGTGAGCTTGAAAACTGTTGTGCTGATCCTCAATCACTTGCACCAGCGCACCCAGGAATCCTAGGTCCCACTGCAACAGGCATCCTATGACTGACCTTCATGACAGCAACCACAGTTGTAACAGTATTTATGCAATAACCCTAAGATTATGCATTCACTCCCCTTTCCCAAACTTTTAAGTAGCTGAAAGTTAAACATGGCTTCTAAGCTAACTGTTTATACACCTTATTAGACAGCATTGTGCCTCTGTAAAATCAATCACCCTAGCCTAACATCTAAGGTTGCCAGGGAAAAGAGCTTAATATCTAATTTCTCATAGATTCTTAAATTTTCGGTGAGATAAATTCAGCTTTAAACTCTTAAAAAGAGCCAGGGGATCTCTTCCCCACTGCAATGTTTAAGTTCAATGAAAGATTATTCATTAGTATTAAAAAGTAGTACACATTTCTTATAAATGTAATGAAGTCTTAATAGGAGATCATAAAAAATGTACAAAATACTTGTATGGAGCCCCCCCCCCCCCCTTTTTTTAAGCCTTACTCACTCTGCAAACATATTGACTTCGTGCTCCAGGTGAGAAGGTCTGGGAACGAACAATAGTGCTACTTCGAACAAAAGCAGAACCCCGTGGCCTGCGGCTAGTTCTCTCTTTTGGAAGAATAGCAACTTCTTCAGGAAACAGATCCTCAGTGTTCGTTTCCTTATCCACCTAAATTTTCAATGAAGGAAAAACTTTTATTTTTTCCTCATTTTCTCTCTCTCACTAAAAACAATCAGACATTTTAACAATATCAAAAGCAAACAATTTGCCCTGCTAGCTAGGTTCCAGCTTTAATAAGAAATGAGAACAGAGGATGAATCACCTCATTTTTCAAAAAGTTTTAAAACTAGGTCATTCAAAATTGTAAGATTACCTTTCAGAAGCCTTTCCTGGAACGGTAATAATTATGAGATGCAGTTATAATGTGAATCATAGCTGCAGCGCACAAAGACTGCATTCAGCATTGGCAATTGGGCATTAACCTAGCTACCACCTGATCTCCAGCCTCAACAGAAGAAAACAGTCACCTTTCAGTAAGCAAGGTGACTCTGAAGCAAGCAACCACCTTAAAACTAGAGGAAGTCAAACAAAGAGAAGAAACTCAACAAAAAGGAACTGAAAGAATGTTGAAACGACGATACAGGAACACTAAAACATTCAGAAATACAGAAAACATATGCTACTCTAGTAAAGCTTCCAAACTGTAAGATAACTCACTCCTCGATAGGAGGTATGATCTTCCCTAAAGGCAACACAAACGGCTTATGCTCCTCTACTTCAATGGAAGTGTGCTGATTTCAGCTTGTTCAGGACTATTTTCAATGTCTCATATCTTGAATACAAAAGATTTAAAATACATCAGTTTCAGCACAATTGTTCTGAAAATTTCAGCTGTATTTATTGTAACACTGAAACAGCAATGCAAGTCTTAAAACATTAAGCTACTTCCTTCACAATTCCATCAAAAATTCTTATTTCTAAGACCACTGGAATTTGATTGTGATCTTTTCTGTTATAATTTCAGGTCAACACAAGACATTGATATGAGTGTGTATTTACAGATTAGATAAAGGCCACAGTAAAAATAGCTTGCCTTTTGACATAAAAAACTAATTGTGTCTAGAAATAACTAGTAAGCAAACAAAAAAACCCCAGTCCTAAAGAGGGCATTTTTAACAACTCAAAAGGCACACCGCTGTCATGAAAGCAGTGCTCATACAGGGCTGTTAATGCCACTTCCGATTCTTTTCTCTCCTGATCAGTTTGGACTCAAACTCAAGGAGCAGCAGTAACACACTCCGTGCGCCTCAGGCAGCGTGGCAGTTTCCGTACTGCAGCGTCTTCTCTCATTACCTTCAGTGGTGGAGGCTGCATTTTTCCAGAACTGTACTGGCCTGCTTGAGTTGCAAACATGTGTCCAGCTAATGAATCCCCGCAAAAAGGCTCTGGATAAGGAGGACTAGTCTGGGTGCAATTACTGCATCCACTGTCAACAGATTCTGCTTGCCAACTCCTAAAGTCAGAACATCAGAAGAATTTCGTAGGTATTAAAAAAATCCCATGCAATTATGCGTCACGTTTATATACTTCATTATCCAGGTCAGTTTATCATTTGAGAGTTATTTCTCCAATAAAAATACAGAATTTTCAAAGGGAGAACGTATCCCGCTTGCGTTTCTGCAGATGCAGACAAGCAAATACATTTCATGCCAAAACCCGCCCCCCATCTTCCCTAATTTTCTTGAAGCATATGTTCCGGTCTTTATAACAATACTAAGAAAACAATAACAAAAACAACAACGCAACTCATGTACCAAACTAAGAGTATTATTAATGATGCAACAGCATTGTAATAAACCCTGAAATAGTAAGAGCTGTGTTGCACGTTCACTCCATAAGCATTGCAATGCCTACCTTTCTTTGACGCTTTTCCATGTCACCACAAAACTGTATTTATTTTTTTAGTACAGTGCTGTGGCAAATCCATTACAGTTGCGTCCCTAGCAAAGTTTCTGTTTGATATAATCTTTTCCCACTCCCCAAACTCCAAGTCCTCTAAACTCAGCCAGCTATTCAGATAAGGTTTTCTCCTGCTTCCGCATCATCACAAAATAACAGAATTTTATACTCGGAACATTAACAGGGAGCAGATCTCAGAACAAGGACTTGGTGTTTCTCCTGCTGTATTTCACACTATACCTATAGTGTAAATATCACTCAGCTGTTTGGTGAGGTATTTAAACTACTATTTTTACCTTTCTGATACGGCTTCTGCCTGATCTTCCTTTCTCTCCATCTCCAGGATTTCCTCCTCTGTGTACTCCAGTTTCACTCTCTCTTCTGCCAACTCCCTCTCAACTGCTTCCAGCTGGGCAGTGGTTCTAGCTAACAGGGCTGTCACTGCATCCTGAAAGGTAAACTAGACTTCAAATAACACTGTTTGAACAAGCCAATATATTTAATGTATATTATTCAGAGAAAACATTGTATGTTCCTTAAAAAAAAAAACCCCAACCAAATCTGTCCTGAATCTTAATTATCAAAAAGTACATGGTGTTCCATGAATGCAACTTCTCGCAGAAACCAGGCAGACTTTATCTCTCTGTGGAGCATCATCCAGCAAGTTAGGTCAGAAGAGACTTCTGGAGGTCACCTGGTCTGATGTCCTGTCCAAAACAGGGACAGCTTCATAGTCACATCAGGTTGCCCAGGGCCCAGTCAAGGGCTGAAAAATCTCCAAGGATGGAAACTGCACCACCTTTCTTGACAACCTCTTGAAGAGCAGTGGCAGAAATTTTTAATGAGTTTTAGTTAGCTGGACTGGAAGCGTGCATACAAACATACACAGAGTACTATTTCAAGCGCCTGTCCAGACATGATGTAGCTTTTAATTATTCTTTTAAAATCCAGCTCTTGCCACAAGAGCTAAATTAAGGTATCACCTTCCGTGCACCTCAAAAACAAACTGCACCCAAGATATGATCACAAACAACCACCTAGCACGTCAAATAAAGTAAACAAATCACTTCTTCAGAGCCATACTGTTTTAACTGTAGTTACATTTCCAGAAGACTGGGGAATACTTTCTTCACACTGGTTTTTGTTCTTTGCTCTCTGGGGGTCTGAACCAGTGAAGATCTGAACAGCATACCAGTGAAGTTGCATCTCACCAGAACTCTCCGCGTCAGTCAGGTTTATCTGAGCGATTCCCTGTAAACAACAAAAAGCATTGACCACAACAAGATAAACATACACTGCAGGACAGACACCTTCCCATTTAAAAAGTATTTTACTTACAATGTGAATACCCCACTTTATCAAATACTAATAGTGTCTCTTAAAAACAGACAGTTTTGTTCCGTTGTGTTACAATGTCTAAGATACTGAATTTCTTGCCTCTTGCTTACTACCAGGAAGGATCAGAGTAGCTACTCAGGTTTTTTTAAGTCGAAAAATAGAATTTCTATGACTGCTGCAGATATGACTGTAACAGCTAACAGCTCTTATATCTTATTAAAAAACCCTCTAAATTACATATCTGATTTCTACATTTGCTTAAATTAATATTACTTTAACAATATTACTTTAATCTCTTCTCTTTTGAGAGAACTACGTTCTGAGATAACCTTCCATTCTCTGGTCCTCAGAGACATCTTCCAAAGGGGAAAAAAATGTTGTGTAAAGCAATTTATTATTTCTGCCTATTTACAGTAAATGGGCCATAAAGCCATTTTTCCACTTTCCAAGCCATCGCTACATCTCCCAGATTCAGGTGAAAACAGGTTTAATGGAGGCTTCCCACTAAAAGTTTTCCCAACTTTAAAGTAGCCCTACTCCATCAGACAGTGCTTATGTAAAAAGATTTAGTGGTGTTGACCTAAATGAAAAACAGCTGTGAGCAAATCCATGGCGGCTTTTTTTTTTTTTTTTAAAAAATCAGTTCACTAGCTGGACCTAGCGATGATTTTATATTAGCTGGCCTTTAACTACTGCTTTTGGGTTTATCTGGTTATCTCTGCAACCTGTTCATTTCCATGCTAATGGACCACATGCTAAGAATGTTTTCATTTATATCACTGGAAAAATCACATAAAAATTGTTTTCATCTCTCAAAAAACAAATAGCTGGACGCAATGATTCTTATTGTAAAGGCAGCATGAAATGTATACAGAAACTGCATTCAACTTTAGGCAGGTAAAGAAACCGTTAATTAGAAAATAATAATAATAATCATAATCATAATAATAAATCATGGTATTGTTTTTCCAAGATGAATGTTCCCTGGGGCTCTGTTTAAACAGGTGTATAAAGGATGATGGAGAAAAGTTTTTGAGACTAACAAAATAATGTCATATCAGGATGCAACATGTTACTGAGAACATCATTTTACGTCAGTATATTGGAGGCTACAGAGATGTCTTTTCTTTTAAACAGAGATGTCTTCTAATATCTATTTGCTCTGATGCAGTGTAAGAAAGAAACATGTATTGAATACTCACACTTTTGCATCAGAGTTGGAAAATGTTTAAGACATGCTGGGTTTGGTTTTAGAGGTAGAGGGTAAAGCTGTTTTCCTGTCATCAATATCGGAAAAAACACGTTGCCTCTTAAGATGTCTGACACTGCCCCTACACACTGCATTTATTAAGCAGCTAAGAAAGCATGCCAAAAAAGCTGTTACTACAAAGTGAATGACTAATTGGGTATAAAATCACCATCAAATCCGATTAACAATTATCAGTACTGAAAGGACTAATTAATATTTCACCTCCCCCTAAGATCTGCAGCTCGCTCAAACGGATGAAGAAACCAAGGTGGGTCAGCTAGCGGTCTGTCACATGCCTGCTCTGACGCATTTGTTAACAACTTGGACAGTGGAATAGTAAAAGCATTTATGAATCTCTCGGTGATGTCAAACAGAGGGATTGTAAAATTAGTGAGAAAAGGATCAGAATTTAAAATGATGTTAAAAAACGGGATGGATGTTCTGAAGTAAAAAACACAAAATGCAAAAAGACAGATGTTACACTTATGAAGAAGAGTTAAAATAAATTAAGACATGGGGAATAATTGGTTGGTCAGGGTTGTAAAGGATCAGAAACTGGGAGTGAAACAGCAATGCCATGTAATTGCAAGAAAGGCAATCGCATTTCTTTTATGTTTTAACATGAGCTATATATGCTAATCACGGAAAATAACAACTCCCTTATCTCAACATTGATGAGGCCACGAGGGAAGAAATAAACCAAGTGAAGGAAGCACAGTTTCAGAAAGCTGCAGGAAAACAGAAAAAGATCTTTTGGCAAGGCAGGGCACAGGAGTAAAACGCTGAGGGAATGGAAAGACCATCCCACACGTTTAGTAGATTTACTTCTCTATGTAAGTGAAGTTTAGAACTATTTGCCAGAATTATTTTTTTTTCCATTCCCTATTATGTACAAATATTTGTATAACTTAGGATGAACTCCAGCCTGGCTTCTGCATTTAGGAAAGCATTAAACTGGCATAATGTAATTGAAAAAAAGCAGTTGTCAAGAACTTCAGAAATACAGGGACGACTAAATAGATGGAAAAAACTGTAATCTCAGTGGAATAGATTTTGAAAGACACAGGCCTTGTTGATAGAGGGCAACACAGCAGTTCCACAGGGAGGTATCAAGTGATTTCTCAATTTGAAAAAAAGCTTATTTTCAATTTACAGCAAAAGACGGCAACAATCATCATGTTTAAATACATACTTCAATGCACCTACCTTAAGAAACTGTGGCATTGTTTCTGAGTAGCATTGTTAACTTACCCTAAAGTAAGTTACCAGCTACTGTAGACAAAGATACTTCTGACAAAACTATACTATGAAAGAGAAAAAATTCCTACCAACATAACCTGAAGACCTATAATTTTTTTGTTAATTCAGTAATAGCAGTTAAAATAAAAGCACCCTAAACTTAGATGCACTTGTGTCAATATAAAGATGCTTTACACTGAAATAGCTATTTAGCTTCCCAGAGGAGGCGGCTATACCAGTATAAAGCATCCTACACCAACACATCCAGTCTGTTTTTGAGATGCTTTCTCTTTCATTATGTTGTAGTGCAAAAATGACAAGACTTCCTACTGCAGACATGACCTTGGCTCCACTTCTGTCCATGTTAAGACCACTGTTTATATAAGATGTTACCTAGTTTTAAAATGGACTAACAAACATGCATTCTTGTCCAGATTTTCTCAAATAAACACCTCTTATCCATAGTCCAGCATGACAATGAGATGCCTGTACCTCTTAAGTACTTTGATAGGCTTAAAAAAAAAATTCACTAACCCATTCAAACCCTGCACTGAAATGGCAGCCCACTCACATCAAAATAGCCAGGATATCAGCCTCAAGGCAAATTTATTTACGCATACTTACATTTGAGAATAGCTAAATGAAGCTAACATTTAACACATCTGAAGTTAACACAGTTAACACATTTAACCTATTTAAACAATTGCTACATTTATCTGAATGCATCTACATCAGCTATCTCAATCAGTTTGGAGTAAAAGGTGGTTGTAACGGAAACCTGCTTGGACCACTATTATCCTGCAACAAAGTTAATATAGATATAATAGTAGTCTTCTTCACCCATTGTTATACAGCAACAAGGGGTTTGTGTTTGTTATCTTTCTATTAGGAAACTATTTTAATGATACTGATTCATCATGCACGCATTACAGTGCCATGCAGAAACAGAAGTCTTGAGCATACTGTAGTCTAAAAGCTGTCAGGTGAAGTCTTTGGGGAAAAGTTTAATTTTTTTTACACAATGCTTTCCTACTTGCACCAAAATTTAGCAACAGCAGCTTTTTCAACTTTCCCCAAAGCAGATATTTGTAAGAAATGCATTAAGTAAATAAAAACTTTAATCCTTATTTACTAAATTCCATAGCAATGAATGTAAACCTTCTATCAATTTTCAACATGCCTCTACAATATAACAGTAAACAGTAGCACAGATAACATGACTTTCAATTCTCAACCTCTGCTAATTTTGCTAATCATTCCCAAGACTTTATGTAACCTAAAATGCACGTATTTCAACTTTTTGAAATCCCACCTTTTTTATTAACAGAACTACACTTACGTATGTGAACAAATGGACACATTAACACATAAATCTATCAGCACTTCTTATGGAAAAAGAAAGTCTTCACTTTCTCTTTTTAATCTTAAAAATTATTCCTCAAGTAACTTCACTTTCCCACATCACTTGGCTTTTAAGAAAAATGACCACTTACCAATAGTTCTTCTTGTTGCTGGTGGTCAACTGAACAGATATACAGCTGCAGTGATTTTAATTTCAAAACACTTGAATGCACGGGGATTCGGAAGACTTCATTAAATATTAACGGAGTTTGGAATTCCAAAGCTCTAGAGCAGTAAGTGGTTGGTGTGCCTGACTCAAGTGGTGGCAAATAAACTCTCACATGACTGGGAACAGCAAAACAGACAAATAGCACAAATCAGACAAAGAAAGCTATTTCACATTTTTCAAAATCAAGCTAAGCAAAAACATCAGTGTAACTTCTACATTGAGAATCTGCTCTGGGATCTCCTTGTTACAGGAATTTATTTTGTATTCTTAACACAGAAGAACTGCAAAGCTGATTTGGAAAACCTATCTTTTTTTAACAAAAAATCACTTATTTTTTTCTTAACTTGGTGCTTAAGCAGATGCACCAAGTGGCGCTTGAGATGCCCTGAGGTATCCAAGGCATCTACACGGGGCTAGCAAATATGACATAGGATCTATGGGACAGCTACAGCCTTCCCCTGAGCAGCAGCAGCTGGAGGCCAGGTGCTATGCTATGATATTTCAAATGGAAACACACGTCTATGTTTAGGTGATTGAATTGCCCCCTAAGAGTCACTAATCCATTTCTTCCTTCCACTCACTAAGCATATCTTTACTTCCCCCCCTTAAGAAACTCAGCTCAAAAGGATGGCAAAAGAAACCTGCAAACCTTGTATCTGCCATCTTGAAAAACAAATTTAAATATCTAGTACCATCTCATTTGAGGCTCCAAGCAAAAAATAAAATCCACAACCATTTTAATCTGACAGAAGGCAGCAGAGCTAGAGAAGTGTGTCTGTGTTCTCCCTGTCCTGACTGCTTGACCAGTCCCTGCAATATCCTATTTTTTGCCATACCTTCCCTTGTGCCAGCAAACAGGTTCGTGCGACTGTGTTGTGAGCCAGATTAGAAAAACCTATTTGGGTTAAAAAGCTAACCTAGCAAAACAAAAAAGGCTCAAGGATTTAAAAAAAAAAAAAAAGCGCCTAGCTCAGAGGCTCACTCGACTTGACTACACGGCTGCGTGAACTCTTATGCCACCACCAGAGAGGGGTAGACACTGACAGTCAAAAAAATGGTTATGGAACAACTGGAAGAGCTCACTATGGTGGAACTGCAGCACTGGAGTGTGGAGCACCAGTTAGCTAAACAGCTTCACATCCTGTAAAAAGGGAGCAATCCAACTCCCCTGCTCACTGGCTGCTGCAGGTAACCTCCCCCACCCAGCAACTGATTCAATGAACGTACAGTTGCATGGAGGAGTTCTTTAAACTGGCTAAAAAGCTTTTTCTGGTTTTGGTAAGATAAACTTCCTTTTTTGACCAGTCAAACCAATCGTTTTACCCTGCAGCCATACAATTTCTTGATCCCAGCCCAGGTAGTTAACTGAGAAGGATGGGGAATAGAACTGCCTTTTTGAGAGTCACTTAGATGCCTGACTGCCTTGATGACAATGTCCAACAAACTCTCTGGAGTAGTTTTTTTCTTTGGTGACTCTACTTTACTTTGTTCAGATGACGCTTATTTCTTTTTCCAATCACAAGGCAACATGGCTCAGTACCACTCAATACTCAGGTTTTTTCCCCTATCACGTGCCTTTGCACTCGTATTGAAAACAAAGCAAAAGACCAACACTAATGCACTGACCTATATGAAGAATTTCCACTACAGGTTTGCAGGGTTAACAAGATCAAGCGTTCTCAACAAAGATCAACTCATTCAGTGAGACATATGTGAATTTAACAACTCCCACAGAATGACTTATTTTACAATACATTATCACACCTCCATTCTCCACAGTTTTCAAACAACCTCTCCCAGACATAAAGATCACCAATTTTCACACGTCAAATTTCTTTAAAATATGTTTAAGATACATATCACTAGATAAAATGGTGTTTTATGGCAACATTGCTATTATTTAAGGAACATTTACTAGAATAAACTAAGTAATGCTACAGATAATGTGATATGGAATTCGAAAGAGTAGCACAGGCTGCCAGAGGTTAAAAAATTCAATTGTTTGTACAGATTCTCAGCTGCTATTTGCGTTAAAATTATCTTTGGAAGGTGTTTCACAGATATTCAAGGAGAGCTGTAATGCCCACAGAAGTCTGCATATGTCCTGGTTTTTTTTTTTTTTATTGTTGTTTGTATGTTGTTTGGGGGTTTTGGATGGTTGTTTGTTGGGGTTTTTTTGGTTTTGTTTTTTTGTTGTTGTTGGGGGTTTTTTGTTTCTTTTTTTTTGTTTTTTAAGATAAAGGGCAAGGCATCTCTTTTACTGATTAATACAGATGTTGCCGTAGGAATCTCAGAAAACTACACTAAGCTTATTCTGGGATGCACCACAGATAAGCTGTAGAGAAGTTGTACAGGAAATAATATTTCTGGAATACTGCAAATAATGCCCAGAAGGCATGGGGTGATGGAAGCATGACTTCAGTGTTTTTTGAACAAATTTTCCTGTGCATAAAAAACATGTAAGAACATGGGTCACTAGAGATTACGCTTGTTACCTGATCATTATCACAGAGGTTCTATAAAAGGGACACTTTGTGTCCATAAAATTAACCCTTTCCTCATGTAAACTAAGACATACCATCTCCTCGAGAAATGGCTTACTTTTGCACGAAAGCAAACAAATCTATGGTATTTACGATTCTGGCACAAAACAAGCAATGATCAGATTTCGGGTGAAATTTTAGCTTACATTTTGCAGTTATCTTTAACGACTAGACTAGTAAAGTTCTTCAGCTGTAATACATGGACTAACAGACATTCGCTTCCACTGTCGTGCCTGGAAAAGAAATTTCATGTGTTAAGTCACCAAGCATCAATACTTTGCTTAAGAGATACAGATGAAAGACTATAAAGATTTAAAGAATGTAAAAGCACCTTTTGCTGTTAAACAAATCTCTTATACAGATCAGTTTGAATCAAAAGCAATTACAGATATCACACTCTGCTAACAGAACATTATTAATAATATTAGCTACAGTAACAAAGTTATCAGAACTAAGAGAATTAAACATTATTCAGTTTGAAAAGAATAACATTCCTTCCTGTGATTCTTGATAGTGAACAGGTTTTACAAAGTAACATTCCTTGGTTTAAACAGTTACAGCATATGCACGTGTGGTGTGCATGCATGCATGTGTAACAACATATCATTTACATTAGATGAATCAGTCTCCATTAGTTTCACCGGTTAATGAAAAAGACCAAAAAATTCTACTCTTTCACATCAGCATGAATTTTCAAAGGGAACTAACAAATCTCATTGAGATCTGAAAACTCTCAAGCTTGGGAATTAATTTTCCAAGGGGCAGAGACAATTCGGGGGGGCTGTCATACAACATCCTGCCCCAAGCACAGGATTCAAAGCTGTATTTGGGAACCGTGTTTGCGTCTCTTCACCTGTGACCTTCCTAAGGTAATCCTCCTTTATCTGGCATAAAAAGTTCTCACTCACAGAGACATATCCCTATATCCATACTCACACTAATGCTCCAGACAATGAAAATAAATGCTACTGAAAGAAGTAATGAAGGCCCTTTTATCAGCCAGCATTGAAAGGACACTGAATGAACTGTGTGTGGTTAAGGCACATCCCCAGCACAAAGTGGCATCTGACTGACTAATCTGTACATCCACTAAACTTTGGCTGTCAGTTCAGAAACTTCTTAAAACTATCCACTGCAAGTTTAGTTTATTAAAAAGTTAAAAACCAAACCAAGAAAAGTAGTGAGCAATTCCTGCTGAGTTGACAGGGAGAAAGAGGAGTAACTACTCACAGAAATCCAACATGTATTTGCGGTTCCTCATTACTGCCAGCATCACCATAAACAGGCTCTTCCAGATCTTCATTCCTGCAGGAACAGAAAGTACTGTAAACTACATACTGACCTTAGCTGTTAAAACACAATGAATTGAACATTTATTTTGTGATTTGTGGATGTAAGCAATTGTTTGGTAAGACAGGAGGGACTGGTAACATAGAAGGAACTGAGATACCTATTTAAAAACATACAAAAGTAGTAATTCACAATTTTAAAAACTGAGGTTTTAGAATACCTCTTTCAAGATATTTAGGTTATTTTGAAATGTATTGTGTCTTCCATTTCTCTTTAGCAGCCTCAAAACCTTATCTTCTTCCCAGTTACTGTTTATTGTGTTAAATGATTATATGAACTAACACGTCTTTATCCATCCTTCAATCACTTGGTCAACCTACACATTTTTTGATGTTCAGCTGTTCATGTATTTCTTCCTTGCAGTTACACTTTTATCACATGCTACTCAGAACTGTAAGTCACACTGTATAATTTTATTTTGTTATAGATGGTCAAAATAAAATTACTGATTCATGACTAATCAGCTGAGAAAACTATCTTTCAAGGGAGAAATATATGGCGTTAAAACATTAGAGACAATAAAGCAAAAGGGACTTGGCACTTGTGAAGATGACAGTGGAACTGTATGTAAAAAGCTTCCTTCCTTTAAAACATGCAACCTAGTATTTTTATGTTACTACGAATTAGCAAGTTTGAAAGCGTATTCAGAAATCTACAACGAATTCTTTTGAACTGTGTGGTAGAACAGGAATATTTCCAGCTTACTATGCATTTATACACCTGACCTTTTGCTTAAAGCTTCAAACACGCCACTGTCACTAGCCAGTGAATGATCTGAGAGACATGCTGAAACTCGCCTGGCTCTCCTCTCCGATCTTCTACCACTGTCTCCTCGCAGAGTTACAGCTGTCATGAAGAAAAAAGTGAAGACAACATCAGCTCAAGGCAATCTCTTAACAATCAAACAAGAACATTATTGTATCAAAACTAGCAGCAAAATGGCACAAACGCAGTTCGTTGCTTTTTCATCTAACTTTAAGTTAAAAACCTAGAATTCAGTTGACTGGAGATTATCTGTGGGAGAATTAATGAAGGAAGTTTGTGGCTAATTCCTCTCTGACAAGGCCAAGTATAAACCAATTGCATTGTTATTAAATGCTTTTCTGGTAGAATAACCCGTCCTGGAGGAAGACTTACATTAATTCAACATACGTACACGATACCCTAAACTTTTAAGATTTACCTACTGAATACACAATAGGTTGAAAACAAACACAGAGACTAATTCTTTTAAGAAGTTATCAGATAACACACTGTGAGGCTTTGTTCTCATTTGTTTCCTAATACAAAGTCTCAAAGCATACTGTTTATACCATCGCATAATAGCAGCTTTTATTTACAGTCTGAGAGGCATTATCAAAAAGAACCAGTGCTCTCCAACTCACTCAGACCACTGGTTTTTTTCAAATTCTTGGTGTATGACTTTGAAAACTGACTGGGGGAGGAGGAAGCGATATTCAACCCCCTCTTCCACGCTTCCCCAAGTCACCAGCAACACCATAAATAGCAACTCAGCAATCAGTTTCATGTTGTAAGCGTATCAACAAAAATGCTGTTATATATCAGGTTTCGCACAGGCAAGTGGATATAGAAGGTAACAATCTTTTAAAGTAGGTGCACAAATGGTAATGCTCAAGAATTGCATAGGTAAAGTTTTAACACTTCAATCATAGCTAACTTGAGGTGGTTTTCTTTCGAGTCCTAGAGAGAACCATTAAACAGACTTGTGGAAGTGTAGTTTCTTCACTGTGCAGTGAAGAACTTTTACCAACTTTCCCCTCTTTCGCTTAAGGCTCAACGCCTGTCCTCAAAGCAGAAAAGCAATGGCAAAGAAACGCCACTTCAAAAATGGGGAAAGCATCTTACTTGCTTCTACTCATGCTCAGAAACTTAGACAGCCTGGAAGCATTCAGTTTCAGCAGACAGCATTTGGAGTGACAGTACCACAGCGCACACTGCATGGGAGACAAGCACCAGCTGACATCTACAGCTTATTGCCCCCAACTAAGGACAAAACATGTCTTACTCCAAGTAACAACTCTATTACACGTTACCTTAAGGCATCAAAAAGAAAAGGCTGGTACCGATCAATAAGTTTCCTTCAGCAGAACGCCGGCCCATGGCTTGAGCTCCACCTGCAGAGCCCAGCTGAGGTACGGACTACCGACAGTGAGGCACCCCCCTGCATGGGACCCATCTCGCCTCCCACCCAAGCACCATCAGGACTTGAAGCTTGATACAAGTTCCCCAAACTACCACAACCACGTTGCTGCTATCAACAGAAGTGTTTGGCTAAGGTTAGCTTTAACCCACTGTGGGACTGGCAGACAGGATGCACTGAGCCCGGCAGTCCTGTGCCAGCCCAAGGTATGTTCCCGTTATCAGGCTGCAAGCAGCACAAAATCCCAAAAGATGTTCCAAAAATCACAGGGTCCTGTTTTGAACTAAAATTCCCATATATCAGCAGAGCCAGTTCTCTGTCCTTTAGGATGCATAAGCAGCCCTATGGACCTCCCCTCCAAATTCAATGAAGGATTTAGTCATCTTGAGCTATGCAGGCAATTTATCTGCTGACCAGGAACAGCCCAATCTGCATTTGTCTCTGTGCCTGGAGAAAGAACCCCCCTTCCCCCACACCTCAGATTACAGCATCCCACCCTTACTGGACAGCACACATCGTGCAGTGTTACTCATGTCACCCTCCCCACAAATGAGCGCCAAGTTCAAGCTAGCTCACAGAAAGCAAAGGAATTATATTTGAACCATGTTCTCCTCCATATGACTTGTACAAAGCGGTGGGTTTGTTTCTTTGGTTGTTTTTGTTTTGTTGGTTTTGTTTTTGTTTTTAAAGAACCTTTGATTTGGTGAGCCCTTCTCTTGAGTTCTGTCCCTGGTATTCATGCAGAATCAAAACTAGCACTCTACAAAGGTACCTTTTAATATGAAAGTTTCTCAGTAATTTTACATCACTGGAAAAAGGCTGAACTTCACAAAAGTGTATAAACTTTGTATGAAAGTGCTTCTGTAATTTCTGTACTAATTTCAACAAGTTGCACTAGGATGACTTCTTTTTGTAAATAAGCCTTTGGCTCACCCCTCTATGTGAACACTTTGTATAGATGTAGCAGACGCAAGACCTCATGGGCTCTCTCCTTTGGAGGTTCATGTTCCCAATTTGTCTGGAAGGAAAAATTGGTCTGAAGCACTGGTATAATGCCATGAAAAACTGACATGTTACAACAACGCTGTAACTTGACAATGATTTGCTCGTTGCCTGGAGGCCATGGAAGTATTCGATAACATCTGGACAATCCCAGCGAATCTGGGAGATGCAAACAGCAAAACATGCCCTTGACTAGGAAAAAAAAAAAAGTCAGCAGGAAAAATTGGTCAAAGAGAAACACACACTAGATTTTGGTTTAAACACAACAAAGTTTAGAACAGCTTACAGCCCTTCCAATGCTGGAAGCTAAAGAATTGTTTTAAAATAAAGTTTTTAAGATACACAATTACCTTTCCTTTTCTTATTTAAATAAGAAAATCAGTGAACAATATATATATATGCATTTCCAGAACTACTGGGTGGCAAAGCTTGATAAACATAAGACAGCCCTGATTAAAAGAACATTCTCAGGTATCATTAGTTGAAAAAGTGAACTTCAAAGGAAATTTTGGTGTCCAATATTTCATTAGCTAAAAAATACATAAATAAATTTAAAGCATGTTTCACAAGCTTAGGAGACTACAAATACCGCACATCAGCTCAAAATGCACTAATAAAAGAGTCAAACACTCTCATAAAAACTAAATCGGAGACACAAACAGATCTTACCTATCATGATGCTGTCAGGCATTACTATGATATAATAAAGCTGAAGCTCGCAGAACACTTTTTCCAGGAATTTAACTATGGCCAGGAATATATTGTTTAGTTGACATTAGCAAAAAATTAAGTATGCCATAATGATTAAACAGATACAGCACAATATCAAACAAAACCAAATGTAGCAAAATCTCCTGGTTTTCACATGCAAATAAAAAAAAACAAAAACAAAAAACCCAGAAAACAAAACAACCAACACTTCACACAGGAAAACACACTGGGTATTACAGGCAAAAACAGCACAATAAGTAATTTCAGGTTCACTTACACTGAATTTTTCTGTTGTGCCGCATGAGAAACAAGACAAAATGAAAAGCACACAATGATAAATCATCTTTTAGATCTGTGACAGTATTTTTCAAACAAGAGATTATTTAGGCATTAAAGGAAACTTGGCACTTGAAAGATTATTTTAGGATGGAGCGGAAGAGATAGTGAATATATTAAAGCCCAATATTTTATTAACATGTTTCCTCCCACTCCCAGCTTTGTAAATACGATGGATTTAACCTCTCAGGCATATTCCCTCCATTCGCACATGCTTACATATTTCACAGTACATCCCCAAGACAGAGGTAGAACGATAAAACAGCAGATCAGCAACTGAACATCAAAACTGCAGTTCCTGAAGAAATCTTTGAACTTGCTCAAGTGCTGCTTCAGTGCAAAGCATGTGCAGTTTCTTCAGTGTTACCCCCGCCCCCCCCAGGCCCTAGAATTTGGAAAAATTACCTCATGTTTTGTCTAGTGAAGGAACAGGCAAAGATTTGCCCGGCCTGAGACTTACTGGTTTTCCAGCGTCGCATTATGCTGCCAGACCATTGGGTGGCAGCAGCAAAGCACACTGCCTAGTACCTTAGTGAAAAGCAAACCCCCCCAACGTCTGCAGGTTCCTAAACTGCGATAGACAAATTCGATGCTCCATCAAATTCTTCAAGAAAAGAGCACAAAACCAAACTAATGTTGAAACGCCCAATGGCTACTTGCAAACAACTGCATTACAACTGCAAACCCACCAGCTAGCAGACGTGGAGCTCAAATTAGTCATGACTCCAGCCAAAAATCAGAAAGGTTAGGGAAGTTTTCCTTAAGCAATTGTCTTGAAATTCAAGTATCAAAAAAACCCCCAAAAACCACAACTCAAAAAAAGACAGCCTGGCTACCTTTCAACCATACATTCTTCCTCAAAAAGCAACACAACGCACTCTGTTGTACAGAGGGAAAAGTTGTGACCCCTGGACTAGGAGCTGGACACCGCAGCAGTGACAGCGGGTAGCATAGGCACGTTCTGCCAGAGGTTTTCAGAGAAATGTGAAATGTGCAGAAATGTGACAGAGAAGGGAGAAAAGGGAAACCAAAGCAGGAACTTGACCTCATCCTATTGCTCCCTAGGCCCTCAGACCAGGCCTTCACTTCTAGGAAACACGTACAAGCTATAAATGAACTACTAACAGTTTCACTTACCACAATGGGTGAAGACAGGCTGCGGTCTGATCTGAGGTTTAAAGAAAACCTCAGGAAGCCTCTTCACGGCACTAATTTAAGCACAAGCTTACATGCTGGTCTCTGGAATTCTGTTTATTTTGGTCTGAAAGCTGCAATATGGGCACTAGAAATGTTTACATCTAGTAAATGTAAATTCTGCAGCAGTATCTTCTGGCAACGCTAGCTGCATTAAGGAAAGTAGGTAAGTCTAGCCTCAAATGCCGCTCGAGCAATACAGGCTTTTTAGCACAGTGGTGACATTTCCTTTTAAAAATAAAAAGCTGAAAGCTTTTCCTTAGATACTGTCAATGTTCCTTCTCATTATCACTTGCCAAGTAAGATTTTAGTAGGATAATATGATACATTCTCTGGTTATATTTCACATTACTCCTCATGTCGTAGGTCCCGAATGCAACATTCTATGCAACTGCTAACACAGAATTCTGGATATAGAAATGGGATGGGAATTACAATCTTTAATATTAAAAACTATTCTCTAAAAGCCCTTCTCTACTTGTATGGTTTTATTAGAAATATGAGCAAGTCAACACACAAAAATGTCATGATGAAGGAATACTCCTTCATTTTAACAGCAGTTCTTCATTTGACTGATTAAAACAGAAAAAGAAATTTCTCATGTGCCTGTATGCTCAGGTTCTTAAATTTGTTTTGTTTTTTAAAAAGGTTTCTGCTCCCTCTTTTGATCTCTTTAATTTATCTTTCTCAACTGTAGTGCCTCAGAAGCTTCCACCAATGCAAGCTGAAGCAAGTCCATCAACTTCGCACTCAAGCAGGCAAAGAAAACTCAACCGTATGCGTGCCGTGGTAACTGCACACGACTCCTCTGCAATCACAGAGCACAGGTTCTCCGAGACAACCACTCAAAGCGGATCCTTAACTTCTCACACACCCCCTACAAAAGATGCTCCTTGGCTGACGAAGCACTCTAGTCATGAGCACAGTGCACATGCTCTCTTGACCGTCATGCCACCGTGGCTTCTGCTCCGTCGCAGAACTTGGACAAGGGAACGTGGTCTGGGGTGTGTACAAATTCAGCACGGAGTCAGCCAGCCTTCAAGCACTGTTGGCAGCATTACCTCATGCCTGGTTTTGTGTTTGGGGTTTTTTCTGGGGGGTTGGCTGCTTTTTTCCTCTCTCCCCTGGGTTTGTGTTGCTTTAACTTATCAGAATAATGGCAACCATAGGCACAGCTGGGGGCCTCACAGGTAACTAAACCATGGGTTTTTTTTTTTTACTAATTCCCAATCCAAGACCAAAATATTTATCCTCTGACGCGCTACACTCCAAAGGAAGTACATATTCCATTCTCTTTCTTCCACCCAATTCATCACTATGTTAAGATCTATTTACAAGGATTTCTCTGCTCTTTCACCTCATTGCCCTAAATCTAAAGTTTGGTGTTTCGTTTTCAGTTTGGTTTTTTTTTTTTTCCTGTTTGGTTGGTTTGTTTTTTTAACAGCTAACATCTACCATGTGATTTTTAACTGATGGAAGTAGAATAAGCCAAACTGAGGAACAATCTCTACTGTGCTAATGTGCTTAAGTCTGTGTGACATCATCTGTGATAATGTGACAAAATAATGTCCAGAAACTCACCTGCACCAGTTTGGACAGCAGTCAGCTGTGGTCCCATTTCTCTCAGCCCTTCACTGTCCACAGGGTAAGTGGACGTCTGAGATGAACTTGTTCCTTGTGTATCATCGTCACCCAACACTGTGGTCTGAGCCCTGAGCATTTCCAGGGCTCCTATGCTTGCCATCTCCTCAAAACCTTCCGACATCTGAGCCAAGGGAGAATCTCGAGATGCAGAGAGAAATGGGGTGTCCAGAGGTGAGCTTGGAGGGGACAACGATGACAAGGAGGACCGTGACGACAGGGATGCCAGGGACTGCGGGGTATCCAGAGACCTCCGCTGTTTACTGAAATTCGAGTGTCCAATGGGATCAGCGTATGGCACATCCTTTGTGAGAGACTCGAAGGGAATTATGTCAAAGCGTAAATGTTGCCCATAGTCTGTAACGCTGTCTGATTTGTCGTACTGCGGAAGGCCATAGATGTCCGTAAAGCTGACTGAGCTAAGGGAGCCTCTGCTGGAGGCCAAGGATCCTCGACTGGAGGCCAGGGATCCCCTGCTGCTGCCAGAGGACATTGTGAGGGTGCTAGCCGACAGACTACAGCAGGCAAAGAGAAAGCAAAAAAGGCCCTTTCAAATACAATCAGAAACACCAGCACAGACATAAAAACGTCAATCCAGATTACACATGCAATTTTACATGTATTCAATACAGTGACATGAAGAGATGATTTGGCATTTTAAGGTCTAGCTCACATCTTTTGCCCTGGTCTCAAGCACAACCATGACCGGAACAGTGCAAGTGATAACCAAATCAGGACCAAGTACCTGAAGACAAACGGTCCAACAGGACGAGCCTACTCTTTCCTCCAATGTGTAAGCAGCCATAATTCGGCAGAAAAGAGGCCAGAGCAGGATCTGGATCAGCTGACTCCACGTAAAGCCAGGAAGGGTAGAGCACCATGATCCAGCTTGAATTTACATTAATGATGGGTCATAAACATATCAGGGAAAAGAACTGTGAAGGGATTTGTAAAGTCCTAACAAACTGCTGTGTAAGCCTCATCCTCACAGGTTTTTCCAGTGTAAAATAAAAAAGGCTTTAGGATGAATCCTATTCCAGTTCCTCTTGCCACTCTCAGTTAGGGAGAGAAGAATATAAGTGACGGAGAGAGATGAAGTGAGACACAGCAGGAACTGAGCTTTTGATGGTGGCATCACGTTGAGCTGAGGAATCCCCAAGAGCTGCATCTAAAAAGGCAGCTGCGAGTGTGAATATGCAAAACATTTTGGGCTCCTGTGTGGGTCTTGGCACATTCTTCTATTTAAACGGCAAAATTTTGTCATCTCACCAGGGGTCAAAAACCCCTCCTTTGGAGAAGGTATCAAAATATTAAAACCTCATAGACCTTAAAAGAATGTTATCTTCCAATCAGTAAAACAGTAACAATATTACGATGTGTTTTAAGTATGTATCTTCTTTTCAGAAAATACACAGCATATAAAATTCGCAAATACACATAATAATCTAGCCCAAATAGCCATCACTAATACTATTTATAAAACTCCATCCAAATCGTCACATTCCATAGACCAAATAATATAAATTTAGTAAAGAATTAATTTACTTGGCACACATACATAAAAGTATTAAAAGGTAAACTTGATAGACTATTAATATTCTTTTCTGCTGCAGTTAAACTTCAAAACCTGCTGGTTTTACATAACTCACCTTTTTAACTGGGAGTGTAAATATGAGGTTAAACGTGTAGCTTCTTCTAGTTGCATAAGCAAACAATTTCTCTTTTCCTGTAACAGTATCCTATAATTAAACAGATATATATTACTATTTTTCTTCATTACAGTACTGCTCAAGAAGTGCTAGGAGCTTTCCAAGTACAGAAAAATATCACTGCATTGCAGTTTGGAATATAAAAAGAAGTTTCATTGTTTAATGAAAAGTTTTAATTTATGCAGCTCATATGCAGCGATAGTTAATTCCAGCAAGAACACAAGAACCAAGACCCCAGCAGAATTCCCAGACAAGAAAAGTAAGAGAAGCGCAATGCAAGAGTCATGATGTTGAAAATACATTACAGCAATTAGCAAAGTCAGAAAAAGTCCTAGGTAAAATCACCAGACTCTGCAAGATATTTTTTTTCCCCCTTGCATCAACCTGACTGTTCCATTAATATACAGAGAACTAATATGACTTTCATCACCTTGGCAGGAAAAAAATATTCCAAATAGCCCTACTATCCAAGCTAATTACTGTCAAATTTCAAAGATAAAAAGAAAATTTTTGGAGGACTTCTGTTAAGCAGTAACCATAAAACTCAACTTTAAGCTCTAATTCTAGGTGTTTAAAGAACATTTACATATCATTATTTTTAAGCAGGTGATGCAGCATTTTGAATACTAAGCTATGACAAGAATCTCTCACTGAGACTTATTTTTTGCCCAAGCTAATAACAAGCAGCTGAATTACTCAGTACCACGGCGACAACACAAATTAATTGTACCTATAATGCTGTTGGTCTCATACACCTATAAGATATCTTATATTTGGTATTTTCAGATTATTAAAACTTCAAAGAATAGATTTTACCTATTGATATCACATTTATTCTTTTCCCGAATCCAAAATTATAAGTATTTCTGGTATTTTGTTTTTCCAAGCCCAATCACTGAACGTCAAAATAAAACCAGGGTGGCAATCTGTTTTGTGTTGTACATTTGTATGTCCAGGGAAGTTACTGCTCCAGCCCTGCATTCACAAGTTGGCTGGAAACTGGGATTCTGACAGACAGTTTGGAGAAAGCAGATCAGAATTTGAGTGCTTCAGACCTTCCTCAACTGCAAAGACAGCTGTTAGAATTCAACATGTTAATGGACAGGATTAAAAAAAAAAAAAAAAAGCAACAAAAAGAGTCCTTGTGGATAAAACAAAATGGCAGCATTAGTTTCAATAAACTTTGGAAAGACAAGACATGAAAAAAATATGTCTTTGTTAGCAGTGAAAACACGTATCTCTCAACTTCTTTGGCCCCCACCTTCATCTATTCAGATGCTGGCAAGGAGCTGTAGGGCTACACTCCAGCAACCCCGCCGCCCGCTGGGGAGGCTCCCTTCATTGCGACCGCACCCGAGCACCTGCAAGGCTGAAGCTTTTCTCCTGCTTCTGTGGACCCCAGACCAGGTTAACCAAGTGGTGCAAGGAAGGCTGCGGCTCAGCTATGTAAACTTACACGCTGAAGGCACTGCACGCAGGAACCAAAAGACGACAAATGGATGCAAGAAACTTAAGTGATCGAAAAGTTTGCAGGGGAAAGTGGAGATATCCACACCATCTGTTTTAAAAAACAAACTTAGAAACCTACACTCCAGAGTCATCACCGCTGTAAGGTAGGTACCTGTGTTAAAGATGTAGAGATGCCTCTAACTAAGGCTGCCAGCCAATCTTAAAAAAACAAAACAAAAAAAAAAAAAACAAAAAAAAAACCAAAAAAAACCAAACCAAAAGCACCACAACACCAAAAATACCAGCACTGGTTCTGATCTGTGCACAACTCAGTGCCTTTAAAACTCAGTAACAGAACAGAACTGGTAATTATTTAAAGAGGAAGCTTCTTTGTATTTCACAATTAGGAGAAAGTAGAAATAGATAAGCAGAACTAGGAATGATTTTAGTTATTCCAACAAACAAATGAATTAGGGCTACTAATAGTTAAGCTTTCCTCCAATTTGGTATACAAAAATAGAGTGCCCTTCAATATTATTCTAACATCTACTCAACTTTTTGCTAGCATTTGAAATATCAAGTATCACATTGGAACGCTGGTTTCCACAGCATGAGCTACATGGAAAAACAGCTTGGCCTTCTTGCCAACATAGTATGCACTACCTAACACGAGAGCCCAAAAACAACAAATAAAACTTACTACACTGCAGTGTGAGGTGAACTCCCTTTTCTGTCCGTTTAAGCTGGAAAGCCAACGTAACGATATTGCAAAAATTGCAGAATATGTAACACTGAACTGTAGGTTGGCTGTGAATTTTCTGTCTGAAATAAGCCTTTTCAAAGGAACTGAAGTTCTCAAGATTTATATAAGGAAGGCACTTCCAAATATTTTAAGTGTCTTAATTATGTAAACTTTAACCTTTACACAGATCACATTGAAGCTGGTTCATGTAGTTTTCCTCATGTGTCAAACCTGGGGTTTTACCACTACTTAAGAGAACCAAGTCTGCGAAACAAGTACTTCCTCGCTTTCATTGGAAGCAGTCTATGCTAACAAGAAGAAATTAAGAGGTTTTGTCCATTTCTTTGGCTACAGGAAAAACTGGGCAACTTTGAAATAAAAACACAGTGTTTTCATTAGTATGTTTTGGGCATTGTTTGTTTTTACATATAACTTGATATTTAATTTAAGTTTTCAAGAGTGACTTTGTTTTTACCATGTTCTCTGCATGTCAGAGTCGGGATGTGCTCCCACTGCTGAGGTTGCAAATTTATTAAAAGGAAAAATTGTATACAAAAGGCAGTGAAAACTTAATCATTTAACTTTCCTGCTACAAGGCAGAAATCAAATATAGGAAAGGATCTTTGTTCTGATGCTTTTGGAGATGAATATTACTCCACTGCAAAATAACAGAAAAATCTTTCACTATCCAGATACTGTTGGTCAGGTCTCTTATCAGACAATATCACTCAGACTTTTTCCAAGCATTTTTTGTGACTCTATTCTGATCTCTTCTTCCTGTTCAGACTTTTCAGATGAAAGAAATGAGCACTAACTAGTTGACATCACTCTTAACTCTCCTCAGAATACTTCAAGACAGACAGAATTAAATAACGGCAGCCAGGAGCAGTTTCTTCCTTTTTGGAAAGCCAATTACTCTAGTAACATTTTTTTTGTTTGTTTCTTAAACACAGTGAAATTCCCCACTCTTCCTTTTGAAACTATCTACATGGATCTTAAAGTAGATAAGAAAACGATTTAAGTTCCCAAACCTTTCAGTGGCCCCATGAGCAGACGTTGCTCGAGCCCGTTGAATTTCATCCTCCAAGCGTCTTTTTTCTTCCTCCAAACGTGCAATGTCTTCTGGGGATCGTCTCTGCTGACTGATGAGCTGCAGCTCCTGAAGAAGAGCCTCCTTCTCTTTGATGAGCTGAAGGCGATCCCTGTCTGCTTCAGCCATTCCTGGCCAAGATTCATTATCTAGCAAGGCCAGCTGCTGTTGTATATTCGAAACTCTTTAAAAAAAGAGGATAAATATATTTCAAAACACAGAAGAGATAAAGATGAAGACAATTACAAGGAAAAATACCAACAGGTGAAGCCTGTTGACTTCTGTGACTTTTTTCTTCTAAATTTTGAAAAAGAAAATTTAGAGGAGTTCAGAAGGATCATTTGTTTCTGGTTCTTTGGGGTTTGGGTTTTTTGTGTTGTTTTGTGTATTTTTAAAACACTACAGAACTGCCAGTGCTCCTAAGCGTGTAGTTTTGTAAGAACTACAGTGCATTTATTTATCATATGGACAGTATCTGCCTTCACAGCTTTCTCTTTTTGTAATAAATCAATTCATATTTTATAGCCCTCGAGTTTGCTGCCTGCACAGCTGATGACATTGAACATCCTTTCATTCTTCATTCTTCCACTATCAGATCTTAACTTGGGATTTCAAAAGTGTAGCGAGAAGTTGAAGGGGTTGAAGGAGAGATGCTTATCTAGTGACAATGGGTCCATATATTCATGTCCCACCTAGTAGAGGAATGGTTCAAGGGGCTGAAAATATTAGGCAGGCCTGACCAACAACAAAATTTTAAGAATAAGCAAGCTGCGAGTAAAACAAAAACAAAGATCTGGAAAAAAGATTTACTAGTTACAAAATACAGGTGGCTTTAGATGGATCCATCATCAATTCAAGCAATTAAATAAGCTAACTTGATTTTTTTTGTAGGTGGCTTTATAGCCAAAAGTAGTTTCCTGTATCTCAATATGCTGAACCACTACATGAAACAGCAGTTGTAAGAGTAATTCCACAGTTGCCATTTTAAGAAAATGTTCTGCTAAAAACAAATTTTGAACTCTTGTAAGTATTACAAAGAACCCTAAAGCTAGAAATTTCACAAATGTTTCATTTGGCAAAATCAAAAGGTATATAAACAAAACAGGGAGAACACTCTTTTACTGCTAGATAGTTATGCTTGTCTTACAATAGGCCATTTAGACACTTTAGAATGTTACAGTTGAAAAGTAAATAACAGAAAAATCTAGCTTTCTGATTTCTGAGGATTTGAAATCAAGAACTGTACAACAGTTATGCAGTTGTACACCTCAGTTTCATCTTCACTTTGAAATGGTAGCATTCAAAATTCAGTGCACCACAGAAGATTATCACCCCTTAAATAAATAGAAGCACATTTAAAGCCAGCCATATGCGTTCCTTCTTTTGGTTAGTTAGTTAAAGTAATCTTTTGTCCAAGATGTCTGGTAAGAAAGAAAAGATGGTAACAAAGCACGGTAAAAGCACATAACAAGCAAACCGAAGATCCATGGTGTGGTAACATGTTTAAGAATAAAAGGCATAGACATGACAAAGGTAAGGTTTTCCCCATCTAAAAACAAAACCTCATGCACTGTTTATTTCATACTGACATCTGGAAAGTATTTGGCCGTCTTATTATCAGGGGAAGGGAAATAAAGTATTGATACAAGCCATTCTGCAATGACTGCATTCATACATGAATAGGAATTTTACTGTGACTTTTGTCAAATACCTTTCCCCCTCCCCCTTAGATTTCATTTACGGCAAGGAAAACACTTGAGTATTATGTTACATTTTAGTCTAAAGCAGAATACTTTATCAAGCCCTTCAATACCATTTCCTCGTCCTTGCATTAATAACCAACTTCGTGCCAACAGCTACCGAAAACATCGTTGTAAATCGATAAGTAGTGTCTACATATTTCATGCCTCAGCTATTGTGCACGAATTCCAGATGCAGCTTCCTGAAGAACACCTCGCCGATCGACCAAACGTCAGGGCCAGGAAGAGCGAGCCGAGTCAGGACCCCTCCTCTGCCCTACCCAGGCTGCTATGCTGTTAAAGATTCAGTCAACATTCCTGAAGGCATATACAGCTTGATTTTCAAGTGTTCAGTGCCAAATGAAACAAATGGGGACTCAAGGTCCTTTCAACAGGATTACAGAATTCAGGTACAATTGAGTTATCATAGCTTGGCAAGCGAGTGTGCATCAGATGAGCCCTGGCAACGTATTTGAGTGACCATGTTCATAAGCTCTTACGCAGCTTGTGGATGAAAGAAGATGAGATGTGTCTCGTGAAGTCTCTGGGTTGTTCTATAAGACAGCTGCAAGACTGACCCTCTCCTTCATTTTAACACTCGCAATTGTTTTGCTAGCTATTTTTCTAATGCAGAGTAAGGTGGTTAAGAAGCTGACCATAGGAGCAAATAAACGCTAATGCAGGCAACGAGGAAGAAAGAAGTACCAGCAGGCAAGAGGGGAAGGTGGGATCCCCCCTTTCAGCGCTAGTGAACCGCTGAATCCGCCCTGCTGTACAGCAAAACACCACCCTCAAGACAACAGGTTTTAATTTGAACTCTTGAGCTTGCCGAGACCACGTAACTCTCTTTGTGTATGACATTCCAGTTTGAAATTTGTTTTTTCTCCCCTCAATTTCCGTTATAATGATGCTTTGAAAGCAGGAAGTTGTCATGCAGTACCTTAATTATACTGTTATTAAGGGGAAAAGTACTGCTGTAGATAAGGTTTGTATCACCAAAGAGTTCTGAAATATAATTAGGTATTTACTTGGATTCCCTTGACTATCTTAGCATTTCAGCTAGCTCTTCTTGTCTCTACATTTTCCCTTTAAGCAAAGAAAAAGCACTTGCAAAATAGTAATTAATGCAGGAATTTGTTGGGAGGGGAACTTCAGCACCAATAAGCCAGTTTTCTGCAACCTGTACTTCCTGCAAATGAACTTAAGTTTTCAGGGAATTTTGTTCCTTGCTTTCCACTGAAGACTCCCTCTGTATGACAAGTTGTTCCAAAAAGCTACCAGTGATAAACTGTTTAAAATTTATCTCCTTGGCTAGAAAACATCCCTAAGGCTTTTATGGTCTCACTCACTCAAACCTAAGAAAAATATCTAAGGAGTCATGTTCAGTTCTGCTAAAAACATAATAAAAAAATCCTCTTAAACACGTTCCATAATTTCAATTTGTCTTCTCCCAACACAAGCTTTTCTTCCCGAACACAATAAATGTATAAATAAGCAATTTCACTGTGCTCGTCTATGCCAGATTTTATACCTATACTACACCAGCCATTCTCGCTGCTGGTATGTTCTAAAAAAGTGACTGGTTTGCGTTTTCAGACTCATTGCATATATTCACCTACCTTAAACATCCACTTAAATAAAGCAATGACTTGACATAGATTGCAATTTAAAGGAACAAAAAACCCATTTAGATCCTTTATGAAGCCTCTATTTTTCAAACACATTTTTCCTTCCTACTGGGTATTTTTTAATATACTACTCCTTAAGTGTAGTCACTGTAAAAGAGTACTTTTATCTGGCCTAATGCCAGCTACTGAGGTCCCTACTGATACAGCAATTTAACATACTCCTGGGGAAAAAAAAGCAGTTAATTTTGAGCCATCAGCATTCCAGGCATTTTGCCCATTCCCATCCTTGCATAACAAGTGCTGAGGAGCTTGCATTCCACGCTCGAGTAGGTGGTATCAAATGACTGGTTTCCTAGGTAGGCAGACCAACTTGCTGCTTATTTCAGTATTGAAAAATTTCAAATGGAGATGAATATAACAGCTCCTGTTAAGCAGAAAAGCAGGAAGGGCACAGATGGGATGACAAAGGTTTAACCTGGTGATCTTAAGTAAGCACTGAAGTGAAACAGCAAACTTGCTCTGAAATGGCCATACTAATGTAGCTAGAATGATGCCTAGCCCAAGATAATGTAGACATAGCATGAGGGTGGAGATCAGTACAGCCAATAGTTTACTACACAAACTACACCATGGGGGGGAAAAAGCATGTATTTTCAGAATTTACAGCATGTCTGAATCATTATATATCTACACAGACCCCCCTAAACAAAATACGGCAACCCTTCTGTCATTGGAAATATCTGGGGAACCTACAAGATTTTGTTAGCATCTAGAACCTCATTTTCAAGACTGCCATCTGAACTCAGCACTAATGAAATTACACTGCTGACCTCGAGAACATTTCAGGTTAGGTTATTTATTAAAATATAGCATGAGAAGTGCAATTAAAGTAAAAATTACTTCTTGTGAGATGAAAGAGACTGATTTACAATTACAATTAACCCCATGTTTAGACCATTACTCAGATTATGAACAAGATAGGTGTCTTGGGAAGGGAAATACTCTGAAGCAATGCAAAGGTCCTAACTCATGCTCATAAAAGGGACAAATTATGATTATCCTACAGCTGGCACTTCCTAACCTACAAGCTCTGGTCTTTCTAGCTTAAATAAGTTCTTCGACCTTACTTTGTTTGAATTTTCCAAGGGAAAAACCCCAATACTCCCCTACATTTCAATGCCTAGACTTTTGGGTGACATATCAGACCACTCTACAGCTGAGGCCTTTGTTACCTGGGGAAGACCAGTGGGGATAAAATAAAGAAAAAAATGCACAGTTATGATTTGGAAGAGAACGGTGGCTAGGATCACACAAATATGCCGAGATGATCAACACAAATCAGCCCAGCTCACTTTTTTCTTTAGGCTTATAATGGGCTTACAATTGGACCCAGTTCTCTGCCACTTCAGGTAACAGGGAACTTCTCCCACATGCAATACCCAGAGGAGGCGGCTGTGGGACTGAAGACACAAAATGAAAGATGTAAGAACTTGGTAATTTCTGGTATTTACGGACCCTCTTGAGAGTGGATTATAATTTATATCCAAAGAGAAGGCCAGAAAAAAGGGGAAGAAAGAAATGGAAAGAACAAGAAGCTGGTGAACTCAGCCAAATGCTCACAAAATTTCTCCACTGTGTCTACTTTGGCTGTTCCTGCAAGCATATGCCACTGTGGCTTTGGCAAACAACACAAGTACGCTCTGTAGGATTGTAGAATATCCAGCCCTCCAGGCAGCCCCATTCAGTAACAACGAGGTCTTAAATTGGCTTAAGACACTCACGAAACCTTTAGAGTCCACTGACATTTTGCAGATAAAATTAGGTATTCACCCTCAGGAAAACTGCAAAGCCTGCTAAAACCAATGGAGGAGAGGAATTAGTATTTTTGCCAATTCACAGGTAAACTGGTATAATGAAAACTTTAAACACAGTTCAAGAGCATGGCTCAGCTACCTTTATAACTCAAAGAAAAAGTTTTATGTTTAAAAAGTGACACTAGGAGATTTAGGTTTAGCCGACATGCCTGAGCCAGATATTTATGTGATATCAGACAAATTACTTCATCCCTAAATCAGATTCTCAGATTAGTTTAGCAGAATAAAAGTAGACAAATCCACTGAATTTCACTAGAAATTAGGCAATTACACCTCGAAACCTGCCTAAACGAGGTAATTTTAACAGGAAAATACGTGACTATGTTATTGTACCAGTACTGGAATGTTGCTGTCAATATCCAACCAACGGGTATTTTGTCAGTACAAGCACAAATTGCATTGACACACTTCTGCATGTGCTAGTGCTTTTAAAAGCCCAACTTAAAATTAATTTCGGTAATGAGACAAGAAGTTTGCAACAAAGTAACTATTCAGCAACTCTACTGAAAAGAAAGAAGTAACATTCTTAAAGGGAACATGGAAATATTAAGCATAGTTGAGGAGGAGGCTTTTTCAAGGCTAAAATAAGGCTGTTGACAGCCACTGTAGGATTTAAACAATTGAATTGAAAAATAACATTTTTTAATTCAAATTTACAGAAAGCATAAACAAATTACTGCTTTTGCACCCGAATTAGATAAGCTTGGATGTACTATTATTTAATTATTAGAAATGCTTGGATGTATTAGTTCATTAAAAGTCAGCTACCATCAGACTGGATTATTAAAAAAAAATAACAAAAATCAGAGTTAAAAATTTTGCTGCTTCTTATTGGAGGGATCATTTTTCATCTATTGATTAATATACTTCACAGGATATGAGGAACTGCAGCAGTGACATTTCATGATCATTTGCTAAGATACTTCATGTAGTCATACTGAACTGCACAACTTAGAGTTATCAAAGAAAAACAGTTTGCTTTTGATTTCTCTTTCTATGAAACAGTCTATTCAGAAAAGTGCTCAAGGGGTACACTTTCCAGTGTGCAAATGCTTTCATGAGAGGTGGTCTCACTGAAATAGCAACTGAAACTAAAAACGGTATTTATCCAGGCAGCTTGGGGCTGTCTGTTCAAAAAGACCGTCTTCTCTCCCCCTCCTGGCTTCTCTGGGGGGCCACACTGAGAGATCTGAGAGAAGAAATTTCACGGAAATAAGGTACAGTTTATTTAAAAATAATGGGGGGGAGAGAAAAGAGCAAAAGAAAAGTGATTGAGCCTCTCTTCAGCATGACTGGCAAGTTAAGAAGTAGAATTTACACGCCTTCTCCCAGAGCCCGGATCAGACACAGAAGAGAGGACCTCTTCCCCAGCATGTTGAAGATGTCAGAACCCACAGCTCACAAAGATCTGAAATACCCATGGGAAAAATTAAATTGCAAATTATCCAACTTCCTTCCAGTGGGAAACTGAAGGGGAAAAAAAAAGCTACGTGAATGTCTTAATTTATGCAAAGGCCAAACCACTCAGTAGTTAGAGAGATTTTTGAAGGAGGAATTAAAATCAAATTATCTTTTATGAGGGAAGAGAGGTATTTTGGGAGTATAAGCCAATTTTTCTATTATCACTGGGTCTCATCTCCTGAATTTCTCAAGATAGTTCATTCAAAAATCCCAACACTGCATTTCCTTGCTCAGACACCATATACAGAGAACATATTTTTATTTTTAAAAACTTCTTTACTACACATGGCAAATATTCTGCTCGTGTCTAGAGCTGTAGGATCTGCTGGCTAGATTCACAAGAGTGACTAAAATGCAACACACTGCCCTTCAGTTTGCGGGGCTTTTTTCCTACTTTCCTTTAAGGGAAAACACATACTTTTCTCCTCCAGTGTATTTTAAAAGTCTCCCATTAAAACTTGGAAATCAGACAGTTTTCTCTGTTGTACTTATTTGCTAGATGTTTCCACACTCAATTTGACAAGCAAGTAGTCATAATATACTGCTTTACAGTTGTGACATACTGTAGCATTTTAATTTTCTACTTTGTAGATTTTAATCCATCGCAGCACATTCCGTCACCCACACTGTGCAGTAACAGTAGGTATTTCACCAGCCAAGGGAGAACGAACACAAAGATATTTAGTAGAGACAAAAGCCCTACAGAAATGCCAGCAAGCTAAGGGGAAGGAATGCATGATAAATGAAGAATGCGACCACAGAGATAACTGGTAGGGGCAATGAGCTCTGTGCAGTTCCACTCAAAAGCTGAAAGCTGATTACTTCCGTACAACATACTGGGCAGAATAAGGCTACTATTTTAAAGCAACTAACATGCTTTTGCGAAATAATGGACCATTGTCAGAGCCACTATCCCGGGACAGCAAAACTACCCTTACTGCAATTACTATTCTCTAGTTGGAAGGTTAGTTACCCGGATTTTCTACACTTAATTAACATCAAACCCCAGCTCACTTCTGATGTTCAGGAATACTGCATTCCATGCATAAACAAATGTTCGGCATTTCCAGCTGAGAAATGCTTCTGCTACTAAAACAAACAAACAAAAAAAACAACCAAAGAAAAAAACAACCCCCAAACAACACACCACCAAAAAAAAACCCCACCACTCTATCTTTTCCCTGTAATAACACACAAGACAAGAATGGTTTTCAAAAAAACATAGAAAAGGTATGTCAGAAAACCATACTAAAAATGTTTAATACAATCTTCACAGCACCAGTGGCTCTGCTAAACTAAACAGTATAAAACTAAATTCTATCCTCCATCTTTCAGCAACTGCCATGAACCCCCAAATTATCACTAGACTATATTACACGCTAAGGATTAAGCCTGTGACCAAACAGGACACTGACAGGTTTTTGTTTTGCCCTTTTTTTTCCCAATTATTTAACCTTTATTAGGAATAGTCACTGGTATTGACATGCAGTATTTTACAATGCAGACTTTCACTCCAGTTACAAACCCTGAAGATTTAGCTGTGTATCTCTAACATGGTTGCACTAATTAATTTTTTTTTTAAGCCTGTGTTGCATCCAAACGTGGGTAAATTTTCCAAGAACAACAAAATGGCAAATTGCCTATAAAGCTTCCAATCCCTGCCAAGACATATGACAGCATTATGGCTTCCCCCAAAGTCGTCACCATAATACAAAAAAAATGAGGCAAAAGTATTGAATTTTTTTAAAATCCTTGTTCTGAGAGCTGTAAAAAACTGGCAAAATAGACAAAGTTGAAAATAAAAAAGAAAAATCGTAACTTAAGAAAAACTAAAAACCTAAGGTTTTCAAAGTTAACTACGCAGAATCTTTTAGGTGTCAATTTTTAGAAGAGAATGCTCTATCAGCACAAATTAAAATAATGAGTGCATAAATTTACTGTGTTCAAGTCATCATCTATACCTACACCATTCTCCTAAATATGTGGGAAATGGTTTGAAAACAATGAGGTTAAATGAGGAGCCATTAAACTATACTAGTAGATAGTATTTTTAAATTAGTACTAAATAAGAATAGATTACTTTTACAAAGCCATGAAAAAACACTGCAAGACTGACCTTTGCAAAAGAAATACTTATGATAAGCAATCAGATTGAAGGACTTAGTGAAGAATTATCTATTTCAAGTTTGGTGTTTTGGTGGGGTTTTTTTCATTTTTATGAGTTTTTTTTCAATCTCAACTTTTATTTTTATGTACCCTTTTGTTCAGCTCTGAACATCTTCATTTATGTCACAGGAAATTCTGCATTCTTTCTTCACACTGAGTTCAAAACTTCAGTACACTGAACTTCGAACACAGGTATGCAAAGCTCCCAATGTACTGACAGACCAGGCTGATAAGTGTAAATTTAAAGACTGTTTACACTGAGGTTTGAGAAGAAGGGGAAAAAATGTAGAACAGTTCAATTAAACTACTGCAGTTTTGTGTTTATAGAAGCATAGATAGAACAGGGCTGACATTTAGCTTTATCTCTGCAAACAAATATAATAATCTTGTAATAAAGTCTTATGTTTACCTAAGCTTTTATTATCTGTAAACTACTGAACAGTAAGCAAATTAGTCTTCCTAAAGACATTTCAGCTAGAAGGCTGGTTCCAGTTCTACTTTGAAAACTTTAACCACAAGACTAAAAATAAAACCCAACAAATTTATCTTTAATTACCTTTTCTTGGCCTCTTCATATTGCCAGTTCAGTCTTACTTTGTCTACAAGTCTTGTTTTGTCATCAAACCCAAACTTTTGTAGCGTTGAAGAGCAAGAAGAGGTGGGGGGAAAGAGAGGGAGAAATGAGATTTTAGAAACACTCTCACAACAAAGAAAGGGATAAATTAGTCTCACTTATTGGACTTGCTGAAAAACCTCAATGCTTTAAGTAATAACATAATAAAAATCAATTTCATGCTTTAGAAATACAAAACTGGTTTATTGCTAGAAATACAGAAGATAAATGAGCCCTTTCAATAAATGATGATCCTGGAAATCAAGGGTTAGCAAACAGAATCACTGCTGAATGGTCAAAGCTTTTCAACTTTACCCAAATTTAAAACACAAAGAGTATTTTTATTTGAAATAGTTTACTACTTGATATAGCTATGTTATGGATAGTTTAATCAGAAGTAATTCAGATTACATGCCCTGTACTGTCATGTTAGTGTGTTTTAAACACTATTACAAAAACATCATCTGATCCTTGAACCAGTCGTACAATGCGCATTTACGGTACAACTCCTACTGTATACAGTCCAGTTTCCACAGCAACTTCTCTCCATCTTAGGGCATCAGCAGTTCCCCTCTTCAAAAGTCTGCGTACAGTCTAGTAGTTAAAACCCAACTCCCTATTTAAGTGCATTGCTGCACCTCTGGATTTCTCCTCTAACTGCCGCTTTTGCTCTCTTCATCACACATGTAAAGAAATGCACCTCTTTTTTACTCACATTCCACTACTAATTCAGCAAACCAACTGACATATAATTATGTAATTTTATTTTCATAGAATCATAGAATGGCTTGGGCTGGAAGGGACCATCAAAGGCCATCTAGTCCAACCCCGCTGCGGTGAGCAGGGACATCTTCAACTCAATCAGGGTGCTCAGAGCCCCGTCCAGCCTGGCCTTGAATGTTTCCAGGGATGGGGCTTCTAGCACCTCTCTGGGCAACCTGTGCCAGGGTTTCAGCACCCTCATTGTAAAAAATTTCCTCCTTATACCCAATCTAAATCTGCCTTCTTTTAGTTTAAAGCCATTTCCCCTAGTCCTGTTGCTACAGGCCCTGCTGAAAAGTTTTTCCCCATCTTTCTTATAGCCCCCCTTTAAGTACTGGAAGGCTGCAATAAGGTCTCCCTGCAGCCTTCTCTTCTCCAGGCTGAACAACCCCAACTCTTCCAGCCTCTCTTCATAGGAGAGGTGTTCCTACCAAAAAACCTATACCTGATAAACACAATATTCAGACTGCACTTGACTTGTCTTGGATGGCACTCAGTGTGTATTGTGAATGGCAAAACGCTGCTATGTTCCTTTTGGTAATTCATTTTTTAATTCAATAATCACATCCACCACCAGTCCAAAAAATGACATCCCAAAGGCACGATCTACTTAACACACTGAAAGGCAAGTCTAGTGTTAGCTAAGTGTTCTTAGATGCTTTAGAAGTGTATCTTCTTAAAAACACAGATTTCCTCTTCTGTAGAGGCCCTCTGGAGTTATCCAACTTGACAACTAGTCAGCAGTGAAAGAAGACAATAGAGGAGAAATGGGATGATAAAAGCCTACAATTAAAAAGTTACTAGTTCAATAAAAATTTCTAACCAAATGTGGAGTAACATCCAAACTATAGTACTAACAAACTACAAACAGGTTATTGTCTTGCTTTGTTGTCATCTCATCCACCAAAGCAAATGTTTTATTGCTCAAGAACAGCTAGGCTGCCATAGTACTAATGCAAGCCAAATTTTTATTATTTGGAATACACAATTTCATTCACACAGAACTATTTCCAAAGAATGCTAATATGTTCTTCTCAAATACCATACTTAAAGGCATATTTGAGCATAAAGGTATGACAGACTAGATCAGAAGTTTTGTTGGTTTTTAAGAAAAATACTTTGAGAGTGTAACAAATACTCCCCTTGTCTCAGACAAGAGGAACGGAACAGAAGTCTACCCTACATCTTTGATGTACATGAACAATGATGACAAGCATGGTAAAAACAGGATTTTTTTCCTAAAAAAAAGCAAAACCCAAAAAACACCCATTCATCACTACTACCAGAATACTAACATCTCACGCTGTTGCATAATCAAGTCTCTACTGCAACTTCAAGCTGGCTAAAGCATTTTCTTCCTTCCTGCATCATTACAAGTATCAGTAAGTCAGAGCTGGTAACGTGAAGAGAAGAGGTCCGCAGACACCTCAGCAAGAGCCATTACTCAGAGATGAACCTGCAGTCACCAAAGTGATGATGCCAAAAGTGCTCTGCTGGGCTGGCTGAGTTTGGGAGCTGATTTTACCTGTCACTGACCTGCAAGCACGTCGCTACACCCCTGTACCATGCTCAAGTAGCGGAACCGCAAAGCCCACCACTCATGAGCACCACTCACATGCTCTGGAAACAGTAAGCAAACACAATCCCTCGCCACCAATACTGGTTTGGATTTTTTGTTCTGCTACAGCCAACACCTCTTAAATTAAAACACGAAATAACGATGCATCACTATAGTACAAAAGCAGCTTATTTTCTACAGCAAATGTCTCGCATAGGAATGCATACCTCTCCAGTGATGTCAGTCTGAGAACAAGCATCACAGTGTTGTTGAGGTAAACAGGAGTCACTGAGTGAACTAGAATTGTGCTGCAGATCCTGCAGGGAATCTGTAATACAACAGCTATTCCTGAATCCATCTGTTAACTTGGCCAGGCTCTACAGGAGAAGAAATTGAAGAAAACAAAAGATTAGAAAAACTGATTTTTTGTACTTCTTTTATTAATAGAAAACAAAGAAAAAAATTCTATTTTAAAAATATGACAGGTAGCTTGCTTATAAAGAGCTATTTACAGGAAATAAAATTCATCATAGTATTCCTCACATGCAAAAGCTTTGCTTTCAAATAAACCTCTCCTTTTAAAAGCTGCATCTAACAGTAAACAGACTTTAAATTATTTGTTTTAAATCTATGAATGTTTAGCTTTTGTATGGCTTACAGTTCTTTAAACCTAGCAGCTGTCAACTTTCAAGTTAGCTGACAGGGAAGACAAATGTGATTCACCTGCCCTTTTGCCGTCTTCTGCACAGGTTACCTTCCTCAGCCACTACAGCTATCACATCCAACTTGATGAACACCTTGTATTGATTGTAGTTTTATGACAGCTGATTTCACCCTTGTGCTCTCTTACCCAAGGTTCACATAATCAAGAGAGATTTTACACTTTGTGTTAAGCAAGGGACATCTCCAAGATGTCCAGACAATGACACAAACCGTGAGGGTAAAGCAGAGACCTCAAGCAGTCTTTAAGGCGAAAGGGAAGTACGACAGAATCACACAAAATAATCAGTTGTTTGACAATACAAGCTTGGTTGGCTGGCTTTTGCAATTTGTTTAAAAAAAAAGATAAAATTGTTAATATCGCTTTTATTTTCTGATGGTGCATTCTCTCTTTTTCAAAAATTACAGATAATGTAGTATCAATAACAAAACCACTGTACAGGCTGTCATTTATGAGAGAGACCCTAAGCATTATGCATCAAAAGTACATTAAAAAGAAGACATTTAAAAATTAAATTCTGTCCCCTCACCAGAAGATAAAGGACAATCAAAGTATGTGAAAAAAATGTTATCAGAAATTTCAAGAGCTGTATCAATTTATAAATCATAACATAATCAAATAATTTGGTTCTAAAAATACACGTAAGAACTCTCAAAACAGCATACTCCAGTGTCTAAACTACAGAACCAGACACAAATCCGAAGCAGTGCACTAGGAAAAGCCTGGCCCTCAGCAATCTCAGTGGCTCTGACAACTGGTGATTTGCAACAAGCCCCAGTTATTGTCCATATCCAATTACCAAGAGATTTCTCAGTCTTCAAAGTGCAGTTTAAAAAGGATAACACATCAATGCTGCCTTTTCTTACAAGAAATCCAACTAATGGGATCGAGAAAACGAACCTATGTAACAGCAGCTGGTTGCTGCTCACAGGAACAGCAAGGCCACCTTGAAGACGAAGGCGTCCGGTTTCGGAGCCTAGGAAGCATCTGTAGGAACTGCAGCAAGCCTGAAACTAGCCCGAAAAAACAGCTTTTTCTGGTGGCCTCCATTTCCATCATACCTGGTCCACCCCTTTGTTCTCATTATAAACCAATCCCTCCCTCAGGCCTGCCTCCACTAGAGATGAGAAAGAGGGAAAACACCCAGCCTGATGCAGGACGAATGAATGAGCGGGCTCCCTAGCCACAAGAGTGGGGGGAATCTGTTCTCCCTGCCGCCCCCTCAGTCTCACACACTTTGTCTTCTTCCTACTAGGGAAAGGCAGAGAGAGATGTAGGTACAAGCCACGTGTCAGAAAGCACGTGCTGCTCCCTCTTCAGTCTCTGTCTGCCGGTACTACAAGGTCTGAGCGGGGCTGGGATTTTGCACTCAGCGCTGGCAGGGACAGAGGACAGTGCAGAGTGATGCCAGACACGCCGGCAGTGGGACAAGCCTACCGCTACTTGCCTCCAGAAGCTCAATTTGTCTTGGGTCCCCCAAAAAAGCCAATTCTTCTGCCACCTCCCAACTGAACTGTGCCATCTTAGTATGAAGGCCGAACGAAATCGCTTCTTCTCAGTCCTGAGACAGCAAAATTCAATTTCAAGTTACGTTGGCAAGAAGTCCCTAGCTAGTGTCCCTTTGTCCTCCAAGACTTGCTGCAAAATGAACTGCTCCACAACATGGCAAAAAGAAAACCAGAATGTCTTCCACTTTATGAAAATTGCAGACTCCAGTCTAACTCTCTTCTTCAAAACTCACTGGAAATCATCCAGTCCTGTCAGTCTCCTGCTGTATGGAAGATCAAGACGGATCCCTAATGGGTTTATAACATGGAAATAATAATTTCCAATAATAGCTACACAAACATCAAACATCTAACATGTCCTCTTCCCAGTAAAGCAGAACCAGTCACATGAACAAAAACTGAGGATTCAGAAAGCCTGAGGTTTCTCCCAATTAAGCTATGTCCCATCCGGCACCTTTGGCTAACACATATTACATTACAGGCATATGTAACACCAAAGATCCTCATGCCAGAACTTAGATTTTGCCTTTATTTCAGCTACTTTACACACTCCTGGTGTGCTCCTGACGCCTTCCAGCATCTCCTTGGCAGGTAATGAAGGGCTGCTTGGCTGCTGGCCAGGCTTCCTATCCAGGCACACTTGCTGAACCCTGGATACTACTTAAAATACATAGCATTTGCCAGGTGGCAATCACCGAGTAGCATCGCCTTAACTTACAACTACGTGCATAGGTCACTATGCTCTAGGGTAAGCATATATGCTTTGAGTCCTTCTAGTTGGACGAGTGAAACCACAGCCTCCAGCAATCCTAACATGGAAAATTACAACCTGATTTAGCATACTATTAGACAGAAACAATTTACATAAACTGCTACAAGTAATATCCTCCCCAGCTATGCGGAGGAATCCATCTTTGATCTGGGGTTTATGGACTGTTTACGGCAATCCCAGAGAAACTGCCAGACCAGCCTATCATACGGATGTGAAGTTCTAGGCACACCAGCCCAGACCTACCCAAAAAGAGAGAAATGAGCAATGTCATTTCATCACTGTCTGTGGCTATCTGATTTAGGAGCTCTCTGCCACATAAAATTTCAGTGCCGTTCCTATCTAACCTATTTAGCCCATTTAACTGGTAAAGAAAACAAAGGAAAAGAAAAAAAACAAAGAAGAAAAACACAAAAAACAAAATCCAATCCTTCCTAAGCATTAACATTTTAAAAGCACATGCACATACTGGAACAGAAACAAAAGTATGAAAGGGAAGCAGGGGGCAGGGGAGAGAGACACACACATGCTGCTTTCAGGAACCTAACCACGCACCTTGATTACTCAATCTCATATAAAAAGTTCACCCACTTTTTTGAAGCAGTGACACTGTATATCTGGCTTTATTTGTAACCACAGCACCCAGTTTAAATCTGACCCCTCTCTCCTTCCCTCATCAGCCTCCTCTCCCACACAACTCAATCCAATTACCATCTTTCTATGACAGCTACAATTTTCCAAGCACCTACACAAGACTGAGTCACTTCTACTATGTTTAGTTCTGTTGCTTACACTGGCCAGATTTAAATAAGGAAATGGTAAGAAATTGTCTATTTCCTTTCTCTGAAATAAATCCCCATCTCTTTACACAATACTTCAAACTCCTCTATAAACAGCTTTCAAAACAAAAGGTTTTTGATAAGAAAGCTCTCTTGAGACCCCACCTGGAGTACTGTGTTCAGCCCTGGGGCCCCCAATACAAGAAGGACATGGACCTGTTGGACTGAGTCCAGAGGAGGGCTATGAAGATGATCAGGGGGCTGGAGCCCCTCTCCTATAGGGACAGGCTGAGAGAGCTGGGGTTGTTCAGCCTGGAGAAGAGAAGGCTCCGGGGAGACCTTATAGCAGCCTTCCAGTCCCTAAAGGGGGCCTACAGGAAAGCTGGTGAGGGCCTTTTTACAAGGGCTGTAGTGACAGGGCAAGGGGTAATGGCTTTAAACTGAAAGAGGGTAGATTTCCATTAGATGTAAGGAAGGAATGTTTCACTGTGAGGGCGGTGAGGCGCTGGAACAGGTTGCCCAGAGAAGTTGTTGCCCCATCCCTGGCAGTGTCCAAGCCCAGGCTGGATGGGGCTTTGAGCAACCCGGTCTAGTGGAAGGTGTCCCTGCCCACGGCAGGGGGGTTGGAACTGGGTGATCTTTATGGTCCCTTCCAACCCAAACCATTCTATAATTCTATGAAAGCTTGTCTTACCAACAATAGCTTTAAAATGTAGCACATTCGAGGAAAAAACAATTACAAAATTGATAGGAAATTAAAAATCAAATCCTGAACTCATAAGGAAGATACTTAAAATAGACTTGCACTTGTTTGACAAGCCTAAATAAATCCGTAACAATAATCTTCAACTAATCATAGGCAAAACACAGAAAAGTTTGGTGACAACAAAAATTATTTTTTTTTTTGTCAAAATTTAAAAAAACATCAGGCAGAAAGCTGGGTATTTTTGCAGAGCACTCTAAGTTGGTAGAAATATGCAATTTTTACAACTGTAGATCTTGTAAACTATGGCATTTAATCCCTTACTACAATTGCAACAAAACATGCAGAACTGTTTTGTTGCTAGGCCTGTGTGGAACAACTATTTTCTAGATTCTCCTGGACCATATGCATGTCTATCACTGGATGCTATCACAACAGTCTGTCATTAATTACAAAAATGGTATCTCCTAGACTGGTATTTCCTGTATGTCATGTAGACCCGTGAAGAAGGATGGCAACACTTTCCATTTTTGCTTCTGTCTTGTGCACCCTCTACATGCTGGTGCTGCCAATCCCTGATGCTAAGCTTGATCCTAGACTTCTAACTCCCTCAACACTGTATTTAAAGAAACTGAAAGCACACCTAAAGCAGGCTTAACAGATAGGATTTTCAAGGCGTTTCAGTGTTTACAGATGGATATAGTGCTACTGAGGACTGCAAATCTAAGGGGGCGGGGACGGACGTCTAGTGGGGGAGTTAAAACAAGGCCAATAGTTAAGCTGCTCCAAGACCTCACACACAAGTCTTTAAATTACCAGTTAGTTTCCTAAAACATGCGTCACTGCATCCATGAAGAACTGCCTTTCTAGTCATTTCTTGCTAGCCAGGCATGTGGAAGACTGAGAATCACTTTAAAACTTGGCTAACACAAAATATCAAATATGTTAAAAGTTGCCAAGGCAGAAACTTTTCATAGTGACTTAAGTGTTCTGTCTACTTGAACAAGGATTTGTGGTCCATCATCTGACCTTTAGGTAATGCTTTGGAGACTGAATAATTGTATAACTACGGACATTCATTATATGTAGATTACAAGCTACCCATATCATTTTAACAATTAAAAAAAAAATACCAGTGAAACACTACTGCAGAGAAAACTGAAAGAAAATGTTTGAATGGCAATGTTAACTTCGTAACATAGATGCCTTTTTCCATAAAGCAGTTAGAAGACTGGGTGAAGAGAACTGTCCTTGACAGCCCTCTGTATCTGCAGCATATTTGGGCAAGTCTATACTGAAGTCTCTGTGGTGGCAGAGGGTTGTGGCTCTTTGATCAAGCTCCCATCACATTAATAACACAGACACAGCAACTGAGAGCTCGGAGCAGGATGCAGAATCCGTTCAAAAGTTTGATCACTACACAGACATGCATCTCCCCTCAATCCCTACGCTCTGATTAATTTAAAGCTTGCATGATGGTTTCTGCATACATTGTATTTAATCATATTCTTTGAGGGGTCTGAGAGAACATTTGAAATTAATATGTGTCTTGATATGAGTACTTAAGAGGAGAGTTTGGGGCAAAAAAAGGAGAACGGCCCAACTGTGGCACAGTGACAGAGATCCAGTTTTGTGACATCCTTATAAAAAGAAACACCATGGTAGACAAACTGGTAAACATTTTAGCACATGACTTCTCAGTCCTACTTCATTATAGGTAATACAAAGAAACATAGAACAAAATGAAAAACAAGTACCATAAAACTTAAGAATTTTTTTTTAAATGCAGCATAATTACTCCACAGCAGTCTTTGATATAGTCAGCAGCAATGGAAAGCTCTATTCAATAAAGACATTGATCTAAATGTAGGGATACGACGTTATCTAAGACAAAAATATGAAATGCATACAAAGTCTTGCGTTCACGGTACAGACAATGACTACTTACCTCTTTCGAGCTGCCTACTATTGGCAATTATGAAACAGAGAAATCAGTTTAGGCCACCCCACTTCCTTATTTAAACTTAGTAACCCCAATTCAGTCACAAAGAAAATAGTGGTATGTTATTACTTCTTAGCAGCTAGTTGTTCAGTAGCATATTTTTTACCTGCATAAGGTCCTGCCTTTCTTTTTCACCTGTGCATATAGCTTTCTTTATGGTTCGAAGCTCACTCATTATAGCTTGTGCTTCATCCAGTCTGTAATTTGTATGAGCACTTGACATCTTACGATCAATCCTGTTGAAAAGATTAAGACAAATTCAGGCATTTTCACATAATTAGAAAGTGCATAGTAGTTTTAAGACTTCTTGTTCGTTCATGTACCACTTTATTTCCAGGAATAAAATGATACTCTACTTGGAATTAACACAGCACTCAGTGCCAAGTACACTCTAAAGACAAAGCAATGCATTACCTACCTGGGTTCTGCAGAACCAACAAATTGCCTGGTTTTAATGTCCTAATACAGAGCTTGCTTACAGGTAATGTCTGTGGGCTCTTTCACGCAACACAAGTAGTATCAACCAAAAACTAACCTACACAGTAATAACTCAAAAGATAAAGGTATTAGCAGTCCAGCTGTCATATTTTCCATGCAGCATTACACATTGCAGTATCTCTTTCAGGACTTCTATATGATCTTGCTTCAGAAGTTTCTAAGGCAGGCATTTCATTTTCTTGGGAAGAAATTTTTAACTCCTAAAATATTATTGCAAATGCATTCTTGCCATTATGGGCATCTACGAGTATCTCTTCTAGAAGACATCATTGTCCTGCACTAAGGAACATCAGATGGGACCATCCCAGAAGATTTTAAATGCAAACTCAGCAAGGACCAAGAGCGCTACTCACTACATCAAGGTTGAAGTACTACTAACGTTTCCATCTTGACATAAAAATCTCTCATCTTCAGTGGGACATCCACTGTCAGAGTTTGACTTTTTTTCCCCAACAGTTTGCATTAGTAAAGGACAACAGATCAGGATGTAGAAGCCTAGTCCAGTGTACCATCTTCATAATTTGCTTTGATTTATAGATAAAGAACAGGACCAGACAGTCTGCAGAACTTACTAGAAGAACCATTTGGTCTCGGATTTATAACAAACAGCTATGAGATTTTAACAGACTACCCACAGCAATTAGGGAAAATTGTGTTAAATTCCTGTTAAAATACGAAAACCTCAATTTTTCTGTTGATCTAGCATAGAAAGTGTGTATATAGAAAAAAAGGTGTTATGTGTAATGGTCCCTAAGCCAACGCTAAGAACAAACACCTCCAGGAAAAAGTGACTCTGGTTAACAGAATTAAAGATAAAACATACATTGGTCATTACAGAAGACATCAGTTTATACAAAGATGTAGTAGGAGAGGGTATGCTATATATGTACGTCAAGAATACTCAAACTCTATTTAAAACATTGAGAATAATTAAAAGTTTCAAGGTAGGTATTATATCAAGCTAAGTGTGTCAAGAATACTCACTCAGCATGTTCTGCCAGTTAAAATCAGTGAAATTCCACATGCAGCAGATTACTTGCTTTAAAATTAAAATATTAAAATGAAAAATCAAAAGGCTTGAATGAAAATACTGAGGTTTTATTGTGCAGCTTACAATATTTAGGAAAAAAACGCAGGTTGGGTTTCTATGGTTTTGGTTTGTTTGGTTTTTTTTCTGACAGTTCCTGCTTTTGGAGTCAACACAAAATAAGTCTGAACCTCAAGCTTCCTACTTAAACACAATTTTCCCCATGCTGCATAAGAAAATACATAAGCCTTTTTGATATTTGGTTCAAGAACAAGAAAGGACTTAAATGTCAGGTTTTTTGTTTGGTTGGCTTTGTTTTCCTTTTAAGATGTTTACTTGATTCTTCAGTAATTTATAGTTAAAATACTGAAAAGATTAGATCAAACCATGGTAAAACTAGTAATCCAATTCACTAAAAGTTACATGAAAAAGATAACGTGGTTTTTATCTAAAGGTTACCTTAATGTTAAGAACATAGATTCCATCCAAACATTAGACCTGAAAATGCCTCCTACAAAACTGCTCATTATACGGTTTGCCAGATCCAAGGTGGCATTTCAGGAAAAGGAAATTATTTAATTTCAACCAGATTTTTGTCCAGTTACCCACATATTCATGATCCTGGACGTCACTTCAGAGCCCAACTTATGAATTGATATTTGTTTAAGGAAAGAAACAGAAAATTTTCTACTGCCAGAAATATTTGAGCTTAAATCAGTATTGCTGTCAACCCAAACTGACCTAAGTATCTTACAAAATTACTTGTTATTTATTACTGTTAATTTTTTTTTTCCTCCTTTCATAAAGCTCTAGTTTTGAAAGCCACAAAGTTAACAGGAATCTTCCATTTTATTAATGGAAAATGGCATGATACAAATACAGATTAGGCCTTTGTATGAACAGAAAGAACATTCAGCTAATACACAAAACTATGAATAAAGTATACATTTTCCAAGGAAGATGTGTCTCGGATACAGAGACTATTAATACACTTGCAACAGTTTCAGTCCTGTAGGGCAGTTTCCATGTTCCTCTGTTGTTCTCCACATACTTTCAAATATGCAAGACTTTCCCCATCCTCACCAAAGCACAAGCCTGTAGTTGAGTTAAAAATCTAATTTTAAAGCTTTTGTCAGGTCTCATATGCTCTAAACTAGCCTGTAGCTACAAATTGTTTAGTCAGTCCTAATTCCCTGTCTCTCCCAGCTTCTCTCAGCATTCACTCTACTCTCACAGCCAACTGGCCGAGTTTTCATTTCCTTTGTTGCTAAACGCCTTCTTCCTCCAAAATTCCTGCCAGCGAGCAGAAGGGTCACTGAAAACACAGGGGAGGAGGAACTGCTCCTCCTCCTCAGTCCCTGCCGCCAGGTCAGAGGAAGGAGTTTGTTCCAGGAAAGGCTCATCTTTAACCCTGTAACTCTGGACTGCGACAGGATCAGCCGCACCTCGAGGCCAAGGTGCCCGTGGAGGCCAAGGAACACTGTCATGTAGGGTGGCATCTTCGCAGGCTTTAAACGGTGAGCTCCAGAAAGTCTCCAATGGGCAAAGGGAGACTGTGATGTCCAAAGTCTTATCACACTGCCAAATTTGGATGAAACTGTAGAAAACACAGCCCTAATAAAAACCTGCAGCACTACAAAGTTTGAAATTCTGACTGTATTGAAGTTGTAGAGGTATTAAAAAAAAAATAATAATAATCCTCTCTCCTCCCACAAAACCCTACTTTTCTCTAGTTGTTTTGTGGTTTTGTTTTTTTTTTTTTTAATTCTCTTCGAAGACAGCTAAACCGTTTTACTAAAATTAAAAAGAACAGAAAACAAAACACAGTCCAAGGCAGACACTGTACATGGAAAATGTCAATGCAAGAGATTTGCATTTAACAAAGGCATCTGAATCAGACAGCAACATAAAATGATGGAAATACTGAGCAACCTAACCGCCCTCACCATAAAATTTGTCTCTTCTCTGAGAGCTATACCAGCAGAGGTTGCAGGGAGTCACATGGCAGCAGGTTCTGATACCTGTTCATAATGCCACTCTGGTCAGATTTTCAAAACAAACATTCAGCCAGATGTAAAGTCCAAGTGTGACAGCTCCTGATATTGTTCTTGGCTTATACTTGAAATAAAGCAAACAACACAGCTTTGAAAAAGCTGAACAGGATGCATGCCATTTTCAGTCTGGCAGTTACTTGAAGACTTGACCTAGCACAAGAAGGAAGAAAAATTATGCAGACCAAAAATTTAGAAAAGGTAACAAAAGGGGGAAATGTCTGAGATGTAAGAAATTTAAAAAAAAAAAAAAAAATCCACATTTTTGTTTTAAAGGAGGAGCAATGAATTTCTTTTAGACAATACACTTACTTTGTAGATATGCAAAAACTAAAATATATCAGCTTTGGTACTTGACTTGAGTGACCCTTCTCTCCCGACAAGTACAAGTGGTAGGGGAGAGATTGCCCAGGGACAACCTAGAGGCTTTTAGCCTGATTTGTCTGCTGACTACACAAGCAGGCTAGAGAAACTTCTCTCTTCAGTTGTTAGAGTGAGCACTCTCCAAATTGGCTCACTTCCTACTAGAAGGAAAATACTCAAAAGAAAGCACGTATCTCACCAGAAAAGCAATTAAAAAATTACTTAAAAACCCAAAACAAAAACAAGCCCACAAGCCTCTGGTTCACAAGTGAATTTGTCACTACAGAGAGCAGAGCTCAGCAAGGCACAAACACTGACAGAAATTCACTCCAATCCCAGGTAATGCACAGGCAAAAAGTTCTCCCCAGCTTCAGCAAGCAACAACAAATGCCACCCAGTGCACCAACAGGACAGAGAGTGACTGTAGCAACAACAGCAATGAGCAGGACCAAAGCACTGAGTTGTCATGCTTGAACTTTTAAACTAGATGATTAGAGTAACTACTGACTAATCAGATATTCTTTAAAATAATTCCTCTCTTTAATGTCTCTCCTATACCCCCATCCTGGAGTATGGGCAACTTCACTTGGGCTAAAATCCAAGACTAACATTTGTATTCTTAATCATTCGCAGACTTTTTCAAAAAGTTGCACAACTTTACTTAACTATCTTAAATGAATTATATTAATTAAAACAATCTTGAGTTTCAAATGGCCTTCAAATACTTTCATCATCCTAGCCAAGTGGTTAGTTCTTTTATAAAACAATTGAACCTATACCCTTAAAAGAACCCAATAACCAGGAGAAGGAAAATAGATAAAGTAGAAAAGGCAAGGCAATTCTTACTCACTTAAAGAAAATATGATTAAGAATTTTAAGACAAAATTGCTTTTGTTTTTACTGCTTACGTATCTAGGCAACCATCCTAAAATGTTGACTATACTTAAAATATTTGCTGTTTCAATATGCATGCTTTATTTTACTAATTTTCAGTTAATATCATATATTAACAATTCCCCCAACTACCTGTAAATGCTTTGTGTAGTCAATAAAAATATACTTATGCCTGAAAATCATTACATTATATCTGCCAATGAATGATTTTGGTTGACCAAGTTTTCTTCTCTGAGGCTTTTGAAATGCATTGTAAAACAAAAGAACACTGTGAGCTTAAAAAAAAAACCAAAAAACCAAAACCAAACCCCAAACAATATGAAGTGTGTGGGCTACTCCTCCTCCTTGAAAAGTAAAATCCGAGTACCTCCCTTTATATCATTTTTTAATGTAATACCAATCAAAATCAAAGTTGGAAAAAAGTAACCTAATTGCTCCAGGATCCCTGGAACTTTGCCAGAATTCCTGAAGCAAAAGTGTGCGCCCATGCTTTGTAGCACCAATGCAATAAATCCAAAGCTTCAAAATATTTCCACAGATACTGTACTTATGCTGCAAAACGCATTAGACATGCAACAGTTCCAACGTTTTCAGGAAGTGTTTGCATTGGGCAGTTCGTTCACATGCACGCTGGAAAAAAGGCCAAGATTTCTAAAAGCATGGCCACATGTCCAAGGCAAATCCAAGAGCTGCTCAACATATGGTCTAGCCCCTGGCCTTGTTGAACAGATCTGGAAGCCACAACCACCTGTGTTTACCTGACATCTTTTCCATGGCCTGGCAATCTCTTTCCCTATCCCACTGGGCATCCCACGTATGTGCTACGTGTGTAGGTGACTAAGCAGCACACAGATGGAAGTCACTCGGTTCCCATCCGATGGTCTGTAAGAGGGTCACCACGGCAGTTCACAACCCTTGCCACCACAGAACGGAGCACTGGCTGCCTAATAGCCCTGGGAGCAGTGGCAAAGTGCCCCGAGCTACCTTTCTTCACAGGGAGGAGACAAGGAGTCACATTTACATGCACTCATTCTGCACAGATGCAACAAAATCCAAGGTCTCACAGACCACCAGATTTACAGTACACACACAAATCAGCTATACTGTGCAGAATGAGATAGTTTGACCATCAGGTGAAAGGAAGAAGCAGTGTTGTGGTGTACAGCCTCCCTCTCAGGAGAAGTACCGTGCCCAGCCAGAAAGCCTCGGTACTGTTCACAGGGAAGCTACTGTACAGCATAGTGCTTCGCGCTGTGCCCCAGGTGCTGGGTATCTCCAGAAAATGTTCGGAAAATATTTTAAAAGTCTAATTCCACCTCAACAATACCTTCAGGAAGAGTTAAAGAACAGGGCCTATAAAGCTGTTTTTGCATGTAGATCTAAGAAATCACAATTCCAACCAATTCTGTCCAACCCTTTTTCCATCATTTCACACTGTTCTCACCCCGCATCACTATGATAGCAGAATCTCTGAAGCAAAGCAATTAAGAGGTTTCAACCTTTTTTTTTTTTTTTGGCAACACTTCTCTGAGAAATTCATTCCAAGGCGAATGAAGTAAAGAAAAAAAAAAAGGATCCTCCCACAAACTATTAACTTACTCTTGCAGAGTTTCCACTCCTTTTTCCTTATACTGCAGCTCCTGCTTCATCTGTGCCAATTCTCGTTTTAGCCTAGAAAGCTGAATATAAGAAAGTAATTTAAATAATATGTAACAAACTTTCACAATAAAAATGATTGTTTTTCAAATACAGAATCTTAAGTTACTTTAAAAAATCAGAAGTGATAATCTAAGTTCTCTTCTTTTTCTGCTTTAAAATTTGCATTAAAATAACAGAAGATTTTCTGAAATATCCTAAGACCCAATCAAACAGCAGTCACAACATTCGGCTTTCAAAGTATCAATTTCCTCATCTATTCTATTGGTTAGCTTATGCTAACAGCTCCGAAGTTTCAATCCACATGATTTTTCTTCTACCCTTGTAGCAGACAGACACCTCTCCACTGTCTTCAACTCTTTAGTCAACTTAAAAAAAGACTGAACATTCAATGCTGTTAATTTTTCAATCTGGGAAAACAAAATCACTGGCAACAGAACTGGCCTCTCTCCCAAGAATGGCAGCCTGATTTTCCACAGTTACTTTCATATTGTCCTGCCCTCTCAATCCCCCTCCGAATTACCTTGATCCAACTAGCGAGCATAAATCAAAAATGACAAAGCAGTGACGTCTCCAAAACCACATTTTTGTGGTTTTATGAAAACAGTTACCTGAGTAGGCTGGGCAGACCTTAGAAGAGCACTGACAACACCAAGAATGATCTGCAAAGAAATAGCTTCTTGCCCTCCAAAGCTGATAGATAACTGAGGGCAACGGGAAGAGGAGGATGCAAGGGACCACAGACAAATGGGGGGAATGGAGGTGTTTCAGTGTGTGGTGGTAAAGCATAAGACTGAAGTGAGAGCCCAAAGAGGCGCAGCGATGGAAGAAAAAAGTGCTCTCTTCTCAAGCTATTAAACTTTGTACCTTTTCTAAAATTAACCCAGAGTGCTCTTGGTTTTCACATGCACATCAATAAATGACAAAACCATTACTAGAAAAAGAGTAAGCAGGGAGAGAGTAAGCAGGGAGAGAGTTTAAAAAAAGTTTAAAAAAAACCAAAAGAGTAAAATAAAATTCCTGCATAGCCAGGCACAGATTGATTTTGTCAGCTCTACTCCAAGAGTAAGAGGCTTCACAGCAGTTTTGGGGATGCAAACCCTGACTGTCAGAGTCCCACCCACCTTGTGTGGCCCTCCCTTCCCCATGTGTTTTTGCCCTTTCCTCAAAACTCATCACACCAGCCCCCAAAACACTCCTATACCCTCACCAACTCTTTCAACACTTGCCAAAAGTAAAATGAAAAAATGCATCACTAATATCATGTTCACAAACACTTTACAGTGCATAGTTTATTCTATTACCTGAAACAACTCAATGCCTATGCACACATTCAGTTGAACAGGTTTATCCTATGCACTTAAAAGATCATTATGTTTTAAGATGGAGGAACAGAGATAAACAGTCATATAAGTGAAGACCTTGTTTATTTAAATATTATTTAAATAAATAAGGCTTATTTTCTCCTTTAGAATATGCTGACACTTAGAGTATGTAAAACAAGCAAACACTAGTCAGCACGTAGTAAACATAAGCAGATAGAATAAATGCCTTTGAAGGGTGGTGAACGGGATTTATTTTCAGAGGCACTCGTGAAAAGTGGTCACTACAACAAAAACAGAACACTATCCTGCAAAGATAAGTATTTTTTATTTATTTTGTGTGCCGAGTGCCTAGCATGCTAAATTTTATTCATTCATAAAAAAGACACACACAATTTAGAAACAGGTTCTAGAGCTTAATACTATAAACTGCTTTTTCTAATTGTTTATGACTGCTGTATCAATCACTTGAAACCAACACGTAGATTTCGATTCTCTGCTAAAGCAGCATGGGAGAAATTCAAGAAGTCAACTATTCTTCTTTCAGCAAAGACAGTACCAAAACCATGACTCTAGTTTAAAAAAAAAAAAAAAATACAAAAATGGAACATTTTTATCACAGAACTGCCTATCACTGTCAGAATGCTTGAACTCCCCTCCCCTCAGAGAGAAGCTCTGGCCATATCAGCTAAAAAGTTCTATTTGCCCAACATGTCTACTGAATTGTGAGTAGATTTCCAAGTAAATGGCTAAATCTAGAGTTCAATAACACCCATGGAACCCCAGTGAAAATGGGTAAATGGGAAAATATGAAGACAGTGGGGTTTAACTGCACTTAATCAAGAAAGAATTTGGCTGCAGAATATTTACTACTTGTGGCAGTTTGCACAGAGAAAGCAGTTTCTGAAAGCCTGGCTGACTTTGCCTCTGACATCCGCGACAAAAATCTTTACACTTGTAACATGGAAAAAGCATTACTTTGCAAGTCACTGAAATGCATGAAATATAGACTTGTTTTAATAGAACAACAGGTCAGAGTAGAAAAGCAGTTTTTAATACTGTATTTCAAAAAATGCATGTAACATCCAGTGTAAATGCTAAAGTAAAAGAAAAACACATAGTCCTCCTCCCTTCCCCATGCCCAACTCATGTTTTTACAAAATGAAAAAAGATTACTCACTCTGTCACGACGGCTGGCTATTTCTGCTTTAATCTGATATGGGTCATACTTGGTATTAGTTGAAAATCCAGAGAATGCTAAACAGATGGAAAACAGCATTTTACTTTTTTTTTTTTTGATTCTTTAATATGCTTGTTAAGATGTGGCACTATTTAATAGACCATTGCATTCATTCTTTGTGTTACAAGTCACTAGGTTTTAAAATAACCCTCTGTGCTAAAGTACAGCTGAAGAATTACCTTTGGCCTGCCTGAATTTTTTTTTGTCCTGAACAACAACAACAAAAATGGTATATAGCAGCACTGCATATTGCCTAAAAGCAACTAGCTTCCATGACAGGATAGTGGCATTTACTGATGCAAGCAATTTGTGTAACACTAACAATTGCTAATTGCTTCCTAAATATGTTGAATTAAGACTATGATAGGGACTGCAGTAACAAAACTATCGTCAGAATAAAATTCAATCAGCTACAGAGAGAAGTTGCCCCCTTGAAAGGAGACAACAGTGTAGGGAACAGACATACAGATCAATCTCCGGCAAGCGAGCTCTTAACACAGTGTACCCAGAGTCAGGCAATGATTTTAAGCTGTGGCATTACAAGCTAAAGCCCAGACAGATGAAGTAAAGGTCCTACAGGATAGGCTGGGCAAGACCAACCATGATTTATTGAGTGAGCCACTCACGGCAGCAGTGGCCCACTGAAAAATGCCTGGTATGTGAGTGGATGGGGTTGTGCTGTTAGACCTACCATCCTTTTGTAGAGCTGAAGGCTGCTGCTTTGAAACCCGTATTCATGTCTGCGTTGCACTGAGCCTTTCGACTCTTGAAAGAATATTACAACGCCAAGGTCATATCAAGCGTGCAGGAACTTGCCAAAATGAGTAGTCATGCCTGGACTAATTCTCTAAATCCAGGATTTTCTATGGATTTTTTTTTTTTTTTTTTTTTAAACAGTGCTGATCACAACTGAGTCATAAAACTGCTGCATGGGCACCTCCCTGCCAACCCACAACCGCTGAGCTCACACCCCCTCCCACTCGTAAGCACACAACACTGAGTCTACGGCAGCACCCACAAGCAAAGAGGAGGAAAACAGTTCGTGAAGTTTTAGTTCTTTTAACACAACAGACTGAAACAAGTGGTGGCGGAGGCAGGAATATTTGCAATACAAGCGCCCAGCTTTGACCATCTACTTGCACCCGAATTAGGAGCCTAAGATTTCTGTACAGTAAGTGGAGAAGCATCCATCCCAGAGAATGGAGGGAGGAGTTAAGAAAAAACAAGTGGAGAAGCCTTGGGGACTCTTGAGTTGACAGCATGATTAATCCCCAAAGGGTTCTGGGTTGATACTTTTTTTTAAATATATCATCTGACTAATCAGTCCATCCCATTTTCTCCAAACAGATGCATATGATCTTAAACCAATATAAAATGTAACACATCTGTAGAAAATTAAAATATTTTTCACCTCGAAACAAGTGAGACGTTTAATTTAAATGATTTTACAGTATCTCATTATCAATTCCAGATATAACTTAAAAAGAGAAAAAACTATCGGAAGACTGAGAAACATACAAGTCAATCGACATAGCATCTGCATTCACGCTCCAGATAACCTCCAATTTTGTCATTTTCAGTCACATTTTGTTGCTGTTTCCAAGAGCTTTAAAAGTATGAAAAAATGGTTATATTTTTCTAGTATATTATCATCTTCCACAGAAGTTTGCTTCTGTATATTCACCTGAAGTAATTCAACAAAATATCCCAGAGAACTTTTTCAAATTTTCAAAACAAAAAGCCCAAGCTCCTAGAAAAGTACTGTAATAAATGTATATTTAGATTTTATAATCTGAAAAGATACTGATGACGCTACCTTTTACCCTATTCCAAGTCTTTAAACAGTAGTTAAACACTCTTTAAACAGTAATTTCTTTTTTAAAATTTCTTCCTTAACAAGAAAAAAAATTAACCTTTCTTAATTCTTAAGAAACTTGAACATAACAGGGAGAAATAAGACTAGTCACAACTGTTCAGTTACGTCACAAATTAAATCACAGAATACATATTTAAAACTAAACAAAAAGATGAGATAATCCTAGTTCAACAGTAATAGAACACTTGGTGAAGACCATCTGGGACACCTCAGCCCTAGAAAACATCTTTTATTCAGGATTTTGGCATACATATGAATTACCTTGGATTAATAAATATCAATGGATAAGTAGCTAAATGCTGCTATCCAGATGCCTGCTTTAACCCCGCGCTCCACGGTCATGTTTCTTGAACATTTTCAGAAAGGGCTAAGCAGAACTTTCCATACTTCTCAAGTACTTGGCATTTACCAGCAAATCCTACAGTTAAACAATGGCTGTACATGCAGCGGCCACTGAAAAGCCACCAGCGCAGCGAAACTCCACTATGTTTCCACATCACTGGTGGGTATATCCATTTGATACGCTTCTTTGAACTAGACTGTTTTGACTCTTCAAAGACACATTTTCCTGTTGCACCAGCCAAAAGCCATGACAGTGGTGCAACAACTTCAGATTTCAGAAAAACTGTGTCATCTAATCCAAGCTACCAGAGAGATTTGAAGAATGAAAAGGACAGGAAATCAAGGCTTTACAACCTACACCACCAGCATTAGGATCAGAGGCTGGCATTCAAGAATGAGGTGCACTAATGAAACACTGCTTCCTACTTCGTGGTCAGAGGTACTCTTGACCACAACACCTTGTCCCTAAGTCTTTATAAAAAGTCAATAAACTGACCATGGATTCACAGAAGGCTTCCCCTAAGACGATGGTTCCCCCCCATGTCAAGGGTGGAATAATCTATGAATTTAGGAGTGCAAGTGCGTGGCTGGTCCAGCAACATTCAGTCTTGTCTTTGTTGCCTTGCACAAAGCATCACTATAGCTGCCTCCGAGATGGCTAGAGATGCTAGCTGGAACACCCCCCTGTTTAATGTTAAAAACGGATATTCTAATAGACCCTGAATAGCAGAGTCAAAGGATAGCACTTCACTTCTGTAGTCAGGATCTTCATTCAGAGGAGAACTGGGTGATGGAAAACACTTCACACTATTTCTTAAACCACATGTTTTGAGAGGCAGGTGGGTAAATCAAGAAAAGACTAGTAAACTCACAGCTGGCATAAGAACGGCTATCATCCTCACACATTTTGTGCAATTGTTGATATTCTTCTTGGGCTAGTTCAAAACGCTGCTGCTTTATTTGGTAAATCTCTTTCTTCGCATTGAGTGCCTCCTGGGCAACTATTAAATATTCCTTTAGCATGCGTTCCTGCTCCCTTCTCCATTGCTCCCTTGGGTCCTCAATTTGTGTGAGCTCTAAGGAGAAAAGCATTAAAAAAAAAAAAGGGTAAGACACTTTATCCCACAAAGTACACATTATTTTCTCAAAGCCTGTTCTCAACTAGCACCCCTAACACTACAGTACTGAAAATCACTCCAGCCTGGATGAGAAGTAGTAAGGATGCAGAATGGAAGAACAGTAAGAGCTGTTTCAAATATAAAAGGCATTTAAATTTGATTCTTTTCTTTACAAACTAGAGCAAACCCAAAGAAAACAGTGGTTTGGCTCTAACCTTTCCTCATAGCCAACTTCAAAATCCTGAGAACTACCTAAAAACCCAGAACCATGTAGCAGAGTGAAAGGAATCTCAAGGCTTAACCCATAACTCTACAAATGGTTGGAAAAACCTTAAGATATTACATACAACTTCACAAGTATAACATCCTTAAAGGTCAGTGACTACATTTGCATAATTAAGGAGAACAAGGTCATTCAACAGAAAAGTTAGCATTTTAATCTCAAAGCCATAAAAGCATTTAAATTGCTTCTTTTTTTGTCTTAAGGAACAGTACTCTCATGCTTTCCCCTTCCAGGGTTTAGAACAGTTCTTATTCAAACACAAATCAAAAATAGGTTTCCAGTACAAACTCTTTTCCATATATACAGATTTTCAAAGTTATTACCCTGCAGTAGTATCTTTGCAGTTGCAAAGACACTTGAGAAGGACACATGCATTAAAAGCCTAAAAAATTACTGGTTCATTTGTTTTCTTTTTGTGGTGATGCTCAAGCTAGCAAATATGTTTTACATGAGGATGTCCACGCAAGGTCTCATGGTTAGGTGAATGTTAGTTTCTGATGATTGAGGCTCTACCAGCAAGAAGTTGCTGCAGATGCAGCGTCAGTGTTCAAAGCAGTGGCAGAGCCTGCAGCACAGCTCAGGAGGTAAGCACCTAGTCTTTTTTTCCAAACTTTGTTTCTGATGAGAGATGAAATCCAGTTATGTTTTGTATTAATCGTATGTACATAATTCAGTACATTGGTGTCAGTGTTGAAATAAGAAACTATAAAAGATTGAGCCCAACACATTAAGAACTCCAGTGGTGTCAAGGTCATGCTAGCAGCTCTACTATTTGAGAGCCATCTGAAAAGTACATAAACAAAAACACCGAGCTAATCTATGAACAGTACTTCCAACGGATTAGTATATTAGGTTCCTAACAACCTTTTCTCTCAATAGCTGTAACTTTTCTCTCCTCACAGCTCCTCACTTTGCAACAGTATAAAGACTGTGCCTATAGTTTTGCAATGTCTCCCCTCATCCCAGGGACCCTCGATTCTCAGCAGCACCTTCTAGCTCCAATGTCCCCAAGCTACCCCGGCAGCCCAGGAAAAGGATGTGCTGTGGCTTGTTCCAGTCTCCATAAATCCTTCTCTGGCAAGCAGAAGAAAACAAGAGTTCACATTGCAGCCCATCCTTTACTGAGGGCATGGTAATTTGCAATGCCGTCTCATCTTTCCCTAAGTATTCCTGAAATCTGTGCAAATTTAATATTCCTAAAACTGGTAATCCCCTATAGAAACCATGCAGAAATTAAATATTTACAAGACAGAAAAGCTGGATCCTAGCGTCTCTTTTTGAATAAGAAATTAATAGTTCTAATCTCAATAAACAGCCAAGGCTAAAATGTTATGTTGTATCACACATTAAGCTTCTGAGGTCCTATACTACAGGGCACTGCATCTCTTACCAAATTATTTCAGAAGCCTTCTCAAATGCTAGCAGCATTCTTCTGAGGCAGAAAACTTCTTCAGTACAGTAGTAACATTCTCTTCTGTTTTATAAAGGACAGAGGCTTCACTTTGCCCTGGATTTCTACACAAGTTTGCCATCTAACAACACAACTAAAGCTACACTGTATGATAAAATTCTCTTCCTTCATTTCTCTATAACCAACTTAAAAAAAAAAAAAAAAACCAAAAAAAAAAAAAAACCCACTACAGTAATTGAAGAACAGCCTCAGACAAATGCAGAAAATACATTATTCTCTCACTGGGGAATGCCCAACTGGTTAAAGGAGACTTCAAAGGCTCCCAAGGCTCTGAGGAGGAGGGAAAGGAATTCTGCGGCTGGCAGCCGCCAAGGTTTTTAAGCAATGGTTGGACAAGAGCCAAGAGCAGCTTAGTAAGGGTGTCAACAAAGTACTGAATTTACAGAACAAGATGGAGATCAGGGTTGGAAGCACCATTGAGATTTACAGAAGATTCCTCTGTTCCTGGAGTTTTTCAATATAAATGGAAAGTTATTGCCTAGAAATCTTTTTATTACTTTCTGAGTAAACAAACATAGCAAGAGGCTTGGAAAAATCCGATGGCTTACTGTTTTCTTTTAAAAGGTGCAAGGGCAAAAAGCTTGAGATGGTGCACAAAGCGTGAGAAGTCCCTGGTAAGCATAACATTAGAAAGACTCTCTTTGAATTATCCCTTGCATTTTCTCACAGTATTTCTTGAAACCGAAGCACTTCTAACTGTTTTGTCAATTAACACAGAACTCCAGTGCTGTATAAAGCATTTAACCCAGTCAGCCACAAAAGGCAGTCTGAATGTTTTGATGTGGAAGTTGCCATTCCAAGTATTTTAGACATAGTTCAGAACACAATGTTAAGGGACTCATTTCAGAAAAACATTTCTTCAGTTCCTACACCATCTCTGCCACTTGCCTGACACCATCTCATGACGCACATGATTGTATAGCCATTAGTTCTCACTTCTACAAAGGCGGTTAATGCAGTCTTGATTGGTACCTTTGTTATCCACAGTTTAAAACTGGACCAAGTATCCTACTAATTTTTGAATAATGATTATCCAGCTATAATATCAACTCGTCTTCCCTCTGAATATAAAGCTTGCTTGCATATGCAAGCACTGTATTAGCCTAAGGGTGACAAACCCATTTTGCTGTGACGGTTGAATTACCATTTAGGATAATATCTGTGGGCTGCAAGTAATTAGTTATCATGAAAGAGACAAATTTTGCAACCTTGTTAATTGCAGAGCAATTCCTTTCACTCAGTTCAGTACTGGCCCTATGAAGTTTCCATCCCTCTGTTTATATATTACCTTTAATTCCCAATATGATTAGCTCCTTTTCTTTCTGTGCCTTCCCACTGAGCATTTGGGAATTCAATTTCTCTATGCAAAGACAGTTTTCGCTCTCAGTTGCACAGAAAAAAAACCGCAAGCCAGATCTGACATGCTTACAATGATTAATATCCTTTCTGTAAGTTCAAACTTGATGTCTGTGGTAAAGCTGCTAATAATAAAGTGTGAAAAGCAAACGGGAGTGATTTCTTTTGCATGCGACGGTGACTTGTTATTCCTATCAAAGATGCCTATGGTAGGATGCTTTAGTAGCTTTTTTAGTCACAGCGTTGCAACGGGAATTCATGTTCTACTCATTATCTATAGGGACTCCTAAAGCCTTTTACAAAGTTCAAGAAAAAAAAAAAAAGAGTTGCCAATATCCTCATTTGTATTTTTCTTAATATGTGCGTTCACACACATGTACATATGTTGGTACAAGTGCACTCCATTATTGCACTCTGATGTAAACCTCACTTTGTATTAAACTTCAAAATGAACTAAAGTTACCATGACAGTTTAAACAGCAATCATTAAGCTACTACTTCTTTTAAACAGAGTTATTGTGAGAATTACCTAACAGTCTGTATTTATGGCCTTTCAATTGTCTTGGCTATCTATCCTTATGATCAGCGCATTAACAGCTCTTTAAAGTTTATTATTTAATTTGCAATCTTTGTTAATTTCACAACAAATAAGTACCTATGTGGGTCAAACAATATCATGGGAACATTTGTTATTCTGTTGGGTTTTTATTTAAATAAGTAATTGTGAAACCACAATACACAAGTCACTCCAATGATGGCAGGAAGCCAAAACCTATTTCTATACTTTTATTTTTTAATTGACTAGATTTCAAGTAGATAGTATTGAGGTTGTTTTTGCAAATTATACTATTTACCATTGCTCTGATAGCCCATATAACTACTTTCTTCTTTCCTCCCTCCCCACCAACTGCCAATTCCCACAATATTGGAAGTATTCACTCATTGGTGATAAGAAGCTTAATGATAGCACCAGAACAGTAACAGCAGCAGTAGTACAAAGCTGTAAAGATAAGACTTTTTAAAAAAGTAGAACTGGCAAATGTACCAGACAGTGGCGATACAAAGCACAGCAAAGGTCCAAAAAGGAAAATGTTGGAAATTTCTCCCTCTTAGTTTACAAAAGGGACATCTGCTGTCTTTTTGATAGCACTTTGTACTGTATTAAAGCATAAAACATACATTGCTTAAGAGAGAATGAGATTATTGTATTTCATAGTGCTTCTAATTAAAAATCAGCACTTTACTCTCAGAATGCGTTTTGCTTTCTGATATACAAGACTGAACTATGGATGACTGGAAAAATAGGAAATACAAGCGTATAGGATGAAAATCTTCTTAATTGAGATATGACAAAAAGCAACAACAAAATTACTGATACTCCACAGTATGACAAAGCAAAACAAAATAGTTTTATACACTCTAACTCGATCATAGTTTGTAAAATTCTTTACAAATGGAAGGAGTGTGCCCCCATTTGAAAGGTAAGAAAACAGATACTGCAAGAAATTACTTGCATGCATTTTCTTACTGTAGCATGAGGTGCATAAATGCTACTGGAAACAAAGTTAGTGCCATCAGTTAACATAAGCTTGCTAGGATTCCTCAAAACAATCATACATCTACTCACGATTTATGTGGTCCATATAATAAACTCCAATCTGCTGATCATAAACAGTTTCCCATCCTAAAGGAAGCTCATCACCAACACAGTCAGCAAATGTCAATGGCTTTGTAATCCTGTAAAAATAAAAATAACACAAATAAATACAAAAGGTGCAGAGTTTACAGTGCAATGAATGTTATTACAGGTTTTGAGGATACCTCCATCATTTGATCACAAACTAGTTATGCTGCTTAGGAATGTGCTAATAATTACATACAGCTTCAAAATAAAATTTCATTTAAATATGCTGACAGATACTCCTCAAACAGGTAAGACAAGCTTCTCCCTTCAAGTTTCTATGTTTAACAGTTTAATTACAATGGCATGCAGTCCTGCCAGTTCTTCTCTCCTATCGCAAAGAACACAAACGTGAAGCTGGAGTTCACCACTGCTAAAAATTACTAGAAGCTTTATAGGCTTTGACTTCTTTAAGGTGTCAAAGCAGTGTAATTGTTTGTCCTTAAAAAAATGAAATAAAGTTTAGGAAAGCACTATGTAATAGATCTCTCCTCTTTTCAATTATACATTTCCAACTATTAATGATATTCTCTTGGTCCAGACCCATCCAAGTTACTTCCGCTCTCTTAAGAAGAAGAGAGACAAACACGTCTCTAAAGAATTCTGAAGCCATTAGAGCAGAAACAGTAACTAATAAATAACAGCATTACTATCTAGGCAGCTTAAAATATCACACCCCTTGCTAGGAAAACTCTTGATAGACCAGTGGGTTTATAGAAAGCCAAACCAGCAATTCCAATTTTCAATTTATTGACAGGGATGTTGAAAATACTGGGTTACAAATTATAGAGAAAGACTCTAAACCAACACTGTTCTAGAACATCAACGTATATAAAAAAACTAGGAAGAAAAAATTATGCAAATAAAAAAATCCTTAACATTCAGTTGAATCATGTCTGTTTCCCAAATCATCATTTAATCATTACTTAAGCCCTAAGATAATGTTTTTCTCTAAAAGCTGCCATAAAATTCCTTTACAGAAAAGCTATTAATACATTTCAATTATACATGGGATATAGATCCAACACCTTCAAAGTTTATTTGTCAAGGCATTTCCAATACCTAGAACGATGACAACTTGTGCAAAGATTAAATACATGCATTAATTTATAGACTGACTTAAGTTCAGCATAACCTATGGCACAATATTGTTTGGCGTAAAATGGAAAGTAAAAGTCCTTCCCCACCACAGAACAAAATCAACCAGAAGAATCCAATGGTGAAGACTTCAAACGATAGAAATACTACTATGGCTACAGTCTAGCTAGTCCAATGGTCCAGTAAGCCCACCATTCAACCACTAACAAAAAGCACATAACTTGGCACACAGCAAACAGAAAAACTGCATTTACCTGCCTCCTAAAACTATTTTAGTATTCTTGAGATTAAAGTGTTCAAAATAAACTGTAGTAGAATTAAAAAAAAAATAATATCCCCACTAGATTAAATGTGATGTTTGAACAGCTCTGTACAACAGTACAAAGATCAAGTTATTTAGGTCAAATAATAAAGAGCTTGATCATATGCTATGGATTGTCAAACATGTATAAACAGTTTAATAAGATGAAAATGTACATAGACTTGTGCACCACTATTTAAAGTAAAAATTTTCCGTTACTGACAAATACATAGCTTACATCATGTAATCATGCAAATCCATAGCTGCTGTATTGAAGAAACAGAATGTTACTATGGACTGGCACATACATTCTTTCAGTAATTCATCTAGCAGTCAGGCAGACCAAATATTGCCAAAATACTTCTGATCTCTCTGGAATTCAGTCAAATATTAAAAATATAACATGCAGCATTTTTTCTTAAACTCTCATGGTTTTGTTCTGAAGACATCATGTTTACAATTTCTCAAAGCAGTCTAGACATCAGCTCCTAAATTACCACACTATAGACAAGATTTTCTTTGGAATGAGTTATGACACATGCTTGCCTGTTCTACAAACACACCCTCACCCTTTATTCGTAAATAAAACCTGCACATGATACTCTAACCTTTCACACTACACGAGCTTTAATTCAATGCTCTCCATGATCCTACCAGGGCTCAGACTTCCAGGACAAGGACAACGCTCACTTTCTCGAAAAGGGAGACTGAAGAAAGCCAATGCATCTGGTCTAACTGGTTTTCATTCCAATGTTACGAAGCATGCACGAACAGCTTAATTAATGGTTTTGAAGGAAACCTTGCAAGAAAAAGAAGACATAAAAAGCTGTCTTCCAGATATTCAGACCATTAACAACTTGATGTTGCTCATTTTAAGCTATATTCAAAGATGCTCCAAATTGGATTCCCTTCAGACGAAGCGCAATGTCACGTTGATTCTCAGTTCAGTCACATTTATATCTACGTAGCTTGAACTTTCTTCATTCAATTCATCTAGGTCAAAACATGCAACACAAACTAAGAATTGGAAATTTCTCCCTGCGTTTTGCACTTGTTTAACTAAGTCAACTGAAAAAATACGTTTCTGGTTTAAGCAGCACAACTCTGAGGACAAGGTTTTTTTTTCCAGTTAGGGAAACTAAGGGTTTCCAGAATAACAAAGACAAAATGGAACAGATGCTGATATGGATATTGGAGGTCAGCCACAAATTACAGCAGTAGACTGCTGAAATTAAGTATCTTCTGGAAATACTGCTTTACCCTCTGTTTTTTTTAATTAGCTTAAGCAGTGTAAAATAGAACAGGTCTTTTCTGCTTCTATATAAAGAATTGTACAAGGTACAAGCACATCTGTTAAAACATTTCAAAGTATTAAAAATAAAGACAAAAAAGTTTTCAAAACATTATAAAGACAGACAAAGACAGAATAAAAATGCTGCTGTCTTTAACTAAAGAAAAAAACAGGGCTGCCCTGAACTATGCTATTCACAGTAGCAACGAACAGCTAAAGCATTTTATCCGTCACCAGTGATCATGTCCTATCCCCCACAAGACAACTGGTAGACACTAATAAGAAGGTTCTGAACTTCCAGCTGAAGACAGAAATCCGCTGGGACAAGCTGACAACATTAACTGGTTGCAGCCACTGGATCTACAGCCTAGGTACAAGCCACAGTTGTCCATGGGGGCCAACCCTGCATATATCAAAGAGCCAAAGATAACTTCAGATTAACTGATTTGCTGATTCTTCATTATCTTGAAATGTTTATCCTTTCCAAAAGTAATGATGCTCTTCAGTCATTAGGCACCCAATCTTCTGTGACTCTGAAAGCCTTCAAAAGCAAATACAGAAACAGGTAGGAAAGCTTCCATAACCCAAATCGTGCACACCAAGCTAAGAAAAGTATCTTTGAGCATTGTCAAGCAGCTTGGATCTGTCACCCCTAACTCTGCCCAAATTAAATGTTTTCATTAAGAAGAAATGGAAGTCTAGTATTTGCACGCAGTAAAACAGACATATCTGAAAACCCAAGTTTTAATAATAATTTTCTCTGCATCAATTATCAAGCTAAACAGTTAGAATACAGAAGTCAAACTACAAAATAAAACTGAAGAGTTGAATAAAACTGTTCCTAAGAGGTGTTTTTTCTCCTCCTTGCATACTTATTTTGTATCTTTATCCATTACCCATACACAGAAGGATTCCAGAATACATTATCACAGCTTTCTGAATATGCAGCAGCAACAGACATTTCTTGAATGCATCCGTTCATGGCAGGGAGTGGGTGGGAAGGAAAGAAGACAGCAAAAGGCAATAGCTAAATACCATTTTAGATAAATTACTGCAAAACTGCTCTCAGCTTTAGTATACTTTGTTAACAGAATCTAATTTCAGCCTCCAAAAAACCCATGGAAAACCTCAACCTTTAAATAATAAAGGAACACTTCTGGGTTCAAAGAAAAGGCATACTTCAACTCTCCAAAACACAGTTTGACCGATAGCGTGGGGCAGCCATTTCACTGTCATGGATTTTCAAGACCAGAACCAGATCACTAAAAATGCAAGGCATCAGAAAATATTAGATAGGACCTTCCCATGGCCCCTATGCCACATCAGAGGGCCCTGATGACCTGAAATCCCCAGGTCTAATTGAGCAAAACTTCCCCTGGGAGGAACTAAATTAAGACAAACAGAGCCCGTTTTTCAAAGGTCTTGAACAGCAAATCAAAAAGGTGTTTCCAAAGTAGAAATGCCACTGCAAACTAGCTCCCATCCCTCAGACAATGTCTAGATGCCTAAATTACATCCAGAGTCGCCTTATCTTCCAAAGTGGGCTTGGATTAAGAGGAAAGCACTAAATGAGGGCTAATTATGAAAAAGAACCACGAAGTTCTGAAGAAAAGCTGCCATTTGTAGGGGAGACGGAAGGATGCCAGAACAGTAACTGCCAATGGCGCTTTTATTTTGGTTCCTGATTTTGGTCAGGTCCAACAGCAGAGGCAATAAAGTGTCTTAATAAAATCTGATACTGCTAAACACGGACAACTAGGAGAAACGTACTCTTAAATCTGATCACAGTCTGAACAGGCATCTCATGGGATAGATGGTTTTGCCTGACAAATGCAAATTACAGGCTAGGAAACTGTATTAATTCACATTACAGGTCTGAAAAATACCAGGCAATTTAAAAATGAGTAACAGTGTAACTAGAAAAGAATTAAACATTCTGATAAATCTAGCAATAGTTTATCTAAAGTAAAGTATTATGCTGAGTGTATTCCTGAAGTGTCTGTCACAAGGCAAGAAAGACAGAAGGCAAAATGAGAAATCATGCACACACATAAAAGCTTTCAGCCAGGTATTTTTTCCTTACCTCCTTTCAAACATGCATTTAAGCTACAGCCATTGTTATAAAATTCAACTAATCCTCTTGTCTTGTATCATGGCTCTTATCCCCTCCAACTGCACAGCAAAAAACCACCCAAGAAACTGAGCGGGAACAGAAGATGATTTTTTTGTTGTTTCACAGACACGGGCAAGAACAGCTTTTTACGCTGAGGGGGAGGATAGGGGGAGTTGTTGTTGTTTTGTTTTTAAAAATCACACTGCAGTCCTGGAGGCATTTCATGGACATCCTCCACCACCACAGCTCGGGCCTGGGCAGCCGTGCACTCCAGGCCTGCGGGACCTTCTCTGTGAGGCACAGAGAGGGTCTGTGGCCACCCAGCTGTGCCATGACCCCCCAGCAGCCCCAACCCACCCGGCTCCTCCACGCAGGCTGCCCTGAGGAGAGCTTCCCCCCTCCTCAGTGCCCACGGCCTCCCGCCCCACCAAGCAGGGCGGGCACACATCCCATACACACACTCCCGGCCGCTGAAGCAAGAAGCTTCCTCCTACACAGTGCAGAAACAGCCGCGCACCAGCTAAACCCACGCAGCCTCACCGCGTGGCAGCACACGCCAGCCAGGCACCGGCTGTTTGCAGCAAACGCCGCCATGAACTCCGGACCTCCTGTTACAGCACTCTGGAGCACACCACGGTTTTCCTCACTGTCTGTCCTCTGTCAGGGACTCGGCTCTTATCAAGTAGCCAAGTCATAAAAACAAGCTGGATTTTGAAATAAGGTTTGGCAAATTGTGTACTGACTGTTTAGTCAAAAGTACAACAAAGTTCACCAAACTATATATCTATATATATATTTTCAAGATAAAAATCCCTTATAACTTTTTTCTTAATCCACATGATATATCTTCATTTTACTGCATCATTTAACCTCGAGTTCTGAATAAAATAACTTACTGAACATCTACTCAATCCTTCATTAAAATAAATCCACAATAGAGATGGCCAGACAGAAACTTGCACAAATGAGATTCTGTGTTCAGGACAAAGACTTAAAGAAGGTAACTTGTATTCAGTCATCGCTGGGATACACCTCCCTTAGAAATAAAATGCTACCCTACAGCAAGGAAACAACAGCACCAGCTCCTCTAAAGGTCACTTGAAATTCAGTCTTTTTAAGACCACACTGTATTTCGCAGTAATTTTCATTCTTTTTTTTAAAACAACTGCAAATAAGTACATGAAGGAGCGCTTAATGTCAAATCAGTGTATTTGCTTCAATTAATTTTACAGTAACATAATCCAACACAGCATACATCAATGTGCAAAACAGAAGGGACAGGATGGCATTAGCCAGCTACAGTAATGAATCAACATCTTTAAGTGTGGAGAAAAATGTGTGTTCGTTACTAATTTTTATTTTTTTTTTAAGTGTTAACTGCCTTTAACACACGGTATTACAAACCTGGACAACCTGTGCTAAGACAGTCAACAAGCATGTCACTCCTACAAATATTTGAGTTTTTTGTCAATCACCACGTCCTGAGCCATGGTTTGCCACTGTTTACAGCATGACAAACAAGCTGGTGGCAATTCCTTTTAACCCCACTCTGTAAGCTACAGTGCTTCAGGAGCTGGTTAAAAAGCAGCTCCAACATCTGTGCAACCGGGCAGCATAGACAGTAACTTTGTCAGCCATCCTATTCCACCGTCCCTAACTGTCCTTGTTTTACAGCCACCGGAGCTTACGTGGGTCAAGAAAAATAAAATGGTTATCAGCTATGGACCTCTCTTGTCACTTTGTGCTGAAGAAAAACATTCAGGAAAAACAGAAATAACGTTATAAAAACTTAGTGGATTGACCAGAATGCACGAGCACTCTATTTTGGCACCCAAAACCTGAATGGAACGGTTCTGTTGCCTACAGCATTTCAGATCATCAAGTCCTGTGTTGTGCACTACATGAATCAATGGACTTCAAACCAAAAAGAATTCACTTTTTTATGCTTTTTTTACACTTTTTAAAATCTCACTAACACTTTTCTGATGGGCAGGGTATTATACACGTATTAGATGAAAACTGTTCATCACACGCAACATACTTGCTGCTACAAGTAATGCTAATAGGGCAGGTGGCCATGAAAACCCTGAACAATTAGATTTTGTGATGCAAAATGTATGTGAGGCTACGTGTATGAGTAAGAGATAACCTATACGATTTGTTGAGTTAGAGGAAGTAACAGAAGTTCATATTGCCTACAAACACCTACAAGAAATGTACCTGAGGACACCCTCTAATCTCCTTTCACTATTCTAGAAACAATAAACATTTACGAACAAGGAAAAACAGAAAATTAATATACTTTTTTTATCCTTTATCATACTCCCAAAAAACAGAACAGCTAAGAAATACTGGCTTTAGTATGTTGAAACATAAAATTAAACGCTATGTCCAGCTGCAACTCTCGCATAACTTGTCTGGCGGCTCAGGAACTGCTGAAACAGTTACACATAAGCAGCCAAGTCTTCCAAGCAGCTATCCATTTCTTAACAGCAGCTATGATCCATATCCAAATTCAGAACACAAATATTATGGGAAATTCTTGCTGAAAATATATTCACATTTCACCAAGACAACCAAAATTCCTCCTTCAAAAATCATAGCTGGGTTAAAAGTCAGTGCTTTTAAGAAAACTGCTTTTGTTTCTACTTTTTTTTTTCCCCAGAGGATAAACAATTAAAAAAAGGGGAGCAGAGGGGTTAAGACTGTCCGTGAGCGCTTTAAAACATGTTTTGTTTGTGTATGCACAGATAGTCCGAAATTACAGGCAACTGTACAAAGCCACCAGCCAGAACCTAAGCTCAGCGGCAGAGCAGAGGCAATCGCTGGAGAGGCTGGCTGAAGGAAGGCAGTCTGGGCAGCAGGTGACTTGACATCTGACCAGAAAACAGACAAAATTACATGTGGCAGCTGGGAGTAAGCCATAGAAAGAGGATAGCAGGAAGATGCGGCAGGTAAGACAGTTAAGGGAGGGAAATTAGGAGACTACAGTTCTACTAAACTGATGTCAAACCGGACTCTCGTATTGAATATGTGCTTAGCTAGAAGAGTAATATGCAAGATATTTATGACTTGTCTTTTGCCAGTCCTAATAAAGCTGCCTTTGTTACTCAAAATCTCTAAATATTTACAAGATCTTCTCAAAGACTTGCATATTGGGAGAGACTTCAAAAAAACCCAAAAAGATAAAAATCAAAAGCCTAAACTAAAACATAAGGAAAAATGTAATGGGGAACTTAAAAATCTGAGAAGCAAGCTGAATTCTTCCACCTGTGTAAGAAGCCTAACATGACACTACACCTGTCCAGACACAGCACAGCTTTAGAGAAGGCAAGTAAAGCAGTGCTCTAGTTTCACTGATTCTGAATCAACATTTATAACTTTTCCACCAATTTCTGTGAGTAACAGTGTTCTCTAACTACATGCTACTGGTAATTAAGATCGTAGTTGGGAAAGGCCAGCCCTGCAGTCATCTGTTTATTTCTTCCATCCTGCAAAACAGAACTCTGCAACCTTCTGCTGGAGAAGAGCGAGTCACACAGCTGTCAGATTTCTATGCCCTCAGTACCTATTAAAGCCTATTTCTAGGTTCAGTTCAGTCTAACAAACTGCTTGGCAGTTGCATCCTTAGTTTTCCAGTGACTCTTCCGGTTTGAGAACTCAAATTTCTGACGAGCTTACTTGGCCACAATCCTGCCCACCAGTTAACTAAACCATCATAGAAGAGTCACTGGGAGAGGTGTTGAGCTGCTACACCCTTACACAGAGGACTGTATATGTGCTTGTGTGTAAGCGTATGCACACACATAAAATTGTTCTCTTCTGACTGCTGGTCACAACTCCTGTATGCAACTACCAGATGAGGAGGAAACACCTGTACTTTCCTAATGGAAGTCACGTGAGCAAGGGTGAAAAGGTGCATCTGCAAGACCTTACCATCAAGTTCTTACTAATAAGCCCTTTGCACATGAACAAGAATAACAAGAGGAGTTCAAAGCATGAAAAAAATGAAGCTAACAGGAAAAGGGACGTCCCCAAGAGACAAGAAGGAACAAAAATGGGACATAAAACTCCAAATTCAAGTCCATTACATTCCACGTTAGAATAAAAGGAGGCATCAAAAGAAGCTTTACATCTCAAGTAACTAAAATGGTCTTAAATGCTGCAAGACACTATCATGCAGTGGAATACTTCCTGCAGACTCTTGCAGGATCACTTCAAGTTTATATCAAAAAAAGATTAGCACATCCTCACTATTACATTGCCTCTTCCTTTTCCAATTTATTAAGGTATCTTGGCTATCTCAAGAGTAGTACAGAAGCAAAAGGGTAAAGTTCTTCAAAACTGTCTTCCCATCTACTATGTTCTCTTGCTAACCTCACATCCTATATCCAGAAAGATTACGCGAGCATTTGCTGACTAGCTTGTTACCCTTAAGTCTGACCTTGCCAGACTAAACTTTTCTTCAAAATTTTGAAGTCTTACGTGATTATCCCAAACACTACGGCAGAGTTTTTTTGAAAACATTCTAACCACTGGTAATTCAAGGTTCTGTACATTTGTAATGGTTAGCTCTGCACTGCTGAAGGCCTCCCTCCCCTTAAATTTATCATTCTTCTTTACCAACCAGCCAGATTGGAAATAACTAAATATATATATGTGTATACATATATAAACATATATACACACACACGACTTACTTATTTGTCCAAATACCATTGAAGTGTCAAATGACAGCACTGTAAAACATGTTTGTGAACACTCTAAATCACTTTAGGCAAGTTTCAGCCAACAAAACTGAGAATCTTATGTTAACTGGTAATCTCTGGGCCGACTAGAAGGCAAGTAGTTGAAAGCGCACAGAGGTTAACACCAGAATCTTGAAGTATATATGCAGTTACATCCTGATGTGGTCTACAACTGCTCATTAGCTGAACAAAACCCTCCTCATACACTGAGAAGGCCCATCATGCTAGAAAACACGCCAACGAACATGATGCTTAAAGGGATTTTATACTTCTGTAGTCTGGGAGAAACAATGTTTTAGAATAGGCTATAGCCAAACTATACTTAACTACTAGTGTTCCACTAGAGGTAAACTGAAGTTTAATGAGATCAGAAACAGACATCTGTCATGTCTATGTGCACAAACACGCTCAGTACTATTATCTGTGAAAATTTAAGTAACTTGATATTTAAAAATTTTTAAGCCCCAATCCTCCAAAAACTTACTATATTTGGAGTACATTCAATTAAATTTTACTGAAATTAATTTCATGAAACTATTTCTTCCAATAAGTATTACTCCGTGATACTAATAAAGAGAAAACACATGTTAAAAGTTACCAGAAACTGCTTCTAGAGAAAAGAAGCAGAAAGTGACAAACAATGGGAGGAAAAAGTAAATGCAACTGGACTAAGTATAAAACAATGGTTGGAAAAATATATATTCAAGAGACCGTTCTTTTCAAGTCTCGGAACAAAGTGATGTGTAGATAAGTGCCAAAAGAATATGCATACCATGACTTCACATACATCCTACTAAAAACAAATTGTGCGTTAAAACTGTAAACAAATGCCTCACACCGAGAAATGCCTACACTGCCAGCTAATATTAGAAATTCAAGACAAGAGTTTCTCATTTAACCTTTCAGAACAGCTTTGCTCCTCCTTCTCTTCCAGCCTGCTTGAAAACAGTGTTATACTTGTCCTGTATTTTTCCTAAAAGTACCACATATGGCATTTCTCAAACATGTTCAATTTATCACATTCCTGGAAGCTTTATGGACTCTTGCACCATTTCTATGTAACGTCTTCTAACGTGCTACTGCATCGTCACACACCAACTTTGCCTGTAGAGCAGAGAAATTTCCCCTTGTAAAAGGCCACAGCCCTGGCCCCAAGCTCCCCTCAGCGGAGTGGGCGCCCATGGGCACAGAGGTAAACCTGTGACGAGAGAGGGCATTACACTGCACTCTAGCAGACCCCTGCCAAAACTGTGTTGCAGATCCGCAAGGCAGGCTTTCCAGACTACTTCTCAAGTTTCTGAACTACGTTAATAAAGCAATACTTTATGTGGGAGTGAAAGAGTGCAACCAATGTGACACACACACACACACACTCGAAGGGCACTGTTTCAATCACTTGCCTGAAGAGTAACTAAGCTCGACTTAGCTCTAAGCAACTAAAGTGGAAATAAGTTGATAGGATCTTTGATGCTTTTGGTTTCAGACTCCATTTCTTGCGAGCAGTGATCTATGGCAGTCACCTCATTACTTAAGGTTTTTCCGCCCTTCCGGGAGCTAGAGACCCTTAGTCAAGCACACACAGGTGCTTGTTTCAGCTGCCTGGAAGTGACGATGGACAAGTCATTAGTGAATATTGTATACATTAGCATACACATACAAGACATCTTCAATCCACCTACTTATTTAAAAGCTCCATATTTTAACTGATACTACAAAAACAGTTAATGGTTACCTTTAAGGTATTAAAAGCAGTATAAAAATAAAACCATTAAAGAAAATTGTGCTTAAAATGTCTTCTACTTTCCAAAGATATCAGGAGATCTAACAAAAGAAACTGTATCTCCCTAAAATCTTTGCTTCTTTTACACCACTGGAGCAACAACCCCCCTGCTAAGTAAAATAATTTCTTTAAAGCCCAGTAACTACCTAAGGAAAAAAGCAATGGTTCTGCAATGATTTGCAGCTTTGTGATACATTTTCTTCTCCACAACTCACTCTTTGCCTTTACTTTCAAATTATAGATACAGCCGCCAAATTATTTATACTTTATGACGTGCTAGTTTATATAATTCCTAAGCTTTTGATTCTCAACATTCTCAACCTACCCGTCACAAATACAAACTCATTACACTACAAATATATAATGTTAATGTAGGTGTTGGGGAGAAGATTCTCTAAAATGTGTACTTAAACTCTTACAACTGCTTCCACACTCCAGGTTGACATGCTTGTCAGCCAGTAATTTTCAAGCCTAGCCCCTGTTTTCCCAGTATTTAATTATCCCAGTATTATTACCATTCCCCAAATGCACTTGCCTCCTAAAGCCCTCCTTAATGCTCACCTTGCAAACTAACGCAGTGTATTCCCCAATCCGTATTAGTAAGTTAGTAATATATCCTAAAGAAAAAGACAGTTTTACAGATTTATGTTCACCTGAAATTTTTTAAGAGGTTGAAGTTATGAAGTTTGATGCTATTACTTCTATGGTTGCCAGTAGTTGTGCAATATGTTATATTTAAGCTTCAAGCTAGACCAATAAAGTACTTCCAAGTAAGTAATACAAGGAATTACTCATAATTTCACTGTCACGCCTTTGCTAAAATACAGGAATAAAAAAGTATTTTGTGAAAAATCCAGAGAAATCGAGCCAGATAATGTACTTTTTATGAATAGTAATAGTGCAATAAGAAAAAACAGATCTTGAGACAACCTGCTCAAACCCAGTATAAAAATATTTATAACTATTAGGAAAATTCATTTTCAGTATAAGAAACTAAACCAAAGAGTAAGACAGCATAAGTAATGGTTTGGGGTTTTTTTCTTTACAGTATAAAATTTCAGATCTACCAAAAAATTATAAAGTAAAAAACAATCAACAGGAGATAAAGCACAATTATAGAAGACACATCATGCCGTCAAACCTACACTGATCTTAATTTTAACAAAACTGAACGTCCACAAGTAACAAGTACCTCTTCACTAAAACAGCAGTGGAAATTACATTAAATTTATAGTAACATATTAAAGAGACTCCCAACAGTAGATGGCCTCCTCTTCTTCCTCCCCATCTCCCATGACCGAGAAGGTTAAAAATAGAGGCTTCCGTTTCCTTAGATTATTTCACTTTAAGCTTTTCTAGAGCCCTGAAATTAGCTACTTTGCCAGCTTCCTACATTTGTGTTAGAAGAGAAGGAGTGTTAAAAACACGCTTCCATTTACAGCAACTCAGGAAACAGACTTCTGTGGTTTGCATTATTATTATTATCATTTGTAAACAGCAAGTCCCTCTAGGAGTTGTAGATGTCTCTTCCAAAGTTTCCCTTTGGGTATTGCTCACCCAAAGGCCCCTTGCACCACATAGTAACACACTTTGGGGGTAATCTGTACTTGCATATTTTTCTCTATTTATGCATTCCTTTGCAGTTAGTAAACACAGATATTTTCGGTGCACAGCCTTCAATTCCCCATAATCAAGAGCAGCTCTAGGACTAGGACGGAGAGCTTAAGAGCCACAGAAAGGCAGCTTCAGCTCCCTCCCTCCCGGCCCTGAGCCTTCAAGTAAGCTGGAGCCACAGGAAGCCGCTAACTTCCATCATGGCAGCACAGTGGTCCCAGCTGTCAGGTCCATATTTTAAGGTCAGAAGGAACCACTGTCATCATCTAATTGACCTCCTGCATAATACAGGCCACAAAACTTTAGCTGGTAATTCTTGCATCTAGCCCAACATCTTGTGGTTGACCTAGAGCATATTTTCCACAGTGGTAAGAGCAATGTTTGTTTATACTGAAAAAGAGGTACATTGCACTATCTGAACTCTTATCTGGAAGTATTGCATATCAACAAACAGAAAGTAGCAGGTATCCAAATACTGCTCGATTTGCCATCCTGGTGAAGCCTTCCTGGGTGAAGTTCTCCCTCCTGAGGGTGTGCCTCATTCTCACCTCTTCTGAGAACAATTAAAACAGCTCAGCCATTTGCAACAATAAAGCAGAGGAATAAATGCTGTCCCTCCCCACCCCCATGCTAGAATTGCTACAACAGTCTCCCAGATAATCTCAGCGCTACTAACACCGGGACATGAATTTTTTAGGTCTCCTACTATCTCCATGGAAAAACGTTCAAGAGGCACAGAGGAGTAGAAAAGGGGGAATATTGTTGCACATGCTCGCATAACTCTGTGAAGTACAGAAGCCCTGTTCTTTGCAGATTTAACCTCCACTGAACATGGGCCAGCTTCTCAGGACCCCTCCTGGCTACACACCCACCCAACCCCAGTGTGCCAGGACACTGCAAGGCTTGCTCCAGCTGCACGGAGCAGCTCCAGAAAAACATTTCCAGTACAACCCTGCTCCCTGCTCCTTGTATTCCAGGAAAAGAGACTAGGAAGCCAGTTTCTCCTTCCAGTCTCAATGCAATCCCTGTCAGCACCTGAACGCCATAGAGGAAAAGAAGGAAGCAGGCACACTGTGATACAGAAGGATGAGGAGCACAGGAACCAGGTGCTAGAAGAAGAGGAGGTGGCAATCAGAAAGCAATAAATGGTGCAGGGGAGCACAGACACAGAAGGAAGATAAGCACAGGGAGAAGGACAAACAACTGAGCTGGAGCAGAAGGGACTGGCTGGGAGCAGTGTGAAGAGGCCACAGCCTAACCAGCAGGATAGGGAAAGACGGGACTAGCCAAAGATGCTGCCCTCTGCAACCCTCAGCTCTCTGACTCGGAACATGGCTCTCTTCTCCCCCGTGCACTCCAACTACACCATCAACTCCACCTGCAGTTTTGTATGAAAGCTGGATTAACAGCTTGGTACCATCACACTGGAGAGATCCCTGTTGTCTCAAACGTGTCTGCCTCTACTGCCCTAAACTGCACAATATCATCATTTCACAGCACTACTACTGACACTCATCTGATGATACAGTAAGCTAGTAGTAGGTATGCTTCAACGCACTAGAACTGCAAAATAAGTAATGGGGAACAAGGAAAGTAGTAATTTGGGGGCTTCCCCATGGTTACTGAATGGAATCAATTTACTTTGCTATCAGATGAGCGAAAAGGCAATGCAGAGGAGGCAGGAGGTGAGCGAGATCTACTACTACTCATAAAAAGCTGTTAATCCAGCTTGCAGTGTACTGTGAGTACCTTAAGCCTCACTCCAGGCAGGAGGGGATGGACCAAAAAACCTCATCCAAACAAAACCATAAAGACGATTTCACAATAATGACAATACAGACCTTAATTCTGGCATTTTAGAATGTGTCTATGTTTGGCTATGCAACTTTAATGAACATGAAAAAACCTTATATATGCATCACAAAAGTATCTCAGTTAGGAAAAGTACATTTAAGCACCAGGATCCATACCTTAAAGAGCTTTCTAAAATTTGGCAGAAGAAGAAAGCCTATTTAAAAAGTCTGATTCTTTTCTGAGAAAGTCAAGTATACAGCAAATGAAAAACCAGAACTTCAAAAGCATCTTTGAATACCCACTGCTAGGCAATGCTACTGTTTCTTCATTGCTCATGAAGGGTTAAGACCTAACAATATAGGAACTTGACATGGATAACATGTTTGGAAATGACCTAATTAATCCATTTATTTAAGACCGGTTAAAAAACAGCACACACTGGGAGCTACTCAAGAAATAACTAGATATTCATGAAAGAATGAACTACTAAAACACATGTAATGATTGACTGACCAAACAACCACTAAAAGAAAGGTGTACAAAGGGAGACAGCTACTGTGTTCTGAGATACATCCTCAACAATATGCTCACTAAAAACGATTTTTTCATAGTAACTGCAATTAAAATCTGTGCCTACCTTCTCTGCTTTTTCTCAAATAAGACTGAGTCTATCTTTAATGCAGAGAGCACTCACATGACACAATAGAAAAGCCACAAAGACATCAGAAATGCAGATTAAATGAACTGCAGGAAGAAAAAGTGGAGGAAGAAGAAAAACATTTGCATTTCCAAGAGGCCTGTCTGGTACCAAATAACAAGAAGGTTGGCCAGATGCATTCAGAAGAGAAGTGGGGGTTTAAGTCTGACATACTAGAAATCTAAGCTCTTCTCAGTGCTAGCAGAAGGGACATAATGTTTCCTTTACTTAAAATATAGAAAACTACCTCCCCACCAAAATGATATGACGCCTTAGAGTAACTGTTCCCTGCATTTCACAGCCTTTTGCGTTCCTAGCAAAGTAAGCATCTAAACTTTTAGTTTCTTTAACTCCAATTTACCTACTTGCTTTGAAATTATTTATGGGCAAGACCTAACCATCAATGGGACCCTCGAGTCTTTGAAGTGAGGATGGTCGGTAGAACCGTCTCCTGGACCTAGAAGATGATCAGCAAAATTTGAGACAGGTGGCAAACATTTCCCAACAATACCAGCTACTTCCAATTACTGAAAGATCTACTAATTCAATCTCTTAGTAGCTTGAAGAGAAAAAAACCCACAGTTTTCAGAACTGTTGTAAGCCTGCTTGCTTAGTTGGGTTGATGAGCAATGCTTCAAGAAATCCAGTAAAAGGGGGGCATGAAGCAGACTTAACCATGATTACTATTCCAGACAGCAGATGGCTAATGTGTGCTGAAAACTTTGTGACTAAAGCCTGTTTAAGAGACCAAGACTTCAAAAACATACCACCAGCTCCTCAAAGGCTATTAGGAAACCCAAGTGAACTGAAAGGGAAACTATGGCACACGGGAAGGCAGGAGAGCATACAAGCATGACAGGAAATTCCCAGAAAAATGTGGTAATGACTCTTACGCACTTACTCTGCTCCACACATTTTCATGTTGTGTCATTTTCTAAAAACCTTTTACTATTACCCATTAAGCAAGAAGACAGCCCCTCGTAAGACAGCTGTGGAAAAAGCAACAGGAGTACTCCCTCTTTCCTCCCCCATCTTGTACTTATGCCACAACTGAACAACTAATTTGAAGAAGAGATTTTTCTCACCCTTTCCTAGACCGCCGCTGCTGCCAGGAAAGCCTGTCTTCTGCCGTTACACTTCGTCTAGCTTCCTTTTGCAGGTCTTACTTCCCCATAAGTGAACTCAAGACGTTTACCTACATCGCCACTCTCGGCTCTTCACAGTGTTAAATTCACAGGATTTGGATTTTCTGATTTCATACTGCCGCAGCATGACAACAAGGAATTACTGAAGATGGAAGCTGTCAGAAGAGCAAAGGTCTTCTGTCCATCCCTTCCCTACTCATCATCGTAGTTGAAAGTCTGATGCTAAATATTTAACGTCCTCAGAAAGTTAACTTCCTTATCAATTTTGCCCTCAAATTCTAATCAGAGTACAATGAAGATACCACTGGTTAAATAAACTGTTACCATATTGCATTACATCTATCCCCCCCACCACCTCCAAATAAACAAGGTATTTTTAACCACCATTCAGCAGTACTGCTTTTCAGCCTATCTGATCATCTTCAGCCTCTTTTCAGAACAGCCTTCTGACACAAGGAGCCTCACGGCATGCCCAGTTAAACCCTGTTGCTGTGCTACATTTTAACGGAAGCCTAAGTTTTACAGATATGACTGGTCTAGACCCCCTCCTTCCCCCTGGCCATATATTGAGCAATGCATCTTACTCACAATGAGTTAATGCTTCTAATTCCTGCAAAAGTTAGTTTTACACGGATGATTAACTTTCCCTAACTCCTCTCAACAAAGAAACTGTAATAAATACACTAATTTAAGACACAGTCAAGTCTCAAGTGGAATGCCGATTTGGGGAAGAACACCCATTCCAGCCCTCACCCCCCACCTTCCAAAAAAAAAAAAAAAACAAAACCACCAAAAAACCCACCAAACCAAACAAAAAACCCCAAACTCTAAAATGGAGAGCAACATGCAAGGCAGCATATTAACTATCCAAGACATCTCTAAGCCACACTGCTTTCTGAGGTGGCACTACAGCAATGCTAAGGGTGGACATCCATGGACACAAGCACATTTCTACTGACTGAATAATCTGTACTTCTCAAAATTCCAGCAAACACATAAAAGGGGCACTATTCAGCGTTTACTTCTTCCCAGAAAATGAATGCTGACAGAAGCAAAGGACAGGATAGCATCGTTTTTGCCATAATATAAATCCAGAATACTTGAAAGGATAACGCACAATTTATTGACAACTGAGCCAAAAAGATTTCACAATGTAGCATTTTATGCAATCCAAGAACAGTATAAAAGTAAACAAAAAATGTTTAAAGAGCTCTTGTATATGGACTCTAATTGCTTTTAAAAGGACAACAAATTACACAAATGCCATTTTCAATACCAGCTTGTCTAACACATGGTTTAACTTAACGGGTATTAAAGACACTGTAAGAGATTACAAGCATGGACAAGTTCTTCTGGCAACTTTTAACATCCATCAAACTTCAATGTTGAGAAGAAAAAAAAAATCATTGTCTTCAGAGATGCAAGATTAATTTTATTTTTTATTTCTTGCTTCCTTCAAAAGTATCCATGAAAATGAACCCACCTTGTCCTCAGTAAACAGCACATCCTCATGTATTTTGTACAATTAAGTCCAGCACATTCTTCCATTGTTTTGAACCTACGCCGCTTTGATCTCCCAATTTCCAAAACAAGAGAACTACAAAAGCATCCTCAAACATACCTTCCAGATCAGATGTGTGCTTCCTCATAAACACACACACATTAATGGCACAAATTACTCTGTTCCCTTTACATTACTGTCAATCGCAAGCTTTTATACATGGAAATTTTGACTGTACAAAATAAATGGCTATCCGAACGACGACAAAAATCCTTTCTTAGTACTGTCTCCATCTTTCTTTCCTGGAAGCACACAAATGCCTTCTTGCAGCACTGGAAGCGACCCCAGCCCTCCCGAGCTGAGGGCAGCCGGCTCCTATGCAAGGACAGCCAGCTCCAGCGGCGCCTCTGCGAGCACCACGCCAGGGTCACCGCACTGCCTCGTGGCACGTGCTCCTCGAGCCCGTTCCAGCATGCAGGAGTGGGGTCCAGTTCCCATCTGAGGAGCTGGCACAGGAGCAGCACATGTCGAGAGCTTCATGATGCAGTGTCACGGAGGAGAAACTGGAGGGTTACTTGACACTCATTTATAAACACAGTTTTTCCTATTGCACACTGTCAATAGTCACATGCATCTTATTAATTTCCAAAGTATTCTGATGACCTTATGGCTACTGCTTTCCCCAGACAAAACTGCTACAGGCTAGGCTGCCAACCATTCTGTACTATGGCAGACACCTATTACTCGCCCCCATCAACCTAATACAAAGAAAACTTTTAACTCGAACTGCATAGCTAAAAGACACAGCTTAACATGAGAGAAAGTACACCTCCAGAAAAGGAGAAGCATCTACGTTTATCGTATTGTGCTTGGCAAGCATAACTGTGATATGAATATGAAGATCAATAAACCCCAACAATTTTTAATGCTCCTTAAAAAACATTGTACCTACTGCCTTTGACAGCAAGGTAGAAAGGAGGGGGTGAAAGATGGAGAGAGAGACCACACCATTCCATCCTCAAATCAAGCTTGCTCACTGCTACGTTTCTTCCTGGTGTCATCAGCAAAACTTTATTTCAAATATCTAAGCAAAGTAATACAAGATTCAGGAACAGAGGTCATCTGCCTTTGGAAGGCTGTAGCTGAAAGTGTCAAAGTATCACCAATTTTAGAGGGTGCTTTACAAAAGAAAAGCATGAACGTTAGTAAACAGAGCCAAAAAGAAGATAAGTGAATCTTCACATTACTCATTTTATTTGTATTCATACAATCACATTATCCATTTATAATTATAATTCATTTATAACACCACTGTAAAGTCTAGAAATACCATAATTAGTACCCACTTGAACACCAGATACAAGGAGTTTAAAAACAACAGTACACAAAAAAACGTGGCAGAGCAGAGAACTGAATCCCAGTCTCCCAAATCCCAAACCAGTACCACTGAACCATACTCTCTCTTGCTTTGAAGAGGCATGATTAATATAGGCAAACAACATTTTAGGACTGGTATTTCACAACAACTAGAAGAAGAGATCAGAAAAGGTGTTGCAGTAATACAGCTGGGAGATAGGGCAATGAATTTAAAGCAGGATTTTGGTAGACTGAGAAGAAAAACTTAGAGGCACTTTTCTGTTTCTATCAAGTATTTGAAAAGAGTAATATAACCACCTACTTTCAAGATTCAACTTATCCTTCCAACTAGCTATTGTGATTGGATTATATTAGAAATCTTCCTGAAGTCATGGCTTTATTTCAAAGATATTTGCTGAAGGTAACTTTATTATATACAAAATGCTATACTACTGCAAATCAGCAGGTAAGAACGTTATGAATCCATTTAACTAACACTAATAATACATCTAATAAGTCCTATGATAATACACATTTTATGTATGCTTTAAAATACAACTCTACAAAAAATAACGAGCTCTTACATCTTGCACAAAAAGAACATTAATTGATCTCTGTAAACAAAGTAACATGACAGTAAGGTACTGTAAATTCACATAGTAAATTAATTACTCCACACAAACACTCCTAGAGTTTGCCGACACAGGACCAGCTCTGCCCTGGCTCCCATGTGTACAGCTTCCAGCTACTTCAGTGTGGCACGGAGCTCCATCTAATATAACCTAGCCCACACAGGGCTTGTTAGCTCAGGTTTGGTGATGAATTAACCACAGCCACCTGGCTCCCGACCAACTCAAAGCACGAGCCGAATTTGCAACATAGCATTTAGACACAACTGAGAGCGTCTCATAATGAAATTGCTTACTCACCTTATTCACCTCACTTACTTCATCTAGTGGAATAAACTACTCACCCATATTGCTACACGAAAAGCATTCACATGGAAGATCGAGGGCCCTGTTTATTCACACCCAAGTTTACTGAACTCCAGCTTTTCCAGGTAGAAAAAGCTGTGCTTAATGAAAGTCAAACCCACAGTGAACAATCTTTGCTGACAGTGAAACCAATGGCACCCACTACCCTTTACAGTATTTCACACAACACATCTCTGATCCTTATGAAAAAAAATGACTGCTAATAGCTCCAGGAGGTACATTAATAGCACATAACTCACTGATAAACCTTCTGCACGACTCTGGATCTCTACTCAAGATTGCACTCCTTGTTCACACGTACAGGAAATCAAACCTAAAAGCCAGGCAGCATACCACAGGCAACACAGACTAACAGCTACACTGGAAACTTAAACGTCTAATGCTTTATTTCATTTGTGGGGGAACACTGCATCTATTGCACACACACTTTGCAAGGTAAAAAGAGTCTGGCAGAACTTTCACCTTCCAAGACACTGAAGTCAATCAGCCATAAGACACAAACCCACAGGAAACCAGACTTCATTAGTTCCGGCACTTGCGGAAATACCTGATTTCTATAAATGGTAACATTTTCCATGCAACATCTACTGAAAGCTTCTTCAACACATCAAGCTCAGTACCCTGCAAGGCATCTCCCTGCCCTACCCTAGACATTCACGTGCAAGCTACCCAAATATTTTCCCTTCCAAATGTTATTTTCTCTAAAAATTCATTAAATATTTCCTTTTAAAATCCACAGCTAGTGCTATTTATGTGACTATTTGCTGGGTGGAACAAAGTTAGATGCTAAGCTGGAAATACTGTAACAGCTGAGTATTTTAACTGGCAACACCCTTGTAATGACATGCCTGTGTGTCATATCAGCTATAGACTCCACAACCTTACAAATCTGACATCTCCCAGCTTGAAAAATTAATTTAGTAGGTTTATCAGAATTGCACATGCACGTGTTCACAGACATTCTCGCACTAAAAATACCCAGGAGCATTGTATAAAATGTATATTCACGAGTTTGACACTTCTCAGTAACTATCTCGGTAGCCAACTCAGGCAGGTCAATACACCATCCCTCCAAAACTAGGTAAAACTTTCATTGCCATGCCATAATACAATTTATGCTACAGTCATTTTTCTGTAAAATAAAAACCCAAACTGGAGGTCATATTTTTTAACACTGAAATCTTCTCTTTTTCCAGATAAAAATCAATAGCCTTGTTACCTGTACTGTTCCATCAGTACAGGTGTGCACTCTTTACATAGATTAGCAGTGTTATAAAAGGAACTTGTCCTAAATAAACATAAATTGTATAATAAGGATGCTGCAATTCCTTGTGCATCTAATACTGCTGGGCTTGGGAGATATTTTTTTTGCCAAAATTTGAAAGCAAACATATGGCAATACAAAGACTACACTACGTTTTCCTTACCACAGGCACCAGATGTGTTGAGAAAAGGCAGGTTCATTCCCAATCTCAGTATTTCCTGATAGTTTGTTACTGCAATTTATAACTTAACTTTCCTGAGGTTTATTTTGTTGCATTTTACAAATGTAAAGGGGGCGGGGGGGAGAACTGAGGTAACACTACATTCATTAATCCAGCAGATATTGGAGCCTTGATTAAAAATATTTCGCCTGATTAAAAATGACCCACCCATGAAAATCAAAGAGAAAGAAATTCGGAGACGTGCCAGTTCATACAATAACTGTGTTTATTTATCTTAATAAATATTTAAGAAACATGACTTGTGGCATTTGATATAACCAAGTCCGTGGTTAAAAGGCCTCTCTCCATGACATAAGCAAATACAGCCTATCCTCTTTATTTGTCCGACTTCTCTTTGACATTCAAGGCTAATCTAGTTTTGGGTCAGGAAAAAGACTGCAGTCTATCATTTTAAACAAACCATTGTAGTAAAACGTGAACAGGAAATTCCTAACTACACTGTTCAAAGAACAATGATTAGAAAAACAATGCTAGCTCACAAAGTACAAGGAGCCTACAAACTAACACAGGACAGTTTGGGTGGGAAAAAAAAAAATTTAAAAACAAAAATAATTCAAACACACAAATAGTCACCTTCCTCATTTTTTCTTCCCGCCCCCACCCTGTCCTCCCCACTAGGGCCAGGGGTCCTTCGGATCTTGCCAAGGGAGAAACCTTCAGATCTGAAGGGGAAAGAGCACAGTACATACAGCTCTGTCTGATACCCTGGAAATATCCGGCCTGCGGGAGTTAGCGCAGGCATGCCATTCATTCCACAACATATAAATGCCCTCTTTAGAGCCTCATCTAAGCAGCAGTTTCATTTGGATTTTGAGGCACAGGTCTGCCTTGTTTTTCAATAAGCTGCAAGCTATTTTTACCGTGAAAAAAAAACCCAACCCCAGCATTTTAAAAGCGTGTCTGCCAGCATAGAGTATATAAAATGAGTAAAATGTGGACTCGAGGAAAATCTCCTATATTAGCATTCTATTCATAGCACAGATTTCCCTCTCCCCCAAAAAAATTACCACACCCCAAAACCTAAACCCTAAAAACCCCACCAAAACTCATGTATTTTAAATTCTGCCAGGTGTAGTATCTTAAAACATTCAGAAATTCTTCAACCAAAGTGCTCTGACAACTATTTCCAAATTATTCTCATGAAAGTCTGGACATCTGACCATCTTCACTAATGGGAAGAAAAAAAAAAGATGTATTCCTAATTTGAGACAGAAATCACAGTAAAGGGGAACTATTTCACTTTTAACATAATGTACTAAAATTACTAATCTGTATAACATCTCAGAAAACATTTTTTTTCTTTACAGGAGACATATCCTAAAAATATCTAGATACAGGTACTAGTATTAAAATCTTCACCCACTTTGAAAAATAAGCTTCAGAGGACATGTATAAAAAACCAAAGACAGAAAAATGAACATATGATCTTGAAAGACTTGCATTTTAAAGAACACTACTCATGGACTGGAGGGCAGGGAGAAAATTTCCACAGCCAGGACACTATCCATATTTTTGGGGTGTTCCAAATGGAACCAGAGTTTTGGACACAGGCTAAATTATTTTTTAAAGAGGATAGAAAAGCCTTTTATAAATGTTCCATAGATTCTAAATGTAAAGAAAAGAAACTTATGATTGTGATTAAGGTAAAAAATAAACATTATTTTCTTTATCAACTGACTTCAGAAAGAATAAAACAAGTATCTGAAGAACAGTATGGGCAAACGGTCATATGTGCAAAACTTCAAAAACCCCAGATGTTCACATACCATACATAATCACACAAAGCAGATATTCCAGAAATTTATTACAGTAAGTTTTAACGATAAAATGATGCAGCTGAATTTTAAAACAACAACAATTTTTTAAAAATTCTGAACCCCTTACATGTAAAGCATTAGAAGAAGAACAAACATTACCAATATCCTCTTTCAAATACTATTTCCAAAAGAATCAGGTAATGGCCTAAAAGCTTCATACAAGTCAGAAATCAACAAAAGAGAGAAAGTCTTTAACTGAAGGATCCAAATCGAGTCCTGGTCAATAGTAATGAAAGTGTATTATCGCCTTAGAGTTGTTTGGCAGATACCGTGAAACAGAACAGAGGACGCAGCTCACTCCTAGCAGGCAGATGTCCAGAGAACAAGATCAGCTACATGATTGCTGTTACCGAACAGAAGCCCTGAACAGGCACGGGCAGATCTACAAGATTACTCCCAGCAGTAATTTACCTAACACAGTATTACAGCATACTCTGCTACAAGAGAGTTCACTCTGTACCTGTAACAAGCTCTACATACGAGGCACTTGGTATTTCAGTGGAAGGGAGAAGTTTACAAAAATGGACTATTCTCCATGATCACTGGAGCTTTATCTAGTCTGTCAGATTTCCAGAATATTGTGACAAATTTTATGAACGTTTGTTTAAAAAATACACGTATATGTATGTCTCTTCATCCATATGAGCCATCTGGTTTTTTGCCTTTTATTAACTCATAGAAAGACATCCTATAACCTGGCTTAGCATGAAAACAGGTTTACATCTAAGCTCAATGAAATGTTCCAAGTTTTTTTTTAGATGCCCTTCTGGGAAAACTTTTTTTCCTAAGCACCTGACACTCCTAGAAGAGGAAAAGTTGTGATATCAAAATTTGTGCCAAAATTCCCACAAGCTGTTTCTGAAAATGTATTAAAAATGAAGGTAGTTGATAATTCCCTAAGACACCCTTGAATCCCCAAGAACAGACTCAGTACAAAGAACAAGGAGGTTTTGAGTGACATTCACAGCCAATGACAGGAAACACTACTGTGTTTTTTAAAACAACAGCAAAACAAAAAAAACAACAAAACTGATCATGGCTCAGCAAATCTTCCACAGATCATTTGCCACAAACATTTCTCAACTCCAACTTTCTAGACTGTATAGTCAGAATAATGTTTACCAACAGACGCTCTGAGGCTGTAGCTGTAAGAAATCTCGTAGATGGTAAGTTGCCTGAAATTTCAGATGACTAAATGACATTGCATAAAACATTCACATGCTCCTTCCTACATACTTGTGCTTGGATACCTGCTCATGGACTAAAAGGGCTTTTTGCTCTGAAAGCCTTCTATCATGTTTAACTGAAGAAATTTGTAACACTTCTCAAAAACTTCATATAAGCTTTCACACAGAAAACTACTAAAAAAGACAACCAGGAATGTTTAAAAGCAGCTGATTTTACAATTATAATTCCTGGAACTGGAAATACGGTATCTTCATAGTACCATCAATCAATCAGAATCCAAGACTCAGCCTGATCATAAATATCTTGACATTTTACTCCAAAAATAGGCTAAAGGGAAAGATATATATTTTTTAAGCAAAAATTAAAGGGTTTATTTCACACTTTCTTGGAAGAAATTTGTAGCTATACCCTATCCAAAAAAAACCCCAAAACAACCCATATAAAACAAAAGAAATCCCAACCTACCACTTTAACACTGCTTAAGACAAGTATGCAGGGTTCAGCAGTTAATTTTTTCCCTCAACTTCATCATCTTCCTGAACAGAAGGCACTTAAACACACTTCAAGAACGGTAATCACGCTCCACACAGCAGATCAATTCAAAGGGACTTAGCTGAAACTAGCCGTTCATTAAGATTGAAGAAAACACTTCTTAAATTCAGTGCATCACATGGTGTTATGAGAAATCAAGAGGAGTTTAGATGAATCCGTACACAAGACTCTCAAAGTGGAGAGAACTATTAAATACAAACAATGCGAAAGGAAGGTTCAGGCCAAGCCCTAAGATCTCTTGTTCTCTGTGCATGCTCCCCTTGACTAAGGCAAAAGGCTTGAGAAATCTGTTATTTCTTGGACTCCTATATAAGTATGCCGTAGCTACTTTTGATTAATAGAGGTAACTGGAGAGTCACTTCTTTCTGAAGTCTGGGCTATAAAGAAGTACCTTAAAATACTGGACCATGTGTGCATTAAGCTGCAGTTTCCAAGGGCTGAGAACTGAGTGAAATCAAAAAGAAACTTTCACAACAGATATTCCTCTTGATGACATGAGATTTAGTCCCAAAGTTCCCCTAGAGCCAACACAAATTCACGGCTAACCAGTCCAGATCCAAAATACAGCTGATCCAAAAATATCTGACCATTTTTAATGAAAATGCTTTTGCTTTCCTTTTTGGGAAAATCATTTTTTAAAACCTCTGTGAAACATGGAGATTTAGTCAAAACAATGTCTTTTGCCATACAGACAAGACAGAAGAAGCATCAAAAATCAAACTGTGATTAAGAAGTAGCCTACAATGGATTATCAAAGTACTTCTAAAAGAAGAATTAACTGTCTGAAGCATTATCAAATGAATAAATTGGAAGCTCACACATGTAGGCATATTTAGGGAAGGGCTGTATTTGATTATTCAAGAGGAATCTAAAGACATGTGAGAAATTAGACCATCATTTCGAAGGACAGCATTTTTAACTATCTTTCTGCAAGCTGGTACTAGTAAACATTTTTCTAAACAAATAATTCTATAATTTCATCGGCCCAACTGAGCAGCTACATTAAAGACAGAAGTGGAATTCAAATGCCCGTGCAGAGTCTTGAGCACATGGTGCCTATTTATTACAAATCTCAGTACACCCATAACCACAAGAGCACTGCTAGGTTTTTCCTTGAATAAACTACGAGCTGGCAGAAAAGCAAAGATAAGACAACTCAGACCAACACAAAGTAGCATACACTTTTTTTTTTTTAAATGTCATCACTCAGTACACTGCATACAGTTGGAAATAAGCATATGAATATGCAATATGAAAACAGGTGTTCTTTAACTGAATTTTAACAACTTATCTATTGCTTTTCCAGTCTTTACATGCATTTCCAATTATTTTTTTAATTATATAAAGAGGTTAGTTATGCTTTCGCTAGCTCATAATGGATAATCATCAGGTTAACTTGTTAGTCATCAATTATAGTGTTAAGAGACTATTTAGATACTACTAAAATTGATCTATGATTCAACAGCCATGATGGTCATTAAATCAATTTTTCTTGGGTTTTGTGGTTAACTTATCCCGAAGTTCGGTGTTTGGGGATTTTTACCTATGTGCCATACCGTATCTTTAATAGTGTGAGTCTTAGTCTTATCCAAAAGTTGTAATCTGGGGAAAGCAGAAGACACACAAGGGTTTAAACAGTAATTTCCAAACACTTGCAATACTTTCTCCATCTACTAGTTATCCCTATATTGCCTGCCCCATGCCCCCCCCCCCCAAAAAAAACAAACAAAAAGCCAATGGTAGTTTACTTTTTATTCTGAAATTCTCTTTTAAGCATGCATGGAATTGCTGTTCATGTCTAGTAACTTGGGACTGTATCCTCCTTTGAGGAGTGTGTCACAATTTGTTTATGCTATAGAATTAGATCATTATGCAGTACTTCAGCTGCCTTCCCAAACATGGATAAGCCACTCTTTCTAAGAATGTGTTGTGTATTAAGGGTTTTTTTTAAAAGTCTTATTTTTAGCTGTTTAAACTGTAATCCAAGATTAAATAAATCAATTTTGAAATATTATGCATGTTCAGCTTTGATACCAAACTTTGCATTTTGCCACAAAGAATCCTAATCACTATGTGTGTGAAAGAGCTTCAGCCTAAGTACAATATAAATCAAAATAGTTTCAACAAGATTCTCCATAGATATTTCATCTTGAAAGTAACTCTTTCAGAAAGCTATGAAAGATAGCCTTTGATTCTCTGTTGCTGGTTCAAGGGTGTTGATATCACTGTACTTTATTTTTGTCCCATTGCCAATTAAATATACAGAAATAGAAAAGTCTTTGAAAATAAAAATAAAAAAAACAGTCACTTCAGTTTTTTATGTTCACTAATTCAGCCCTTGATGGCAATCAGTTCCTTCAGCCAAAAGAGCTAACAGTCCAGCACAGAATTGCCTCCGTCCTGCAAACCATGGGGAGATGACCAAGCTCATCACTGGACGCAAAAGCCTTTCCTGCTCCAGCACACACCCACAAAAAGGCATAGAAACAAACTGAGAAATACTCCAGCTTATTTGATCATGCAACATATATCTAGAGCAAGCCTCGCCAGGAGGTTAGCAGTATTAAATGGCTGACTCAAAGGATTCAATGGGCCATTAAAAGTGACAGATCATGTCTCGCCATGCTTTTAGCACACCCTAATTGTACCGAAGTCCAAATTAACTTTCCTATCTGGAACAGAATCAAGAAACAATCAAGACCCTTGTAGCATGGCAGAACAAAGCCTATATCCCTGGTTCCCTTGCCATTCATGACTAGGTAAGAACTGAGGGAAATAAGCTTGGTAGCAAGGTAAAAAACACAACATCAGAGTGCCTGCTCCTCTCGATAAGCAGAGACACAAAAATATTGTTCATCTAATTCAACTACTACAACCTCTTCTACAACCCAGCCATTTCAACCTTGACCCATTCAGGTCCCTTAAAAAATTCGCCAGTCACAACATCACAACCTTTTGATGAGTTATAGATCCAAACACTAGTGACAAAGCCACCTTCCAAGTCCCCCCAATAGCTGCTCTGTGGTTTCTGTTAGTACCTCGACATGGCTTTTCACACCCCACCCTTCCCCAGTTACACCCTACACTTCTACACCCAAGATCCTCCTTGGAGGTGCTCCACTGTCAAGATCCTCCCCACATCTAGCTGATCTTACACCCAATTCCCTCTCACACACACCTCCGAGGTACAGCACTGCCGATATCCTCCCCAGACACCAGTCTGGTCCTAGATCCAGTTCTCTCATGCACCAACTTTGCTTCCTGCCAGCGATGGCAATACTCACCACTGACTTCACCAAACCTTTCAGGAGCGTTCCCAAGCTGCTGCTAATACCCCAAACTCAGTCCCCAAATCGGTTCTGCTGGTTGTAGCCCTCTCACTTCTTAATAGCCACTTCAATGCTGCTACTCAACTGAAAAACTGACTGACACCTATTTAATTGACTTCTGTTGGCTTTTATACATCCATCTTACCTCTGAAAAGCGAATCCTTCCTTTTAAACGTAACTTGAAGCTTGTTTAGAGATACGTTGTTTTACTGTGGGGTATTTTAAAAAACAGTAGTCAGGACTGCCATTCACAAAGAGGATTTACTCAAAGAAGGTTTTAAACTGACTCATCACTTTTGCCTAAGCCAATTCCTTATTGAATTAAACTTAATTGACATAAGCTGCTTAAATACTCATCTGCCCTCAAGGTTAAGGCAGCTTAGGGAACTAAACCGGCTGAAAACTACCCTCCCCCAAAAGAGACAAATTAAACACTGCATAGGGGTTTTTTTGCCAATTTGTCTTACCATAAGGTCAAATGAGCACCAGCACCAGTGCAAGACCATGTGGCTGGCGGGGAGGACACTGCTGCTTTTGGCAGCAGCTAACCAGTAGCTCAAGGGTGCTGTATTGCAAAACCTTGCTGAGCACGCACGCTGCTCTGCCACGGCACGCAGAGAGCTAGGAAAAGCACCTAGAGCGTATTTTCTTTAGCTAGCTTTTTTCAACCAGAAACAAATTGAAGATTACTTAAAAGCTGCAATACTGGCTGGCTTTGCTGGTGAATGTGAACTGTCACATCTGCAGCAGATAAGATATTAAGGAAGTTCTATTTTTAACTGTAGGCAGAAAAAGTCTTAGTTTTAATTTGTTTCACCAAAATACCAACTAAATACTTCTGTTTGGCCTCAAATACAACTTTACAAAGCTCTACCTTCCGGTAAACAACACAAAATTATAAACCAATGTTACAAACAGGCACCTCTGTGAAACTTGTTAACAGGACTTTGCTATAGATAAGTTTCTGATTTTTTTTTATTGCCTATCAGTCATCTCTTCTTATGTTTGCACAGTGCTGTCACTGTATTTACGTTCACTAAAAACACTAAGTTGTTATCTCTCAAACTAAACTTATCACTAGAATCCAAGCCTAAATGGGAATTTTTTCCTCCAGATAATAGAACTTAAAACCCAGCCCTAGCCTTGTGACATTTCAAATCTGGCATTCTCACATGTGCAGATTATAGATCCTAAAAAGCAGATGCTTCCCACACACACAATTTAGAAGATATGTTAATGCAAATACCCAATTTTCTTTTAACAATGCTTGGTGCTGTTTAATGACAATAAACAAAACCATGATGCCTATACTGACTCAGATATACATTAATTTAGACATACAAGAAATAGGAAAGTACCTTTTCTGATGGTTTCAAGCACTGACAACATCTGACAGATCACCGTTTCTCAGTTTATGAGATCCAACTCATATGTGAGGCAGTCAATACCACTTCACAGGACCCTTCAAGAAAAAGCTCTTGTAACATCTGCCATCGCATCGCTCTAACACACTCAAGTCACAAGTGCTAATTTAGTCCCTTCTAGCATGTACACAAATACAATAAGGCAGGTGTCTGCATTCCTTATCTAATTGCTGAAAACACTTCCCTTTAGAGGTAAAAACTGCACACGAACACAAGAAATCCTCCACCTTTAACAAAACGTTAAGAAGCTTAACTGCGGGTTTTTGTTAACGAGGTTACCGTGGCTCAATCGCTGTTTTGATGCTTTAGCCTACACGCATTACGTCTTGCAGTTTTATGCTACGTAAGCTAGATTTTCGAAGTTTATATATTTTAACCAGTAAATAACAAATGAATAAACCATAATTCACTACTGTTGTACTATAAGGAAAACCTTTCACTTTTAGAAAGAAACAGTGGATACCTCCCACCTCTGCTTTGTGAGACACTGGAAAACTACTAAAAGCATCTATAATCCTCAATGACTGGAGATGTAGCACTCATTTTTAACAACGCTGAATTACAAGTAAACATGAATGCTCACTTCGTACAGGCATTGCTTTTTCCCACGCAATATAAATCTGACAAGAAATTAAAAGCTACTTTTTTAAAACATTTAAATCAGAGACCTGAGGTCAAGGGAAAAAAAAAAGCAGCAATAATTTAAAATTATTTACCATGAATCAGCTGATTAACATTTACTCGTTACCAGAATCTATCAACCAAACAAAAGACTCAGCTTGAGAAATATACCTAATACCAACTAACATTAATTCTAGGACGCTTGTGCCTACATTCATTTTTAATCATAAACATTTTCATGGGATTCGCTCACAAGATAAAGTTAAATATCTGCCTGTTTGAAGACCTACCGGCCAGGATGAAAAGAAAATATGAACGTATCTCCCTCCTGAAAGGCAGAGAAGTAGATTTATCATGGCATATACATACGTGAAACTTTCAAAACAAACGTCAGCTACAGCATGCCTTTAAAAATATTACTGAACTACTCTTAACAACAACTAAAGCACAAATATGTGCAGATTGCCCAGGGAGGCTTAGGGCACTGCAGCCCTTTCTCAACACCATGTGCTGCAGCATGTATTCCCAGTCACATGCCAGGAGAGCAGTCGCACAGCTGCATGCTTTCCCATCCACGCTGTGGCTGCATCCAGACTTGACATTTGCACAGAAAATTCAAAACATCTGGATCTCAAGTCCTACTTTATATGCAATGCTTTTAATATAAATTCTATCAAGTCCCCTGTATTTACTGCTAACTTGAGGTAATCAAATGATGCAACTGCAGTGACCCAGATGCCTCAAGTGATGGGGATAAATTGGACTTCTTCCTTGCTGTGTGAAGAGAAACAAACAGACAGAGCAGCTCTCCGCTTTCTAATGAAAGGACGGCTTCTCTACCAACCTTTATGAGATCTATTTAGCTATATATATCACGTATAGGTCAAATGATTTGTCATGCAATGGAGGCAGTAAAAATAGATGGTCACAGACAATGGGACTTCAAGCAATAGCTGACAAATTGGGCAAAAAAAGTTGCATTAATTTCATCTAGACAGCTAAAGGAGTAGAAAAACTACTCCAACATTTAATACTTTTTACTATTAAAACCATATCATACTTCTGGTTTCAACTTCTGACTACCAGATACTATTATAAATCTAGTAAACAAAGAGCTCCAAAGTCTCTGGTATCATCTCTTTTTATGAACAGTACTCAAACCACTTCCTAAACACCTCTTCAACTGAATAAATTCAGCTCTTCTGCTCTCATGGGAGAGCATATTTTCCAGATCCATACTCATTCAATTTTTTCCTTTACAATCATCTCCATCTCTTGCGAGCTTGGCACTGAGGGACTAAAGAGCCAATTTATAAAATAACAACCAAATTAGTATTTCTGCTCCCCTTTGAATATTTTCAAAGCATCACTTCAAAAATACATTTCTGCACCCTACAGGTTACACTTTATGTTTTACATTAACAGTCTACATCACAGTCAAATAAAGGATGTGATTTAAATCTGTCCAGTCATTGTAACGTTTTCAGAGAGAATATTAAAATAACGATCAGTGCTCACTTTGTTTTCTTCCCATTCCACAAATGGCATTAATTCAAAACAAAATTACAAGTCGACACAGTTCATAATCAAAATACAACAAAAATGAAGTAGACATGAGAAGTCTGACAACACATAAGAACTTGAAGCAAACTTTCAAAAATGGCAGTGGTACTAACCATTCTGTTGCCTTCATCATTCTGATGCGTTGGAATAGAAGTATTTGAATTCTAATACTGAATGACACTAATTGAGACTCTCAGTGCAGTGGTTTAAGCCAGGCCCACAAAAATGCTATTTGTGAAAAACCTTTATTCAAACGCTTCTTCTGATTGTCTTTGGGTTGCTGAGTAACGTCAACTGGGCAGATACATTCCAATACTCTAGGAGATACTCTCTTGCCTTGACAAAGAGGCCACTGCCTTTCTAACAGTATCACGCACTGGTGCACCAAAAGATCCTTCACCTCACTAGAGAGCACATCTTCCAATTTGGGCAAAAACCTTTAGAAGTGATTCTCATCACTTCACAGCCCTCTGATCTGGCCTCAAGAGTTGCTCCTCTCCATGTTTCAAATAAAGCAAGAAAATGTATTAAAAAGTAGTTTGTCACTAAAAATGCTCTCTTAATACAAAACAAGAAGTAGTTAAGCAACTTAAGTCTGGAATTTTCTAGCTCTGAATATCTGACATGATTATTCTCTTGATTTAAGCGTCTTACTTGCAATCTCCTATTTCTTTATAAAACCAAACTAGGGAAAGAGAAATCACATTGTGCAGCATCACACCGGCACCTGGGTTTGAACACCTCGCTTTCCCACTTTCCGTAACAAACAACCATAGTAATGGACTGTCTTTGTCCTGCCCGACAGAGAGAAGAGGCAAACTGAGTAATACAGACATTTGCTAAAAGTAAATAAACTATGAGAATGAGGAGTTCTGAAATAGTTCGGCAAAAACCAGCCAGCACTTCTGGACTTTTCTGCCCATTCCTCACTTAAGTATTTCTACTCTGCACCCCTCATAACATAGATAGCTTGGGAGAGTCACTAGACAGTTGATTCCTTGTTTCAAGCCCATTAGCCTTTCCTGCTTATTTCCAATCTCCACAATTCTGATTTCTCATCAGTCTCCTTGTCCAGCACATCTTACACTTCCTGCCCCCCATCCTTGCATTTCCCACATAATTCTTCTATTTCACCTTCCAACTATCTTCCCTTCTTCACCTGGACTTTGCATGCTGCCTCGCATGCGTATTTTCTGACTCTGAAGATTCCTCATCCAAACTCACTGCTCCTTTTCCCTCGGGGTTCCCTGTACAGCCAAGAAAAGAGCTGACACCCTCACACCCTGAACCCTCACCATACCGGTTTCTTCTTACCTGTTTTTCCCTCCCTACTGGTTTTCAGTCCAGTTCCCCTACTTTTTTCTTCCCAGGCTTCAGGTGCCATCCTCCTTCTCCCTGCCCCCAACTCCTGATTACTTTGCTTTCCACAACCTACCAAAATATCCCGGTCTCCGTCAAATTCCGAGGCCACCTCCACCTGTTCCAATAACCCTTGTTCCAACCCACCTCCTCTACAAGGCCAGGGTTTTTCTCCTATGCTCTAATTAAGCAGCTTTTAGGTCTCAGAATTAAGATGCTGATGAGGACACAGGACAGAAAAACTCCCTGATTTCAATTAATGTACTAGCAGTCCAGCTTGCAGGAAGTTTTTGCAAACGCAGCTGCTAAAAATCTAAGTCTTTACCCAACCCATATCGATTTTTCAGTTTCTCCCTGACTGGCCCAAATGGATGATTCCTCCATGCAAAAAACACTTCTACACCTTACAAGTTTAAAAATCCTCACTCCAAAACAAGATGATTTAAATCTTCAAACAAACAAGACAACTCACATCATGAAGCTGAAGGAAACACTCCCTCTCCCCTAGAACTGTTCCAAGAAAAACAACACTGTATTTTAGCTGAAGTTTCCACATACAACAAATCTAACAAAACTCACCAGCGCAGTTTTGGCTAAGCTCTAATCACTTGAAAACACAGTCTTGTAACAAACAGCAACAGTAAGAAGATCCTTGGTGCCACGAGGATCATCAATATCAACCACAAACATAGTCAGTCTTTTCTAAGATCATTTACAATCCCCAGTTATTGACCAGAATCTCAATGTATCAAGTACTGTGCAAACAAAAGATAAAAAGGCAGCTCGCTGCCTTGAAGAATTTACAATCTATTAAGATAAAAGACAACTACTACCACAAGATGAAAACATGCACTGAATGGCTCCATTCCGAGATCTACAGGATCTGCTAGACAACCCATCTGCAATCTATTCATTACACACAATCCACACAGTTCAACACAGTATCTTCCCCAACCTAACCACTGATTTGATACCAAAGATAAGATGCTTCTCAAAGCTGTTCATTTGATCACTCTTCTATTCTCCCTCTTTTTCCTTCATTTATTCCACTTTTTCTTACCATAGAAAATCATAAGGTATCCACTTCTGAGTCCTTTATCCCCTCTCACTCTGTATTACTTTGACTTACCTCCCTTGCCCTCGTCACCTTCTCTTTCCCAAACTCCAAAATCCTTTATAGAGCACATTTCTCCTTCCTCAGTTTCTCCAATTAATATTTCCTTCTCTTCTTGGCTTCACTGGGAAAAACACTGGGGGTCAGGAGATTTTTATTTTGTTTTTTTTAATCAAATAACGGCTTCAAATTAAATTCACTAACCAAACTATACAAAAGGCTGAGAAATCTCAGGGGAAATGCTGAAAAGAAAAACAAACTACTAAGTGCCAGCTACAGACAAAGAGGAGCCTGTGGGGATGCTTATGAGACTACTGCCCATAGGAAAGCTTGGAGGTGCTGATTCTCAGAGCCCTGATCAAGTGCAGCATGGCCTGAAGTCCCATAGTTTTGTCCAATTCCTCCTGGATAGAAAGGAAACGACCCAAACACAGAAATGGGGGGTTGAACTCTGTCACTCTGTGCCAAACTCAAAATGCTCAGGGACATACGATACAAGTAAGGTTATTCTGTCCTCCGCTTTTGCAGCTTCTTTTTGCAAAAACACAGCTTCAGTACCATTTCCCTGCTGCTCTGACCTCTTCTTCCGCAAACTCCGGCGGAACACAACTAACCTGATCCTTTCCTACTTTGCTGCTGCCCACAGGAATCTGAATAGCTGCAATGACAACCAAAAAGACTGGTCACTTTCCACTATGCAGAAGAACAGAGACATCTCACTGAAGTAACAGCAGTCAACCAGAGATTAACTCTGCAGTCATAAAAATAGCTCCTGCTGCTTGAATTCTGTAGAAATTACTGATATGTGCTCATAAAAACATCATGTCTTTTCTATCTGCCCCAATGTAAATGTCTCAATCTCTGCTCAGCCTGTTCTCACCCAGTGTGAAAAATAAATCTAAGTTTAAACATTGGTGTGAAATGTTTAGACAAGTCTTCAGGCATCGTGTGGCATTTCAATTATTTCTTCAAAACATGAAGTCATAATTTTAGCAATACCATTTAAGCTAAACAGTAACTGAATTTAAACACTGTAGCAAATGACTAAATCTTTTTCGTTATTGTCTGTATGTAAGATATTCCAGAAGACAAAACTGCATACCCTCTGAAATTTAAATGAAAGGATGACATGCAGAGAAGTCACAGGCATGTTATGTCATCTGTTACCTTTAAAACAGCATACTACAAGTAAGCTAACAACATCTATGTAGATTTTAGTGTAGAAAAATGTGCTATTTAAAGCACACTAACAAATATTTAACGCCTCAGCAAAAAATATGTGCATGCATTAAGTACATCTAAATAATGAGACAAAAGATCTTGATCTGGTAGGTAAACATTTAGGTTATTTAAACAGTTATGTATCACTGTGCAAGACGGCAGGAATCGCTCAAATTACTACAGTCTTTAACCCAGACTGTGCTTAAATGTTTCTGTGGCCTGCTTAACATTCCAAGCATATTTCTGGCAAGGTAGCTCTGGCTGAGGTTCAAACTGTCCTTGTCCAACTTTCACTTACTATAAAAACATTGTTTAATATAGAAAAGTATACACAGAGACATATGCTTCTCATTTTGCAGACACCTAGAATACTGACACTTGTGTTCACTAACTCTGCGTGGAAATTTTTAGGTGAACGCTTTCGTGCAAGGTTGTATTTACTGGGCAGTACCCGCTACAGACAGCCCATGCTTCCACCAGTTTTAAACTGTGACGCTTAAATACTGCTTATAATGCAATTCTGCTGAAAAACATAAAGCCTGCCTGTATTTATATACCCTAATTAAAATGAAAAGGCCTAACTCGATCTTACCATGCACTGCCAGGCCCGAGAGACATGAAAACGCTATCCCAAAACAACGCAGCAGACAGGTAATTTGCAGCAGACCGCGTATTTGTCAAATTAACTGCAGGAATTTACCGGTTTGCTTACCTCCACGCAGCGTTATCTTTTATGAGGAGGTAATCTACCAAATTACTTCAGCATGCCTCCAGCCTGCTGCTGCCAATTAGTTCAGCCCGGCTAATAAATCAGGATGGCCAAGCCGTTCAGTTACAGTGGGGCTAGTCCAGTATTTTAAGAAGTATGAACAGAGGCAGTATGTTCCTGCCTCCCCATCTTCCCCCGCCCCCACCCCGAGACAACACTTGGTCTGAGCACCCACCGCGGGGGGAAGCCTTAATTCCCTCTTTTTTTCTTGATCTAATTTAACATTAACGCTAGCGGCAACCTCGCCAGCCGCTGGGGTAGGGGCTCTGCCCCTCGGGTCTCCACACGCGTGGGCCGAGGGGGCCGGTGTGACAGGGCGCCCCTACCCCGGCCCGCCTTCCCGCCTCAGGGCGAAGCGAGGCGAGGCGAGGCGGAGCGCCCCGGCGGCAGGGGCACCGGCGGCCCCGCCGCCCACACCCTCCCGGCGGCCACGGACGGGGGAAGGAAAATGTCGCCGACGGGCCCGGCCCCGCCGCCGAGGGGGCGCAGGGCGCGGGGCGACGGGGACGGGGCGGCGGCGGCCTCCCCGTCCCCCTCGGCGCCCGGCGGGGCGAACCGGGCTCGGGCCCTCCTTCCCCCCGGATCTCCCTCGTCCGCCGGCGGCTCCTGCCCCTTACCTGTCCCGGGGGTCGATCCACGAGGTCTGCCGGGTGTTATGGTCGATGTAAAAGACTCGCCCGTCGAAGTCCCTCGCTTCCTCCCAGCCGGCGGGCAGCGGCAGCTCCGAGCTCTCCCGGCCCCGCTGCCCGCCCGCCGGCG
>JAVKLA010000057.1:16361764-16373554 GCA_034782735.1 Sagittarius serpentarius | reverse complement strand
TCCTGCAGCCGCCGCCGCCGTACCAGGCCCCGTCGGCGGCTCCGCCGCCCCTGCCAGCGGCCGGCATGCCCCCGCCGCAGGCGGCCGCGCAGCCCCCGCGGAAAGCCAGCCCTACGGAGCCCCGAAACTACGGCTCCTACGGCACGCAGGTACCGGGGCGGGGAGGCGGCCGGTTTGGCCGCCGCGGGGTGGGCCGGGGCAGAAGGCAGGAGCCCCAGGGCCTGCGCTCCCCCCGCAGGCCTCGACGGCCGCTGCCACGGCTGAGCTGCTGAAGCGGCAGGAGGAGCTGAACCGGAAGGCGGAGGAGCTGGACCGGCGGGAGCGGGAGCTGCAGAACGCGGCCCTCGGCGGCGCCGCAAGTGAGTGGCCTGCGGGGCAGGGTGGGGGATGGCGGCCGCCTTCCCTGCGGCCCCCCCTGCACGGGCACTGCTGCTCTCCTTCTCGCCTCCTTCCCTCTGCAGCGAGGCTGAACAACTGGCCCCCGTTGCCGTCCTTCTGCCCAGTGAAGCCTTGCTTCTACCAAGACATCCCCGTGGAGATCCCCGCCGACTTCCAGAAGACCGTTTCTACCATGTATTACCTCTGGATGGGTGAGTCCCTGGGGGAAATCTAAGGGCAGATCCTGGGAGGAGGTAGAGGAACAAGTGTTCTGTGCGTGAGCGAACGCTGCTGCTCTCGAAGTCGCGATTAACGCGCGGTGCCCAGGTCTGGGGGGGCTGAGCCCTTGGTATAGGGAGCGGGGAGCCTTGCTCGGGTTGTCTGACCCATGTCCTCTCTCTCAGCCAGCACCATTGCTCTCTTCCTGAACTTCTTGTCCTCGCTGGCCTGGTTCTGTGTGGAGCCCTCGTCCGGTTCCGGGTTTGGCCTCTCCATTCTCTGGGCTCTCCTCTACACGCCCTGCTCCTTTGTCTGCTGGTATAGGCCAATGTACAAAGCTTTCAGGTGTGTATCTGCTTCAGCTCCCAGGCCAGCAAAGCAGCGGGGTGGGGTGGCTGCATGGCTGATGCTGGAAGCTGGGGAGACTGGGCTGCTTGGTTAAACAGGCCCTTGCCCTGAGTGCAGCACCGATGCTGTCCCAGCTCCTTGTGGCCTTTGGCTCTGGGGGATGTGGTGATTCTGTACTGAGCTTTGTGTTCTCCTTGTGGCCCTCACTTTAAGTAAGGTTTGAGAGTTCCTTTCTGTGGCCTAACCTTGCCTGTGTTCTTTCTCCCAGGAGTGACAGTTCGTTCAACTTCTTTGTCTTCTTCTTCGTCTTCTTTGCCCAGAACGTGATGTATGTGCTGCAGGCGATTGGCATACCAAACTGGGGATTCAGGTGCGCGTTGTGCTGCCCCTGGGGAGCCCTGGCTGGCCGAGTACCCCAGAAAGAGAGGAGGTGGGTGAGGAAGAGGGAACCGGTGGTCAACTGTCTCTTTTTTTGCAGTGGCTGGATATTGAGCCTGATAGCGCTGCGGAAGAACACGGCTGTGGCTGTGATGATGATCCTGGTGTCTTTATTCTTCACAGCAGTGGCTGTGTTGGGCATCATTATGCTGAAAAAGGTGAGTTGGGATCGAAGCTCAGGGCCCGAGCAAACCTCTGGGACGACAAGGGTGGGTTTTGGCAGGTGCAGGCTCACAGCTCTGTTCACGGGGCATCCGGAACGGGGCTGGTGTCCTGACCTCGAGCCTGCTGCTCTTTTCCAGATCCACTCTCTGTACCGCCGGACGGGCGCCAGCTTCCAGAAAGCGCAGGAGGAGTTTGCCGCGGGGGTCTTCTCCAACCAGGCGGTGCGCACTGCAGCGGCCAATGCTGCCGCGGGTGCCGCCACCAATGCCTTCCGGGCACCCTAGCTGGGCGGGGGCCCCAGCTTCTCATCACACGTGGGCTCTTTCTAAGGAAGAGGAAATCCAAGTTGCACCTTCATTGGATCCCCATGTGTCTGCATCAGCTGTCAGAGGCTGCCTCATCCCAGCTTGGAAGTGCTGGTGCCTGAATCGTCTGCTGCTCTAACCCCTTTCCTTGCGGATGGAGGCTGTTCTGGTTTGTGCTGGTCCCCTCCCCTCAGCGGACTGGGGAAGGAGTGAGATGGGAGGTGCTGGGCCCAGCCCTGCGCCTGTCATCGCCCTCCCTTCCAGCACCGGCTGCTGGTGGCAGGAGCTTCCTCCAGGCGCGTGACAGGGACCGAAACGCCTGCTCACCTTCCCTGGGCTATCCTATTTCCCCACCTGGTGATGTCACTGGTGTGCCCTGGGGCACAAAGGCTTCTCCTTGTGCCCAGGCCCAGGGCATGCAGGGGCCGGCTCTTCCCTGGAGGCTTTTGCCTGCCTTCCCTTGGGCATGGGACCCGATTCTCTGCCAAGAAAATCGTCCCCCTCTTCCCCCAGAGGCTTGCTCCAGTAGGGGGGCAGGGGGGGGAGGCTGGCTCCATCCCCAGGGTGCTGAGCTGGGAGGCAGCCCCCCTCCACTCCCTTTCCCCATCCTCTCCCTCTCTCCTTTGCCTGGAGTGGGCTCAGCCCAGCACAGGGATAAGGAGAGCACGGCCAGGGCAGGCAGTGGTGGGGCCTGTGCTCCCGGCGGGGCGTCCCGCCTTCAGCCTGTGTGCCCAGCCGCAGCCGTCCGGGACTGGCATGCGGTGGACCCCGAAGCTGGGCTGGGCACCGAGGAGGGATCCTGGTACCTCTGTCCCTCCCTTCTCGTGTCTGGTGAGGGGGTGAACAACTTCTCCCTTCCTCCTCTCCGCCTGCCTTGGGGCCAGTGATCCCTCAGTCTTCACCCAGAACCTGTCCCATCCCCAGGGCCTTCGCCTTCCTCCCTTCTCGGGGGCTGAGCCGGTCCCCGGGCGCAGCGCTGCCCATACGTGCCCTGTGTCCCCACTAGCCCCTGGTGTCCCCCGTCCCATGTGCCAGTGTCCTCGGGCATCCCTGGGCCTGGCATCCCTGGGACGGGTTTCATGACTTCTGCTTCGCCCCGTCTCCTCTCCGATGCTCCCGGGTTTCTCCCTGCTGCTCCTGGGCTGGCGAGAGGGCTCGTGCCTTCGGTTGTGGGGGCTGGTGCCCGTGGCAGCTCCTGGCAGCTGCGGCTCTGCCCTGTCCCGCTGCGGTGGGGGCTGGTGCTCGGTGATGGCGGTGGTCCCTGCTCCAGCTGTGGTCGTCCTGCCGCAGGGCAGCTCCTGCCACGGCCTCCCATGTCTTGCTCTGCCCGACGCCAAGCCGCCTTCAGGTTTTATTTAAGGAATAAATGAAGTTTCACTCCGTGCCTCTGCCCTCTCTGTGCGCTGACAGACGCGGGGCGGCGGGGGGAAGCGGCGGGGCCCGGCCGGGCGGCCGCACCCAACCCCAGACACGTCGGCTACGGAGAGAGGGCGGCAGCCCTCCGGCCTGGGCCCGGGCCGGGGGAGGGTGGCTGAGGCCCCACCGGGGCCCGTCCTGTCCCGCCCCGAGGCCTGTGTTCTGCCACGGCCCGTTGGGGACCGGGGAGGACGAAGGAAAAGGGGAGCCATGCCCGTCCCTCGCTGGGTCATGCATCCCGCGATGCCCATCCGAAGAGCCTCGGCGGGGGGCTGAGCAATCTGGATGTGCGTGGGGAAGGGACGGGGGTCAGCTGCAGAGCCACTAAAGATGATGGAGGAGAAGTGCTGAAGACCACACGAGTCACAGCCATCATGCTGTATCGATAATGGATGGTGGAAAATTATACGTCCAACTCCCTTGACATCTCAGCCCGGTCCCTTAACCTCATCCTGTAGAGCAGAAAGCAGCTGGGTCTGATTTGACGTGAGCCTGCTGCAGACCGCAACACAGAGCTCCAGCTACCACCTAGAATTAAATACCCCAAAACTTGGTTATAACAGAGTTAAAGTTGGCCTCTGGTACTCCGTGCCTTTCCAGGACGCTGACTTCAGCTAAACCTTTGAAAATCTGGAAATAAAGAGTTAAGGTAATGCAGCCTAAGCTTCTGAAAACTAGGAATGGAGTTAACAATATATTCTCAAACAACCTTAACTCAGCCCCCTGAAATTGGCAATACCCTGCCAGGGATTATATTGCAATTCCAATTATGTTCTACTTGCATTCACCGTTTTAAGTTACAGCTCTATGAACATTAATTGCTGCAGTGTGGTTATAAATGTAGGAAATTAGAGGACTTTTGCTCCTGACTTCTTAGGCCTTTCTTGCTCTCTCTTCCCCCTGCCCCCCCACCCCAACCATTAGCTATCGAAGAACAGAGCAGTGCGTGAGAGGCGGTATAGATAATAGGACAGATCAGGCATTTTGCCTACGTTTCATAGGTTATTTCAACGATAGTAGACTAGAGTCTTCTTACCACAGCTATTGTCAGCAGTGAGGTGTGATAGGACAGTAATAAGTGGGTTCAGTGATGAAAGAAAAGCAGTGTATGAAGCTCTGAGGGCAATGTTGAAGTAGATGAAAAATGTGGTAAAGGTGTAAAATTTAGCAAATGCGAGGTTGTAGATCGTATCTTCAAAAGCACAACAGCTTATGTTTGGATCAGCTCATCTCAACAGAGAGCTTGCTTCAGCAAGCAGTGGGTGTTAAGCCGCCTTGCGTGGTCCCAAGAGTTCTGCAGTATCTCCAGGAGCAAGGTGCTACTTGTGTTACAGATGTTTTTCAAGCACATTTCAAAGAGGGCAGCGTTAAGGCACGGTACAAACTCTTGTTTTTCAGTGGTTGCAGTTTCTATTAAGTATGTCTCCCAGATTTTCAGCGGTTTTATGTAGCAGAGGTAGGCATTCTCAAATTGCCCAGGTCTATAGTAACGTTTTGGGGGAGGCATTGGATTTTCTTGTTTAAAAAAAAAACAACTGTCCTCTGTACACCACAGCTTTTAAGGTCCTTGCAGCAATTACCTTAGCACAGCGTCTGCACAGCACAGCACAGCACCATGCCAAGACGCTGGACTAGTTTGTAATAGCTGGAAGCAGTAGACCCAGGTTACTCTAATAATCCACCAAAACTAATTAGCCCTGCTGAGGATACGTGCAGCATTGCCCTCCGACATGGGCTGGTTCTTCCTCATCAGTCCCCGGAGTCCTAAGAGAGGGTCAAGTTCAGTGAAGAATCTGTAGATGGAGGTTGCAGAAAGTGCGGGACTGACCATGGAGGCAGCAAAAAGACTTCAAATGAGGGTGGGGAGCCCAACACAGCACTGGGCAAGAGGGGAAATGGCAGGACTGAGTGTGGAACATTACACTCAGCTCATAGCCCTTCGACTAAATTCTTGTCTTAACTTTGGCAAATTGCTCCAGATTAGAGCCAGAAAAGGACTTGGCTGGGCTGTGGTTTCTCAGGCAGAATTATGATGCACTTGTTCCGTGTAAAACATGAGCTGTATGTCCAGTGTGGCCTGGATCTCATGGATTCATTATAAATGCTGTTGAGGATGCATATGCTACTATGTAAAGGACAGGTCCAAGATTTTCAGGTGCAGTGTAGCTGCTTCTGCAACTGACAGGTTACGTCTCCCTAAATCTTGAACAAACATGAAAAAAAATCCTTAGATTCTTCCTGGGCAAACTTTGCAGACTAAACATGAGAACATGTCCTAAAACCCCCAGATTTTAAATTGTCCTAGACTTCAGATCTAATTTTTAGACTGTCTGTATCTAGAAAAATCATTAATTTCTGTTAGGAGCTGAAGCTTCTTAAACGCTCGTGAATAAAGGTGTTGAAAAACCTGATTCCAAGAGTCCAGCCAACTGTGCACAGAGCTGCCTACAGTAACCAGAAGGAAATGATAGGGCTAGCAGTTGCATCACAAGAATAGAAACTCCTCCTGTCTGCAGCACGCTCGTGCCAAGATGCCAGGCAGGAACTCTCAATTATTTTTCAGGCCAGAATGGTACCCTTCCTTGGATGTTACCTCATCCTCCTGCCTGTTCCTCGGGAGGAAATGAACAAAGCATTCAGGAGCCAAGGATTATTTCTGAGTAACATGAAAAGGCAAGAAGAGAAGAACCTGAAAAAGTCGTTGGAGTTTTCATGCCAAAGCACTAATTTGCAATGCATTTTGTGCCATCCTTACCCTACAATGAAATCCTCCCGAGCTTGCATCGCTGCTCACTCCCTTTTACTTTCCTTCCTTTTCAATGTCTGTCATGCTTCAAGAGGGTAAAGGGAAAGAGAGGGATGGAGAGCCTGGTGCAACACAGCATCTGTTTTGGGTTGCAGAAAGAAACCCCTCTGCCAAAGGTGATCTGCATAGTATGGAACAGGTAATAACACAGAATTGGCATGGAATAAAATGCCAATGTATCATATTTCGTATAAATGTATATCTACATAAATTGACATCAGTCCCTTTTCTCACTTACATCTTCTCCATATATACATAATACACGTCTCAATTCTCATGTATTTCACACACCTTCATTCCACACCTGTTTTCCTTTCCTTCCATTTTTTTCCACCCACAAACATTGCTCACACATTCACTCATTCCTCAGGCACACCTATTCCCATTAACTCAAAATTACATAAGCAGCTTTTCTTCATGTACCCTCCCATGCCATCTTCAGTGTTTATAATCGCAGGTTCAACCTACACATCTCCTCTGTTATACATGCTCTTATACCCAGGTCCATAATTGATATTACAACATTTTCCATAGAAAATGTAGCTAACAATTCCCACTGTAGGTTGTAAAGTTCCAACTTTCCTACTGTCCACAGGAAAAGCCCTTAATTCTACATAAAAATCCCAACCGCATTTTCGCACTCCACTTCTTTCTCACAATTGCTGGAAAATGGCAGCCACTCAGAACTGTTCTCTCATTGTGAATAGTAACAACTCCATCCTCATCTTCTAGTTGTGAGCACTTATTTGCAATTTATTTCCCATTTGCCAGATCTTCCAACCTGTGTGGGACCGTTTCACTGTCTTCACAGCTACCTAACAATTGTCTACTTCTCTGTGATCATAGATGTCTTCTGGAATGGCAGAGCGAAGGCTGCTTCGTCATCATTGTCCTGATGGCCAGCTATCACACTCATCCTGCAAGCTGGGGCTGCCTACTTTTCCCATATACAACCAAATAAAATTGTAAGAGACTGGGACATATTTTCTCATTAGTTGTGTCCCTTCAGGACTCGTGTTCACCACACATACACATGTATGCAAAAATACAAATATAAATGCAAAGATAAATTAGAGATGAAGAGGACATAGAGACATGTACACACATATACATCTACACATACACACAGACAGGTGTCTTGTAAGGCCCACCTCTCCAAACGAAATAAATATGCACATTGCATACGACAACCTATTAGCTGGTTGAATTGCTTTACTGCTGAGAAATCTGTCTCAGGGGAAGGCTCTCCTTGGGCTGCTGTACAGAGATTTAAGTATCTTCCAGCATGGTGGAAACCGTGCTGGGTGCCCCACTTCTGCAGCCATAAGCTGGTGTGGCATCTGTAGTTCTTTCAGAGGGCTGCTGGGGAAAGGAGCAATCTGATGCTTGGGTTTATGTATGTGGAACAAGGTGGGACACTGTCCTTTCCATAGGGTAGCAATTGAGATGGTATGGAAGGTGAACTGGACAAGAGCCAATCCCCGTGGATTACATAGAGGTTGAGGGATGGCATAATAGACGACCCAGAGAGATATGGTATGTAGTAGGAAGGGTGATCAACAGTCATCCACTTCAGAGGAACTGAAGAGTAGCAAACCCTCAACTCTCGCTTGCTGTCAGCAGCCAAGAGCAGGGCTCCAGGAACAGAGGATCTGTTGATGATCATTCTCTGACTCGGCTATAGGTGTGAAGGGTGCCAGGAAGCAAAGCAGAAATGTAAAATCCCTGAGGGCTTTCAGGGTGGGAGACAGAGTAGGGAGCTGTGTCTGTGTACATGTGAAGGAAGCAAGTCTTTCCCTCTACACACCGAGCAGGTCTGGTAAGATACTCTTCTTGAGGCAGGGTATTTCCACATAGAAAATAGAACAAAAATCCCAAATCAGTGGGAAAAAAACAAAGGATAAGCCTGAATCTAACTTAAAGTGTAACGGAAAGATTTCACAAAAACAGGAGTGTTTTATAAAGAGGCATTTATATAGGGGAAGATTTAGTCATTCTACAGCAACAAGTCCATCTAAGAAAAGGAGAAGTAATCCTACAAGCCTTTTGTCATCATTGATATTTTTCCCCTGGCTTCTTTTCTTCATAGTGATCGCAATTAAATGGACCATGGAAGGTCTGTAGTTACAGTCTTTGGGTCAGTAGTCCACATCCAGCCAAGCAAAGAAATAATAACAAGCTATTGTTTGGTGCTTCACTTCCTGGTAAGGGAATAACATGAAGAGTTGCATTGCCACAGTGCATAGTATGCATAGATGACACGTGAGGTAGACGACAAAGAGGACAGTACATCTGGGCACATGAAGAGAATAGTCCCTTACAGTATTTTTAGTTCAAGTGTTAAGGCTGTGGTTAGCCTTTGAATGAATATGATTCAAGTGCTTAGATACTCATTGCAATGAAATGTATACACAACTGTTCTCACATCATGATGCCCATAAAACACTGAAATATGTATATAATGTGCTTTTATAATGCACATTTGAAATTCCGTGGCATGCCAAAATTCTCCGTTTATGACTTTGATTTAATACATAGTATATACATGGAATTATTGAACAGAAAATTTTAAAGAAACCAAATTATGTAGAAACAGTAAGATAGGATACTCCTCTAGGCTTCACAGCTTAGTAAGAGTATATTAGCTACAAACAGAAAAGTTATGAACTATACAGAAGTTAGACATTAAATAAGTGTAGCAATAGATTTAAATATAGATCAATTCCTCTGAGCGTGCAGGCCTGCTTACGTCCAGCTTGCATATCCCGTTCTAATCCTCCATTTCATGGCACCTACTCATTTATGTCTAAAAGGCCTGGAATAAAGGCAATGTGAATTTCTCTTTATCATTCCTCATGTAACGTTTCACTCGACTTAATTATCAGCTGTCAGTAGTTTTTGCTTCAAACAGTGTAAGTGCTTATACTCGGGAAACCCACTGACCATGTTCCCCTGGACCAATCCCATTCTTCATGCTACACCCCAGCTTGCCAGCCATTTAAGTACCCAGGTTCAGCATTTTATCTATCAGAACATTTAGGATGTTTATAATTATGAAAAGATTTTAAATTTTTTTTCTCATAGAGACACAAGAAATTTTTCATGTGCCTTCCTCTGGTACGTTCTGTCCCAGTCAACTTTCAAGTCTGAAGCTCATCATGAAGTGCTGTGCATAAATTGCACAACATTTAAAATTTTAGATTCTTAAAATTCTCTGTAGGGATCTGATGAGTCATCAAGCTAGTTCAGTCAATATACAACTCCTGCTCTAACATCCCACTGCTGGGCTTGAGAGGGTAGGGGGTATTTACTCCACAGTCGCCTCTCTCTCTCCTCTCTGTCTTCACTGTGAATACTCACCCACTTATTCTATTTGCAAACTTAAGCCTATTTCACTTAAGTGCTTTCCCAGACAACTATAAATAGGCTCTTGGAAGTGGTAATTAAGTCAGGACCACATTCACTCACAGGAATTTAACAGCTTCTCCTGGCAGAATACAATTGTTTTTTCCTCCTCCATCCAGGTCTTTGCAATTGGCCACAGAGGACCTGGAACACTTTAATGGTTCAAACCATTTGCAGTATGATTGTATACTGGCACATTATTATTCCTTTTGCCTCATTATTCATGCTGCTATTAATTTTTATTAAAAAAATCACATTGAGAAACAGATTCAGTCTGAGCTCAGACTTGTCATATGCCCAAAATAAAATGGGATGGTGAAAGAAAGGGTGGAGCTGACCTAGAGGACCCAAAGGCTGGAGGACAAGATGGTGGGTGCTAGGGAGAACCTGTGGAGATGTGAGCAGAGACCATTGTGAACTCCAGCGTACAAAAATATATTTCGTCTGACCACGATTATAATTTAAGGCTTATTGTACTATATTTACCCCATAGTATACTAGCTTCAGTGACTGCAATGACAATTTTGTGTTACTTATGTCATCATAACAAGTTGCTGTAAGGCAACTTCTCTAAAAAAAAATTTGTTGAAGTTAGCTTGGTTTTTTTCAAACATTAGCTAAACTTGGAGGAAAAAACTTATTTTTGACAGTTTTGTTGCACTTTATACTTAAGGCAAGGGAGAGTTATTTGTCCTGTTGGATTTTACAAAGAAACCTCCCATGCCAGCATGCTTTTGTACACCTGGCGACAATAGCCTACCTCGTTTCAGCCCCAACAGGACACGTGTTTTTGTCTCCTGACCTTAGAGCCAGCGCGCGTGCTGTGCCACCCCATGGCACGGAGACTCCCTCCCTGCTGCCGGTGCTGCTTGCTGCTCGGACAGGGTCCTCGGTGGAAGGCCTGAAGACTGGTATGTGTCTTGTGCGGATTTGAAAGACGGTAAATGTATTCACTCTCCTGCTAAAGCTTTTAAAAAACAGCGACGGAGAACTTTCTAGATAAATTACCATACATAGGCTTTCTGCAGGATTCCCCAGCACATTCGCTCAGTGACTTCCAATTACTTCAACAACACTGTAGTGCTTGTTCTCACATTGACATCACCAGAGAGTTATTTATTCCAACACAAGATGTTTGCTGTGCAGAATATGCCCAATTTTGTTTTACAAAAGCACATTATTACAGTTCATTTTTCATTTTCATCCAAAGATGTATTATCTGTGGTATTGCACACTACTAGGGAAAGAAACAACACAAAACAACTCCCCACAACCCCCCTTCTTTTTCCATCTAAAGAAACGTGCCAGTTCACATGTGTTCCAATAAGTATACGTTCCAGTTCAGTAATACGAGACTAACACTGGCAATAAGCGTTGCGATTCAGATACTGAAAACATGCTACAAAACCTCTGTAACATGAGAATGATTGTATCAAGTCAAACCAAAGTCCATCCAGCCCAGTACTGTGTTTCTAACGGTGGCCACTACCAGCTGCCCAGAGGAGTATAAGGACAAATCAGATATATAGTGACATTTTTCAAGAACCGTCTTCCGATCTCCAGTGAATTCCAGCTCAGGGTGTTCTGGCCCAGAGCTGTTATCCCTGTATTCAACAGCTCCCAAGGGATTTTCTTTATTGAATTCATCCAATTGTTTTAGCATCCACAATATATAGAGCAAAGATCTTTATACACTTTGAGAAATATTACCTTTTGTTTTTAATGTTTGTGCTATTACCAGTTGATGCCTCCTACCTGTTGTGCTAAAGGAAACTCTGATTATTCTCCATCTTCCCCACGCAGATGCATCACAGCCCCCCTCCATCCTTGCTGTGATGTGTTTTTTGTGATATTCCCAGCCTTACAGGGGAAGAACGCTCTTCTTTAATTCACTCAACTTGGACTAAAGTGATCACTGCCCCTCATTCACCATGATGACTGACCAACAAATTAGAAAACAGGGTTGGATAACAGTCCCCACTAGCCTATCCTTTCTGAAATGAAGGCAAAAATACAATTCAATGGTTTATTTTGGCCTTCGGTGCACATTTCATGTGTGGTGGATGTACATGGAAGTGCTGAATCTCAGAACCCCCAGAGGCTATACCAGTTCAGAAAAGCAGAATTCCTTACAGAATTCTCCAGTGTGCCCAGATCAGAAAAACACAGCCATAGTACTACTATATTAATGTTACAGGAGTATTACATTCATAACCAGAATAGTTCCTCTTATATAGCAGTCACTGATATTTGTTCAGGGAATTTTTTTTCTTTTTTTTGGGGGGGGGGGTTGGTTTTTTGTTTTATTTT
>JAVKLA010000057.1:16333486-16352208 GCA_034782735.1 Sagittarius serpentarius | reverse complement strand
GGGGACACACGGGATGGGGCCATGTACTTCCTCCAGAGAGCTCTGCAGTGTTGGGGTGCCAAGCCCAAGTTAGCAAGTCACGGTGCTCAACGGGAGGAGTCGATTGAAGCCGAGGGTGCTGAGGACCCTGAGAGCCCCTGACATTTACACTACAACCTTTTTGTAGGCTTTTCTCTCAGATCTGTCTGTTTTTCCTGGACTGAACACCCCAATTATTGTTAATAATGTATGTATGTATGGTTTGAAGCTATTTGAAGTAAAGCTTCGTTTTCTCAACTGTAGACCCCTCAGCAGGCCGCCCTAGGATGCCCCGTGTAGTCCTTGTGTCTCTTTCGCAAGCGCTGTTACTGGCTCGCTGTCCCTGCCACCATTGCTTGTATAAAGCCTTGCATGTGACAGCAACTTTAATTCTGTTGCTGCTGGTACTCCTGCCTTGTTTCTGCTTTGGCTTAGTCACAAACAAGCATGGTGCAGGCTGTCCGCACCTTTTTGTGACCCTGAGTCTGGGTATTGTTCAAAACAGAAGTGCCGTAGGGAAGGAACTGTGGGTTTACTGCCACCATCCGCTCCCAGACAAACCCTGGAGGGACATCCCAAATGAACTGACCCTCCTGGGAGTCCTTTTGTCTGAGGAGGAAGGCCCAGATAATGACTTTTGGGAAACCTTTGTCACCGCAACTGCTTTCCCACAGTGTATATTAGGACCACGTTACCCTTGGGACATGAGAGAATCAGGAGGAGGTGCAAAACTTTCAGATGCAGAAGTGCACAGCTGAGACTGCTGGAGTCTCAGCATCATAGTCTGTGAACAAGATGCTGATGGGCCACATGGGAGCTCTGAAGTGCAGTTATGCCCTGTGGAGAACTGCAACCCCCCATGCCTACCTGCGTGGCTGGTCAGTGCAGGCAGAGCTGTGGTTGCAAAGCCAAACTCCAAACACGCTGCATTCAGGTAACGAGAGCGGAAGATGCTGATAAGATCACGACACTTCTGCTTTCCATGGCTGCCCACAAGGATGAATCCCTTTGAAAGGCATAAAAGCCCTCACCAACAGAACAGCGATACTGTTCTGAAAACAAAGGGTGTATTATTTGGTGCGTATTTAGGATGACTCTTCTGATTTAGCTTTCTCAAAAATGAAGCAAGTTCACACGTAGCAAAATCTCTCTGCAATACAAAGCAACGGTGCTAGTCATATGTGATGTATGTGACTTTGCATTGACCTGCACATTGACAATAAAGTTTGCCACATTCTTGTTATGTTAGGGTAATCACTCCCAGTTGGTTTTCTTAGTGAATCGTTGGCAGGTGTGTACCTCTGCTGCAAGTTCAGTTAAAGGCAAAAAAATGGAATGCTAAACCTACCTCTCTTTCATTTGCTATGAAGACCAGGGTTATGACTTCACTGCAAAAAGAAGTAAGGCAGGTACAATGAGCTCACAACCATGCTGCCTAAAGTTCCTTGTGACCTCTTCTGCAGCCCCCTTGCACATGCATTTGGGGCAGCCCCAAAGAAACTGCTGAATTTTAGTGGCAATGTACAAAACCACTCTAGGAAAATACCTTTCCAGACAGACAAAGATTATTCTTAAATTTTTCTAATCCTTATACATTCTGAAAGGTGAAAATAAACACAAAGTTGTGGCTGTGGACATATACACGAGTTAAGCCATGCAAAGTAAAGCTAGCCTAAAAACCTGCAAATATTTGACATGGCCGTTGCGGACAATATTTCCCCATCCCAATCCTGGCAAGTTTGCCCACTTGATGACATTTTTCAGATTTGCAGTCCTTGCTTTTAAAGACCAGTCTCTACTAATTTCCTGTGCTTTTAAATGTAGGATTTACTTACCTTTATGCAGTGCCACAACAAATTTATGCATCAAGTTTTGCTTCCCAAAGTGTCGGACATTAAGAAGTAGAAAGTCTGCATATGAACCAGACATCATCAGGAAAACAAAAACCTACCCTTCCTTTCACTTTTTAAGACCTTTTTAATTTTAAGAAAGTAATAACTTGACAGAGAAGGCAACAGCTGAAAGTAAATACAGCTATAGAGCTAAACAGTTCCTCATATTGCTATAGCTTATAATTTTGTCAATCAGTAATATTATTTTGAAAGACAATTTAATGAGATGTTGAGTCTAAAATGTAAAATATCACCATCCATTAACTTTAATGATGTAAAGGAATTCAGTCTTTTGGTGTTTGTACATGTCCACAGGTATCAGACTGGAATTTGGTGTGGTCAGGCCGATGTGTGGCCTCGACAAGGGATAATATCCTCCAGGAGACAGCAGGAGACACAGCACTCTCTAGAGGACACCCAAAGCAGGTTTCTCTTCCCAATTATACAGGTGCAACACCTGTGTTACAAGTGACAGAATTTGCTTACCCACACTGTAGATGTATTTAAGTGTGCAAAGTAAAGGTCTTTAATGAAAGCACCAGATAAGAGGCTGAAGCTTTTTAAAGCCTCAAAACAACATAACATACGAGGTGCCATTCCATCTTCTGCCAAGCACAGCTATCCTTCACTTTATTATCCTGTTTCCAGAGATTCTATGAAACTTCTGTTTGAAAGATGCAGTTTGAAACTGGCTAGCCAAACTAAAGATAAAGATTTTCTGCACGAATTGCTGAAAGATCCATGGTAGCCCTTGCATAACATACAATTTTGCCATGGAAGATATGCAACAGCAATGTGAGAGAGGTTGATCTCAGGTTTTTGTTGCAAAATTTCTTTTAAAAATGCAAGATATTTCACACAGACAGTCCCAGAGCAACTATCGGTAACTAATACTTTTTCTAAGCACCATGAATCAATTGATAACGCAGAGCTACAAGGAGGACAGGTTTGTTCTGAGTCAACAAATTTTCTTTTTTTGTTGTTTGCAAGAGCCCAAATTTAGACTATTTTATTTTTATTGGTAGGATGTACCCTATAAAAAAATATCTGCCAAAGATCATTAAGACCCCACTTAAGAATGGCATACCAGCAAAAGTGAAATCAATAGAAAGAGCATCCCCAGCTTCCTGAGGAGGAACCCTCCTCCTGGGCTGGAGGAGAATTTGAATTCAGGAGAAAAAGAAGTGCCCTGTTTTTTAACTACTAACTGAACTCAAGATTACTGGCATTGAAACAGCATTGCTGGGAATGGTGTTCAGGATTCCTCGCACTAGACAAAATTAGATGTATTTTTGAAACCCTTTGTTGGAAATACTCCACAGAGCAGAGGCCCAAGCATATCGCTGCTATCTCCATGGCAGCAGATAGCATAGGTCAGTCCTGATTGGCAGCAGTTTCTGTGGAGGCAAGAGGATTATAACACAAATCACAAAAACTTTTGGAAGAATTCTTTCAAATAATGTGAGGCTTTCCAGAATCTGAACCATAAAACATCCACAGATGAGGTAAAAGTAGCATCCTCAGTATACCACAGTTTCCGTTCTATAGGAAGCATTAAAGATATACACAAAACCCACCCTAACATACGGAAAGCAATTCCAATTAGGCAATACAGAAAATGATGGACAAGAAATTTTTAACCTGAAGGTGATCAGCTGTTGCCACAGTTCTGTTGGGTGTGATATTGGCCATACAGAAAACTAAACATTTGCTGAAAAACCCAGTGCATGCGATCAGTACGAATTTACAGAAAGCCTGAGTTCTGGGGTGATCCGAAGTCTAAGCTGTGCTTTTTGTGTCCTGCAAAGCTTTAATGATGCCTGAAGTTCTGTACTGAGCAAGAGCCCAAGACTTTCCCGGCCAGGCAGGTAACTCCTGCTAAAGCCCCATTAGACTCTAGAAACATAATCCATCCACACCCCTGGAATACCCTAAAACCCAGCAGCTGCAGACAGAGCACATTTGACTCTCAAGTGGATCCAGCCCCTCACAACATGCAGTGACAGCTACTTTAAAAAAATGCCTGCAAGGACATTAATCACCATTTTCTGTCATAAAAGCACATTTCTCTTAAAAGTGAGTGACCTGGGTTCAAGGCCCTCCTTATCTTGAGCAACAAGACACGTTCTGTGGTTAGCACTGCTGAGGCCCCAGCTGTGCAGCCAAGCTTTTCTGTATAATCAAAACCTTGGGTTTTTTTTTTTGGCGCTGGGTGACCCAGTTTCAGCAGAAGGCACAGAGGAATAGGGTGTCCCCAGAGTTTCCAGACATTTAACTCTGTGTGGTATTTTGCTCTGCGCATGGGCTTTGAAAGTAGGTTTTCTTTTAAAAACTCATTGAAGAAAAATACTGATTTTTTTTTCTCATTCACTGTGCTGGGAACAAAGCTGTAGAAACTGAGGTTTCTGGGCTTCTAAAATTCACATGTTAGAGCATGTTAATATGTAAGCATCCAAACTTTTGTCTGAAATTGGCACCAACTCATTCCTCATCCCAGCCCAGATCTCTAGCAGGTAAGCCAAAGGATTAATTTCAGGACCATGTAGCAATGATGAATTATGACTTGGTTTCACTCTAGTGGGCTGCATCTATAAAAAATCCTCAAATTACTAAGATTTTCATTTAGATATTTAACCAGGAAATTTTAAACTAACTTAATCAACACAAATTGTTAAAGGAGGTAGATTTCCATTAAGGGGATGTGTCAAGGAGCTACGGGTGGCCGTTGCAAGTCAACAGCACTGCAATTGCACGTGTGATCTAAAACACTTGACCAAATTGTTTTAAGAGGAATCTTTCTCTTTTAACAATTTTGCTTGAATTCATAAAAAGGAAACTTTCTTTCATGCCTTGCATGGGAGTAGAGAGTTTCTCAGTCAAGATCAACTCCTTTTAGTCCCCAGGCTTGAATCAGTTATTTCTCTCAATAGTAACCTTCCAGCCTTGCAGTCTGAAGAAACACAGTTTAGCCCATCAGAAATACCTATAATAAAAAAAGAAGAAAAAGAATTCATGCAAAATAAAAAAAGTGTTATTTGACAAGTGATCAGAAAAGACAGTTCAAATAACTAGTACAGACATCACGAATTACATGGGTTTTTTTTTTCATAACCCCATTGCCAGGTGGTTATTCCGAGAAGGCTGAACTAAGGTTAGTAGAGTATTTAAGCATATTTAATCTTCATGTATGTCTATTATAGGACAAGACCCAGTTTCTCAACTAATGTTAATTGGTTTCATTTTATGATGTCAGCTGATAATCTTTTTCCCAGTGATGATTTGGCAAAACGGCAGCCTGTCCTAAAACAAAGCTAGTGTCTGTAGCTACTTGCTTACTACTCACTCTTAAAGGTATTAAATCACTGATCCTTAGTTCAGCCATCCAGGTGTTGTCTGAGCAATGCAAACAATTTTCTGAGTACTTCACAGACATGAATGCATCTCCCAACAGTTGTGCGTCTAGCATTGCACAGAGATTGTATCACTTACCACAAGAGCTGGGTAGCAGCATTTTTGTGGTTCCTAATCCAGACTTTGGTCACCAACACCAATCTGCAAAAGTGGACTGATACAAAAAAGTTTGTGATTTGTAAAAACTTGAAAGCAGAAGCTCCTCCTGTCAAGTCTATCCACTCTGCTGTAAACTGTTTCTGTTGTAAAAGACAAAGAGCTCTCTTTCATTGGGACTTTCTGCTTTTTCTGTTTACTCACCAGCACTGAATTCATCAGAGAGAGCATTTGTAAAGGGCTTTGTTAATGTGGGCTTCCTCCGCTGGCTTTCCAGTAACTGAGCACAATTTCTAAGGTTTTGTTTAAACAATTAATTAGACTGGCTTTGGGGTTAAATCTTCCTATTGCAGCATAATGCATCAGCCTGCAGTGAATGGACAGCGAAAGCTATTCGTTGGGAGCGACTAGCATGGATATACCTTCTCAGGATGAAGATGTTGGTCATCTCAAATAGGATGTTGGCCATCAATTTACAAATCCCTGTAACTCCAAAAGTTAATTCCTGAGAAAGGGTTAGGCAGATGAATACTAGCATGAGGACAGGAGCTGCCAAGGCTCATGTATGTGTTACGTAAATCTGCAGTCATTTGCATTCTCCACTGTCAGATGTATGTACTCTAAGCTGTCCAGATTTGAGTGCTAGGCCCTCAGTCAACGATGAAATTACAGGCCAGCCAAGTTATGTCTGTGTAACTTACTCTTTTTGTCTTCCTTCTGAATCTGAATCCCTAAAGTAAAAGTGTTCATTCTCATTTTCTGAGTAGAAGACCATTTCAGGCTGAATTCTGCACAGGTAAAACCTTTATTTTCTGAGCCTGCAACCAGATTTTATCCTCTGCTCTTCCCTGTCTTTGTTAAATCACCTTCCCCTCACTTTCCCCTTCTGCTTCTCTCTTCTTTGTTCACATTTTCCTGCCTCTCCCACGGTTTTGTGCTCAGTGAGTTGCTCAACTTTCTTCTCCCTTGCCCCTCACAACCTTTTTTTTATAGTTCTTCTGTTCAGCATTGCTCTTCTCCTGTACCTCCCATGGTTTGTCCTTCATTGCCTGTATGCTTGTGTGCTCTTTTGTCTCACTCTTGATCTCCAGTTTGCACTGGTTGTTTAGACAAGACAAAATCTTTGATCTCTTAAAGCATTGGAGTGGCCATTACAATAAGGGTGGTTTTAATTTAGGTAATTTAAAAAGAATTGGAGTTCTTTTTCAGATTTTCTAGAAACAATGTGATTTGTAAATAGAATAATGGGGTAATTCAGGTAGTATGGACTTCTGATAGTTTTCTTCAAACTGTCTAGTTTTTCTTTAGCTTAAACCAAGAAGTTTTGACAGCATGTCCTTACACAGTTGCATTGCATATCAGAGCTTAGCCTTTTTAGACGAAAATTAAAGAGCAATCCTGCAAGATGCTGAGTACTTTCCTAAATTCCCTTTGACTTCCACAATCAGACTCCTGTAAGACTCACTTTTTAGGCTAAAAGCCTGAATTATCTTTTCACACTCAGGTTCGTTTTGGTTATGTCTACTCCAGAGTACTTTGTATTTGCTGTTGCAAAACCGAAGTTTCACTAACAAAACAGATTTTTCTCAAGCACTGCTAGGTCTGAGAAGTAAGCAACGCTTTTGTCAGAAACAAATTTTTTCTGACCAGTAATAACGATCTTCATATGACTGCTGTATAATTGTTCACGTCAAAGCTTGTGAAATTTGTGGACAAAATTCCTCCTGGCATAGGGTATGGGTAATGTCAATTCTTTCTTCAAATGGATTGATGACCAACCTTTCAAAAGAATGAGCAGCAACCTGACAGCAGCTTCTGAGGCCTGGACTGAGCATGGCAGCTAGAAGGACCCTGGAGGCACTGGAGACTGCCACCAGCTTCGGTGACTGTCTGCATGGGCTTTGAATGTCACCAGGAGTATTTGGGAATTCTGGACTATTAGCACACCAAGTAACATTTACTAGGTGCAGCTGCAAAATGTAAGTCTCAGAATTCCTGGGTTATCACTGGAAATGAAGCTATTTATGGAGAGATGTTCTGGCGGATACAAACATTTATGAGAAATAGCAGCAAGAAGATAAGGTGTTAACGCTCTTGCAACTAACCACATTGATAGGTTCATGGAGTATGCTTTCACGGTTTGCGCTCACAGAAAGACAGGATGAACTGGCATGTGCTGAGCACCTTCCTGCCAGAGGGGTATTATACCAGTTAGTTTGAAACCTTTACATTAAAAAGTACAGTCACTTCAACAAGCCCATTTTGTTTCTACCATAGGTTATAATATTTAAAGCTACACTTAACTGGAGCAACTATTGTGCCTGGCCTCCTGCATAATGCAGGCTGTGATCTCTGTGTGAACTAGTGAAGGTCAGTTCTAAAACAATGTTATTAAAAGAGGCATCCTTTAGGTGCCTCTTGGTAAAGGCACCATTTATACAGCATTTGACTACAGTAGGCAAAATTCAATTAAATGAACACTGAATTTACATACCTCTGAAAAACAAACACAACAAAGTCCACCTATGCAGAAGGTCATTTTAGAAGTAACACTCGTCAGCAACACTGAGCTCAGCTACCTGACTGAGACATAGCAGCGTTTCAGAGTTAGTTAATAAGAAATAATTCTTTGCGTAAAAAATCACTTGTTGCATAGTTTATTTCTGTTCCCCTGATTTCAAACAGCAAATTATGAATGTCACTGAAGAGTCACGGCTGAACCCAGAGAGCTCCTTGAGCAGATGAAGTCACTGAGTTGCTATGTTTATCCTGTAGCCCTGCCTCACATTTCTCACAGGCATCTGAAGCCTGCATTATCAGAAGGAGCCTTGGCATCCAGCACAATAGCATGTTTATGTTAAAGAGAAAGGGTCCCACTCACCAGCGGCAGGACGAGGGCTGTAATCCCAGTAGGAGTGCCAGCACCGGCTTCCTGCGCCCCGGGCTGGCGTGGGGAGAAGGGGAAATGAGACACCATGGCTGCACGCTGCAGAACAGAAATTGCAGCTTGCGGGGATTAACACACATACGCCAGCAAACATTTTCAATGTCCCCCCAGCTAGGAAAAAGCTGATATGTGGATTTTGAGCACAGCCCTTATAAATATTTCTTAGAGCAAAGCTTGTAGGTTTTTCCTAGCGCTCCCAGGATCGTAGCCCCCAGTGAAAGCTTCTGAGCGACCAAGGTTTCCAGGGGGCAACATCTTTGCTGAGTCCGACTCTGTGACAGACCTTTATTCAAACGTCCCTGGAGACTCCGCAGCGACTACTCAAGTTTCCCAGTTCTCACCTGAGCAGGGCTGAAGGAGATGACGGAGTTGTCATTGGTAAGGATGCTCAGCAGGGCACGGGAGGTGACACCCAGCATACCTCATGCTGACCAGCTGAAGGTGGTACCGAACAGGGCATGGTCCAGACACCTCTGCGAACTGCCACAGACATGCCATAGGCAAATGCAGCCAGGATGGATACACTGGGGGGAAAAAACAGTACAGCAAATTATTTCACTGCCTGGAGCGGGCAGCACAGTAGGGTTCAGCGTATGCGGCTGCTGCCTGCCCTCGGTCGGTCGGGTCCCTGAGGTCCTCAGTGCTGCAAAAGCATGCGGTTCCTCCCCCCCGAGTCACTGCCATCAAGGAGGATTCTGCCGAAGCTGGCGTGGTTAGATGGGGTCATGGTGGGCTCCCTCCCTGCTCTTTTGCAGTGCTGCCTTCTGTATCATCTACCTCTTTTTTTCTTCTGCTTTTCTTCAGTTCATTTTGGCTTCTCGGAGAAACATGTGATTCCTGCTTTCTTGCTTATCTTTTTTCCACATTTGACCCATCACTTGTTAGTCAGCCCCTCTGCATTGTAGAATCCGCCTCTTTTTCCTTTTCATTCCCTCTCTTTTCTTCCTTCTTTTACCTTGCTGCCCCAGCTTTTCCCCCTTTGCCTTGCATGACACCATTCCTCTTCTGCCTCTGCTCTGTTAGTAACAGCAAGGCAGCATCACACACCCAAGGGACTTCTGCATCCTTGAGTATGGCTTCGGAGAACAAACAAAACCCAGTAGTTCAGCAGATCTATTTCAGCGCATTATGTGGCTCTCATCATACACATCTTTAATGTATTTGTTGCTGTAACTTTTTGTGAGTTGCTACTATCTTTATTTTACAAATAGGAAACTGTTGTACGGAAAGACTATGCATCAGATTTTACACATATTTGTAATACTAAAGCTCGTATGTAAGGTCCACTGAAATGAATTATTCTGAAAGTCACATATGGACAGCTTAAGCTTTTCAGTAGGACTTCTGAAAGTCCAGTAAGTGGATGGCCTCAACCTCACATGGACACATCACTAGAAATCTGGCTTTAAGTGATTTCAAATTCGCCCCAAGATCTAGTCCTTTTTTTTCGGCTGTGCCTAGCAACTGGATATTACATTGTTCTTTTAGAGATAGATGAAACATCTCCATATTGGCCAGTTTTGTTTCCATACCTTCAAACTGCTGTTCAGCGATAGCACTGATATTTCCAATCTCTTCCCCGAGCTGTGAATGCTTCATTTCCAGTTCTGTAGACTTCAGGGTTTTTTAAGCACTCCTGTTGTGCAAAGGATTTCCCCCCCCCCTCAATTTCAGTCAGCTGGCAGCTGCAATAAACCTACGTAGTGGGTGCAATGCCTCTAGTTTTCAGTTTCTCATATGCTTTCTCTCCTACTTGCAGTGTCTTTCCTGAGGCCATGCGTGGCAGGCTGGGTGGGCAGGTCCAAGTTGTTCTCATCAGCTGATCTCAGGTATCTGGTAATATTTTGGCAATGTTAATTAAAAGCAAGATCTGTTTTTTTTTACCTTTCCCAATTTATACCAGAATGGGTCTGCATAGTCAGCTGCTGAAAATCAGCCTGCACGTGTAGTAACCTTGGACGGTCAGAATGTATAGGCTTCTTAAAAATATCATTCTGGGAATTAACCTCACACTCGGTCTTTTCCACATAAATCCCATGAGAAAGGGGGTGACGTGATGTTCTGTGAATTGGCTCTTAACAGTGCATACTGTACTCCATCCCCAGTTATGAGCCGGTATTTATTGGTTTTATAATTCTGAGACGAGATTCCCTTACATTTTCTTGATTGGTGTATAGATGGTTTTGACACAATAATTGAGAGCCAACACACTCCAAACCGCCGTGCTAATTATCGAACAATCTCACCTCTCTCAAGCAAGGGAAATAGAGTAAGTTATGTGAGTAGTGGAAAGGGAAATATGTCGGTTGAAAAATATGTTTTTATGAGCCGATATTGGATCTGACAATACAGATGTTGGCAAGAATGAAAGGAATCCCAGTTCAGTTTTGAAAAAGGTATATTTTCACAGAGAACATGTGTCTTCTGGGAACCTTTAATTTAATGTACATTGGTTTCCTATTTTAAGAAAACAATTTGCTGTTAAACACTATGCCAGCCAGACTTACATTTTTAAAGCAAAAACTCTTTGTCCTGAAGTATTTTAATGGCCTAAAGAGCAGGAAATTGCCTGTGACATTTCAGTTTTTCCATTCTAAGGAAAAAATGGTCCAAAGTCTAAAAATAGCTCTCTCCTGAAAAACACCCTCCATCTCATCATTGTAATATACCATAAGCCATGTGACAACAAAGACATTTCTTTTCTGAGCCTAGCGTTGTTTTTAAGCAGCTAAATCAGCAATTAAGACTATCTTCATATAAAACTGCTGACTTGAATAAAAATTTTTTTTACTGACTTAACCTGACTAATTTGATGACCTACTCTGCAGTACAAAGTCTCCAGTTCCTCCCTCTTCCTTTCCCTGAACACAAATGATGTTGGTCAGCATTGCGTATTCACCTGGGCAGAAAATCTCAGTAGACTTTGTGCTGTTGGCCAGTTTTACTACTAGGCGCTTTTCAGCTCCATCCACTATTTGAGCATCCATCTTTGAGAGGCATATTGAACACCGGTTCATACACATTTTGGTCTGCGGCTGCGAATGGACAGGAGGGGTAGATGATACGTGTAAATAAGGTTAACAAAATGCATAATGTGGTAGACTAACGCCAAGGAGTATGTTATGGCGGTCAAAGATGGGTGCCTTATCATTATGCCCAGACACCCAGCAGAACTCAAAGGGAGTCTTGGTATTCAGATCATTCCCCCAGCAGTGAATTCAGACATGTGAGTGAATCACAAGATACTTGTTTATTGTCAGCTCAGAAAAAAAAAAGCGAGACTGGTTTATGTGTAGACTGAGGCCAGTGTGGAGACATTCCTAGACAGGGTGGAGCCCACGAGGCGAGCGGTGCTGTCACTGGGGAGGCAGCAGGTCCCAGTCTGCACTGAAGCTGGAGATGGAGCTTCGCGATATGATCTCTTCAGCGGAGAAATTTGCTTAAGAGGTTCTTGCCCCTTATCTCTCTAACCTCAAGGCCCCGACCACTTACTCCTGTCTGCATTACAGCTTGCTGCCTGTCCTCAGCTGCGCTGCTACAAATGAGTGTGGGGCCAGGCTATAGCGTAGCTCCCTAAGGCAATCTAGTTTAAAAATAGCCTTCCAAAAAAGTTTTACATTTTTGAGTTTTAAGTCAAAATCTTTTCATTTCAGCTGCCTGATTTTCCAGACAACCCTAAAAATAGCTAAACAAGCACAACCGACATGGTAACAAACTGACCTACAGAAAGGTAACTTAGCTTTTCAGATTCTAGAACAAATGTGTCATGAAAATATGCCCAAAGAAACTATGCCTCCTCACTGGGAAAGTAAAAGCACAGGAGCTTTACTTTCCTGCAATACCAAAATCTTAATGAATGCAAACATTCACTAAAATTTAATGAATCACACAGCCTTGAGGGATCAAGGTTAGACAGGCTCGATCGCACTGAAATCAATGGAAGCTTTGCTCCACCCTTGTTTTGAGCTAAGATTTTTTTTTTTCTCCTATCTCTTCTTCAGGGAAGGACTGGGAGTTTTAATATAGCCTGGTATTTGACCATAGGCTACGTTTTATCATATATCAACATATAATCTGGACCGTGTGACTGTCAATAGACTGCTGTATCAGAGACCTAGAAAGTGCAGTGGGAAAGGGTGCCAAGAGCTCCATGTAGATCACCCCTCCATCCTGAGATAGGCTCACTCATACCTACAGTCTTCACGGCACTATTTGTCTAAATTTATTTTTGACAAAATGTGATTTTAAACCCCTCTATATCTCCTTAGGTAATCTATCCCAGTGTTTAGCTGGGGAATTTCCACACCATCTAGCCTACATTCGACACACCACCGATGTTTCAAAGCCATGCGTCAGGACAGACGACCGTAATGGCCGGTGGAAACAGCTCTGGCAGCAACGCAGAAACTTGGACTGTGTCTTATGTTCTTTGTTCCTTTTTCTTTTAGCCAAGATGAATAAATGTAAATCGAACCCAATCATTTAGTGAATGTAGCTAACAAATACAGTTGGGGTTATTGATATCTCTGTGCATACGTGAACTCAAAAAATGTTGAAGAATCAGTCATTTTCTGTTAAAGGTCAAATTCCTTGCCAGGGAATATTGTTGGTTTATTAGTGTGGGGAAATGCTGGCATAAACACATGGATAGATCTTTTTTTTTTTTCCTTACAACTACAATAAGATAAAATCTAATATTCTTGTAGGCCCTGTGGGAAGAGATAACAGTTCTACTGACTTGCACATTTAAAAATGAAACCTACCAACATTGTAAAGGATGTATAGTAGAAATCAAACTAGAAACAATATATAATAAACAAGCTATTAAATCACTTGCCTTCATTGAAACACCACTTGAAAGTGCTTCGCAGCATTGTAAACAGTCAAAAGATAAATCCTTGCAGCAGATGAAAAAATTACGAATGATGAGATAAGCTGCTGTTTCAGAAAAGGCTGGGAGACTGGAGAGGAAATGAAGGTGCTGTAGAGATTCTGTCCAGACAGACAGTACAGCAAAATCGAGACCGTGTGGAAGATGTGGAGGACAAATTGGACTGCTAGGACAAGCCGAGGTAGTAACAGCCACAAGCAGTAAGACCTGGTTTGCTGGCATTTTACCTTTTCTTGTAATGTTCAAGAATTTTTACATTTTTGTTACATTTTCTTTTCTTCTTTCTCTGAATCCATGAGTATTTGGGAAAATGGAGGACAATTAAAAGAGTAAACCTAAATTACTTAGATTCCTGTAGCATTTCTTAAAAAGTGTAATAACTTTTTTGGGAACCTGTTTTCAAGAGATCATCAGTTTGTCAACACTGTTTACTCATTCCTCCCTCTTAATTTTTTTTTTTTTTAATTGCCCTCATGCAACGTTTGAGACATTTCTCTCTCTTTTTTTTTTTTAATGGCACTGGCATATGAAATGCTACTTAAATGACAGATACTTTTCACCTAACTCTATCTAGCTTAGGTGACATTTGCTTGTGTACGCCAGAGTTCACAAGTGTATTTATTACAGCCATTAAAGTGTGTTAAGAGAAACAGGGTTTTAGGGAGCATGACATCTCACAGCCATCGTAGGCACTCATTTTAAAAAAAGCTGTCTTTGTCTCTACATTGACTATACAGAGAGCCTGAAGTGACTGGTTTAAGTATAGATGTCTAGATCAGGTCAAATGAATCATACCCTGAAAGTTGTGCTGGATATTCCCAGTTACTGAGAGCACTAATTTTGACAGCAGTTTTGTAATAACTTGTAGAAGTTGTTTCCGTCTTTTGCAATACCTGTGGGTTCGGTGAAGTGTCTGATGAAGAAGCAAACACTTGCAGACTTTTTGGCTCTGCCTAAGTGAGGAACTAAGAGCGCACCTTGCCCACAGGCAAACATGTTGCAACATAAAATGCAAACAGCTTGAAAGAAAAATAGAAGCAGTTAAGACACAGCTCTTTATGTGCCCTAAAGGAAGAGGAGGAACTGGCAAGACCTTTGTGAGACAATTCAGGGAAGACTCATTTGACACAACCCCGATGACACTCATATTATTGGTATTAAAAGTCTTGACTTGTCACAAAATATACTTTGCCACAGATGTAATTAAATAATGGACAAACTAGTTTAGTACCAACAAGGAAACAAGTTCACATTTAACAAGTGTTATTTCATGTTTTTCTAATAGGACAGTTAATTCAGAGTCAGCTCTTTGAGCATGGTAGATCTCTTACAGCAAAAAAATAAATTAATCAATAATGTTTGTATATACAAAAGAGGACAAGTAGTAAAACTTAATCACAGTTGCTGCTCAACAGTGATTATCTCAAAGACGAACCTCTGGTCAAATGTGACAACTAAATGGTAATTCAGCTGGTTCATATAACAAAATAGTGTGGCTGCAGTTCCCTGACTACAAAATCACTCGTGCTGCTGTCCTTAACTCTTGACTATGCTCTTGTTCTGAAACAGCACGGGGGGTGGAATTTATCCTGTCAGGATTTCGTGACAGTGTTTGCGGTCACCGGAAACCTGTACGAGAGACAAAAAGTGCCACTTAGCAGCAGAAGGATGACAGCTACAATCCCGACAGGAATGGCAGCACCAGCTTCCTGCACCGCTGGGCTGGAGGGCATGTAGTAAGAAGGAGGAAAAGCGATGCTGTGGTTGTGTGTTACAGAATAGAAATTCCAGCTCACGGGAATCAGGACGCACAGACCAGCGAATATGTAGAAGAAGCCACCCACCAGGAATAAATGGGTAATGAGAGCTTTGTGAGTGATTCCCATATAAATGTTTCTCAGAGCAAATACTGTGGCAGTCAGTCCCAGCAAGCCCATGAACATGGCGATCAACAGGAGACCCTGAGCAGCATAAATGTCAGGGGGGATGGAGGAGTCATAGCCACTGAATTTATGGCAGAACTGTTCTTTATAGCCAGGCGAGACATGAAGGTAACTGATGAAGCAGACTTTCCAAATCCCCACCCAGGCAATGCCAGAGGAGATGATGGTGGTGTTGTCCACGTGCCACACTCTCCATTCCACAATTCCCATTGAAATGGTGCACAGGATCCAGCCTACCGTACCCAGAGCAAAGGCGGCTAGCTGGAGGTGCGAGGTGCTGGCCAGGGAGCTCATCCTCTGGAGGTCTTCTACTCTGTCCCAGACACGGCTGCCATGCGAAGGGAGGCACTGGAAAGAAACACAGTATAAAATTACAAAGGCAATTATTATTTGGATGAATAGGTGAACCCGTTAGTGAAAAAGAAAAAGCAGGAGGGAATATGTGTACAGAGGGAGGATGGTAGTCATCTTTCCCCGACTGTAATGACTTGTTGAAGTTTTAATGTCCATAGATGAATAACATCTAGGTTTTAATTCTGTATATGTCATTGTATCACAAGGAGAAGAAATGGTCTTTGATTAGCTCCCATTACAATCTCCTTTTTACATTCACAGAAGGAAAATTCACATCTTTTTCCAAGTTGTTTTCTTCTTTGGTAATTAACCGTTATGTTCAAAGATCCTTCTACACATTACGTATCATCAAGAGCCCTAGGGTTACTGGCTAGTAGAAACCAAATCTGACAAAATCCTCAGGATCCTGGCTGTTGCAGGAGATCCTACCAAGCAGCCGCAGACGCCGCGCTCCCCTCCCCTGGCAGCTGTGGTTTTGGTGCAGCAGCGCCAAACCTGAGCGGACTTCTGCTTTTGTGCTGCCCTTACCGAGAGCTGCTGGGACCAGCGTGAGACAGAAAACGCGGTAGTTCAGAGGCGTGAGCAAACCCAGGCCACAAAGTCTAATAACGACCATGAACTTTGACCATTTTTAGATTATTTAACCATGAATGCATTAGCAGAAACACTTGAATTAATCAGAAATATAACGCTCTGTGCAGGGGCTGGAGCTGGGATGTGCTGCCATTGCTTTCCCACCCTCAAGCTGTAACCAAGATTTCTTAAATGTTTTGCCTTTGCAAATCACACTCATTCATAACCTGCCTGACTTCTCCACTTCAAATAGTCCTAACACTGTGGTGGAAAAGATTTCAGTCATTTAGCCTAGCAAAAGCTTTTAGGTTTGTTTGTTGACTGTACATTCTGAGTGCAAATTAGGGTTTTATTCGAATTAAAAGAAAAATCTGTTAATATCCTACATCTTTCATACAACCTTCTGAACAATTATAGGAATGATCTGTGATCACAGGAGATGTGGCCTTGAATTTATTACGTAGATCTGAAAGGTTCTAGGGGTCTTCATATTTTATGACTTATCTAAAATACCTTTTCTGCTGCTCTCATTGAATTCAAGGTTGAAGAAATACTGTACTGTACCAAGTTCACTCTAATAATAAGAAGGCAGATCTGTAACTGTTTTGTTACTAAAGCAATAACTTTTCTATTTACTTATCTTAAACTAACAGATTCAGTTAGTGTTACAATCTAGTTGCAAAAATCCATCTGTGGAAATCTTAAATAAAAAATATCTTCGTAACAATATGGCCTTAAGCAAACACTGTCCATCCTCTCATTCTGGTGCCTACTATATACTTACTTCAGTCCTGAAGCTGATGCCAGTGATAACAGGACGGGACAGCGCCAGCCAGCAACATCTGCAATTTTATCATTTTGGCCCCCCAGTGCATCTATGTACCTCCGATAGGACTGATTTCCTGTGGGACATATTAATCTCCATTATTGCAAATGTACATTTAATCCTTTCCTGCAGAGAGGAAATTGCTCCAGAATAGCCTTCTGTGTTTTTATCTACTTAGAACAAAACCAATTTATAAATGCTCTCTCAATCTGCTACATTATTTACAAAGTGCTTGTAAAACCCCCTATCTAATTAACAGTTCTTACCAGCTGTACCGCATAGCAGCCCCCCAGGGCGTTATGGATGGTTTTCTTTCTGACCCAGTTCCACATCAAAATAGCGTAGTTTCTGTTCGTGTCTGGTGATAGGAAGATGCTAGAGAGAAAAAAGCGTGATCAAAGGAGTCCTGCGCTGACTCCCTTCTGCTCCCGTTTGAATCAGCTGAGCACACAGAGGCCAAACCTGAACCCTATTAAAATACCATTTTCTGCAGAGCCCATGTTTCTGTACCACTTTTCGTATACATCATAAACGTTCATTTGAACAACTTGCTGATATCAAGGTCATAAAAGATAGGCAAGCAGGCCGATCCGTGTCATTGAGAGCTGCTCAGAGGATGCTATCAGCGTATATCTTCAGGGACTGAATTTACCCACCTGTCTGCTCACAGAATTCAATGAGATTGTATCCGTCATTACTGAGCCCTCTATCAAACCTTCATGTGCTAAGCTACTTAGAGTGGTGTCCAGAATTGAATTATAAAACTAAAAAATAGGAAAAGTTCTTTCTTCCTGTGAGATTCACAGAAACACAGAACAGGCAAACATGCAGGGTGAAAGAAGTCAAGGCTTATACAAAAATTCTGAAAACGCTGGAGAATAACCAGCTAACAAAGATGGGCTTTAGATGAGGTACCAAATGTCTAGACACAAAAATTTGCTTATTTAGGAAATGATTCATTTTGGCTCATTTCGCCACACCCTGCCCACCAGATCTTATTTGATCTAACCTGGTATCACTGACTGACTTAGAGAAAAATCAAGGTGAAAAAGAAGTAATTTTAGGATTGATGGTGGAATTGAATTACAGTTCTCGTACTTGACAGTTTTGGAAAATCAGACAGAAACCTATATTTATGACCTCTTGGTATTAAGATTCAGCAAGAAAAGAAGGAACAAAATATCAAGGTGAAATAGTTACAGGAATTTGGTTGCCACATGAAAACATGCCAAAATGAAACCAAAGATCTAATTCCTGGTGCCAGTCTCTGTCATTATGAATATTAATAAACACACTGTAAGTTTTGCTGGTATCATCAGATGAGAACAGATACGTATCACTTGCCAGAAGCATTCATTTTGTGGGAAGGCTTTGGATAAGAACATATTCAGTCTCAAGTTTGTGACATGAACCCTCAGCCTGGGCCCGGCCGCAGGTCGCAGCACCCACGGCACCGCGGCGTGCCGCGGAGCATCCCACCGCGGCGGCCCAGCCGCGGCCACCGGCATCAGGGAAACTCCTGTTCCCCGACACGTAGCAAGATAACGTTAATTTTTCAGGACTACTGTGACAAGCATTTCCAACAAAAAAAGAAGACATTTCGCTTGCAGACGCCAAGTAAAACTGGGAGTGAGCTGCAGAGGGCGTCTCCCTCCAGGATTTGACCCATCTCAGCGGCTCGAAGGGAAGGGAAGGGAAGGGAAGGGAAGGGACGGGAAGGGAAGGGAAGGGAAGGGACGGGACGGGACGGGAAGGGACGGGACCTTGTAGC
>JAVKLA010000057.1:16310470-16332066 GCA_034782735.1 Sagittarius serpentarius | reverse complement strand
GGAAGGGAAGGGAAGGGAAGGGACGGGAAGGGAAGGGAAGGGAAGGGAAGGGAAGGGAAGGGAAGGGAAGGGACGGGACCTTGTAGCAAGAAGAGCGACAGGGCCCTGGGGGTGGCAGGGTCTCGCAGCAGCCCCAGCATTAGCAGTGCCCTTCCTGTAGGTTTCAAAGACAGAGGCATCCCCTTCGGAAAGGAAGGATTTGATCCATCACTGACTGGCCAAGTAAAAAGGGAAGAAATAATATCTTTTCATAAAACCTTTCGGTCTCTGTGCAAATGCCCTCTCCAGCCTTCTGAGAGAAAAATGTGGAAGTTCAGTCCCTGCGTGTTTAGAGCTATACGGGATAAAATAGAGTTGAAAGCCCAGATCATATGGCAGTCTGTGGTAACACAGACAGCATTGGCATAATCTATTGGCTGGTTTCATGCTTTAGTAATTATATAAATATTTTGAATCAATTTAATTAGTATAGAAAGATTACCTACATGCTCTGAATAACACAATGATGTAACACGATCACTGTATGAAATTTCCTAAGGCATATGAACTCGTATTCAGTCAGCTACAGGCGGTCTCCAGAACAAATAGTTGGTGTTACTGGCATGCAGTTCTTCATTTGGAAGCTCACTCAGTGCTGCAGATTTCGGCATTCAAAGATTGCATGTCAGCTATTTAGTGGGATGGAGGTAGCCTACAAAGACAGTCTCGCCGGGAGGAACAAGCTAGGTCTTTGTGGTGTGTGTGCCAGTGGACAAAAAGCATGACTGAAAACCCTCTTCACCCAAAGAAGCAAGGGAAGTGTGTTAAGAGGTGGCTACAGTTCCATCTCTTGGTGTCCCATGATTTCATCAACATTTTCGTCTAAAATTGATTCAGTCTAATCCAACAAGCATTCCACCAGCTTCTGGGGACAGTCTTTGGAAAGTCTAGACTCAATAGCTAAAAAAGGAGAGCTGCTTCTACAGGCTTCTCACCTGATAGTCCCTTGCTATCATTTTTTTTCTCTCTTAATACAGCTTTCATTTCCTTCATTTGGAAGGGCTTTCACTTATGGACGTATTTTTAACTAAATACCCTAGCTGAGTAAAAGCAAAATGTAAACTTGCTAGCATTCAATGGAAATTTGCACAAAGACAGAAGCTAACTGTAAAAGATTATACATGCTAGTGAATTCATCCAAATATAGAAACTTGAAGGATCCTTTTGTCTTTATTGCTTATTTTTATTTAAATCAAGCATTGCACAGTGAGTAGCTGTTTATGAAAAGTGTGTTGAGCCGTTGCCCATATACTTCAGGGATGGAATGAGGCAGGATTTCCCTCCTCTTAGTTACGAGAAACAGATGAGTATGCCCAGGAGCTGTGTTGACTTTCTTACAGATGCAAGCTTGCTTCTAGGAGAAAAAATGGAAGCAAGCTGCTCTCTCAACTGCCAAGTGGTTTCATAGAGGGTTTTTGGGGTCATCTGTGCATCAGGCTTACCTTTAAAAAGATGAAATGCTGCGGTCGAAGAGGTAAAGGTCAGTTCTCTGTGGCCACAGTCCCACCTCCTGATGTTCTCAGCAGCAGGAGCAAAGAGAAATGGAGCTACTCTTGAAATTTTGTCAGCACTTCTTTTACTTCCAGTAATTGCTAGTGACAAAAGGCTGGGGCTATGATATCAGTTCTCAGAGCAAAGAAACCTGAATGGCACCAAATACATTTCACTTCTGGAATTAATACTGGTCCTCTGAAAAGCTCTCTATGCATCAGCTGGGTTTCAGATCTGCTTTCTAAAATTCAACCTGCCTTAAGCTCCTGAAACAAGGATTTAAAAAAACCTGCAGGTAAATGCAGGGAAAAAAGCTAGCATATTTTCTTAATTAGTGCATTTAAATGTAATCAGGCCTTTCAGGTTACTGGGTCTCTCAGACTCCCTCATGGGGTGAGGGCCTGTGCCAGGGGCTGATGTCCAACTTGTAGGGGGGCATAAGAGAGTGCCCCCAACCATGCAATCACCCGCAAGACTTGTCTTTAAATGCATCATGTCATACGATGGGTTGACGGCCAGATGGCACCAGCTTTCAGTGGCATGGAGGGAGTTTGCCATTTAGCAGAGGTCCTTTAGAGGCTGGTATGTGCTAGCTAATACGTTCCCCAGCAGCACCATCCCCTCCGCAGCATCTACCTCCCCTGCTCTGGGACCTGAAGCCCCAGGCAGAGCTGGATGGGCCAGTCATCAACACCTGGAACATGAGATCTCAGCCACAGAAAGAGGCTGCAGGGAAGCATGAGATGGAGCTGGGGCTTGTCGTGAATTTGTGGAAGTCTTACACAAATTGCATTGATCCTTGACATGATACTCAAAGACTCTACTAATGCTGTAGACCCTTGAGTTCAGATGTGTCTAGAAGAGAACTTCAGAAATGTTTTTTATGCTTCTGTCATCACTGTTTCAGCACAACTCTGGTTGAAGCGTGGCTTCATCTCTAAGGTTACCTCCTTGCTGTGGTGTCTGCCACAAGAGTTGCCAGCAGCGGCTGCTAGATCAGTCTGTTCCTAGCTTCTTCAAAAGACATTAAACAAATACTCAGTGTAGCAATTCTTTTGTTCCTATTTTCCTAGATACAAAGTTAGCTGCATTTATGACCCCTTCCTTGAATACAGTCTCCCTGACATTCATGAAGTCTTGAACCCGGATGTATCATATTTAGGTTTCAGCTGTCTCTAACATATTTCATTTTCTGTTAGAAAAGACAAACTAGCAGGGCACAGAGTCTTAAAAGTCATTCTAGAGCACCTCCAGATCTAACACACCTTATGTACCCCCTTCCTCCCAAATGCCAATATCCAGTGTTATGAGCTCTGCTGCTTCCTCTTTCTCACTGTGTTTCAAAACAAGTAAACCAAAGCAATCTTCGCTTCTCTTCCACCACGTAAGAACACATTGAAATTTAGCTGTGTAAAAGGTTATTCACCTGTTTCAGGAAAAGATTTTTTTTTTTTTTATTTGCTCTGATGCTAGGATGAAGAGAAACTGATAACTTCTATGTATTCCTCACTGACTTTTCAGGCCCTAATTTGCTTTTCTGTGGTTGAGCCCGCCGTAAGCTCTTGTTAAATAAGGAAATGTCACAGGCTTCTAGGCAGTGAGATGGCAGTAGCCTTGACCTGGGACCCAGAAGACCCCATATTATCATAGTTTCTACAGACTGTTTTGCCTCTGCCTTGAAGGGAGCTCCATTTAGAGCCTAAGTAGAACAGTTTAGGGACATGCCAGGAATGACAGCCCCTAAAAAACCAAGGCAGATACACTGGCTGTGTTGCGAGGAGATCCTCTCAGGAAGCTTCAGAAAGCAGAGGGAAGCCCAAAACTTGCCTGCTCTGGGTGTCTGGCACAGAGAAAGGAGTGCGAAGGGGTCTGAAGCGTGACTAAGGCAACCACATCCAGGTCCCAGAGAGCTCACACACGACTGGGAAGGTGACGGCACCGAATACAGGCTTGGGGCATGGGAAGATGTCACTCAGGAGGAGTCGCCTTCTAGCCAAAAGAATGGGAAATAATGTAGCCTGGTGCCTGCGGGAGAAATGAAGAACACCTGAAGCACTCAGAGCATCAGCCTGGACGTGCTGCACGAGCATCGCCTGTGCCGACAGCGCGTGAGGAGCTGCCGACAGAAGGGGGAATGGGAGAGCACACGACCTGCACGCAGCAACCCGATGATGAGGTTTTCTGCGTAGACGTTGGGTGGGTGGTTGAAAGGAGAGCTTTCCAAAAGGACGGGAGACAATACTTGTTTCTTTGTAAGTGATAGCACAGCTAAAATAAAATACACTGAAAAACGTAACAATAGAAGAGCAAAGTATGAGTCTCCCTGTCTGCAGCCTCTCTGCCTGTTGAAAGATGGTTTTGCTTTAGGAATTCTACTGCAACTTGTAACCACCTTGAAGAGAAAGTTCATGATAAACTCTTCCTATATAAAATACACAGTTATTTTTCCCAGCCTATGTAAGCAGGAATCCATTTATTTCCATTTATTTTGTGTTCTGAGCAAATATTTTTGCTTTAGATGTTGCCAGGCACCGCATGCATTTTGAAATGAATGTTCAAATCCTGCTTTTGTAAAGTTTTATAGCCTAGATGCAGCTTTATTGGTCTATACTGGACATGGTTTACTAACCAAATCCTTTGCTAAATCTAAGTCTTGCAGCAGAAAGGGAGTCTGAAAAAGCCCAAGAGCATAGTAATTAAGAAGGTCTCTTCTTAGCAATATCCCTGTGATTTAATGCTTGAAAACTTAATTCTTCAATTCCCAGTTGGGAAAACATTCTTTATAAGAAACAAATAAATATTTAAATCTCTCTCCATCTGTTCTCTATCAGCACTTCATAAAATAAGTCATATTAAAAAAAAAAAGAGACTTACTTCTGTGGGTCTGAGAGTTGCCTAAGGCTTTGAAGCAGTGTCAGCTGGATGAAGCAAGTTCCAGAAGGGAGGTGGAAAAAAATGCCCGTGCAAATTGTCCGACTTGTTATGCTACCAAATAGGTACCTCACAGTTCCTTGTCACTCTCCCACTAAGTCAACAAAGATGTAGGAAGTCAGTTAATCATTAACGTATTATAAAATATGAACGCTTTACCATATGCCATTTTTTCTAATTGCTCTAAAACACTTACCGAGGTGTATAGATAACTCCCATGGAAAAGTCACTTTTCTCCAAGACACTCTTTCAGAAAATCTGCCTTTGTGATTACATGATTTTCCCACCTGAGACCACCACGATGTCCCAGCCTGACAGCCTGAAGGACACGGAATTCTCATCTGAAAGAGAATCAAGTGATTTCATAACCCTTTCTTCTTTGTTAGAGTTTTCCTCCTGTATTTATGCAACCCAAATTAGTGCAGCTCTGCAGTGGGAAGAAACAGAGGGGAGAAGGAGATTTTCCAAGAAGTGAACTCAAGGTGAACTGGTCTCTTGCTGGACTGTGGCTGGCAGTACCCATACTTTAGTACAAACAGTACTATGCTTGCTATCTCAGATGCTTTTTAAAAACAAAACAAAACCCAAACCCACCACTTTTTAAAAGATTATGTTATGTTTGCCCTGCTTTGTGGTTTTCTCATGAATGTTCTTAGCGTGGTTCTTACAAATGGTAAGAGAATTCTTAACTCCGTTGTGGTTTCTCCTCTTTGACACCTAGCATAAACTATGCTAATCTCCAACTGATGCACTGGCCCCTACAGTGGGAGGACATTTCCAGGGCTGGTGTTGAAAGACAAGGAAGTTTATATCACTGAAGTATCCTGAAACGGGAAGCCCTCATTGAAAAATTCTTCTCGCCCGTAACACGCACCATAGCTGGTCATTGCCACCCCTAAAGAAGGCTGCAAAACAGCATTAATCCGTATCCTTCAGTTTTCTGCACCACTTTAACCCAGTTCCCCTCCTCTCTTGCTGTTACCTTCCAGCTGATGCTGATTCACTGGTTTCGTGTGCAGGTAACGCAGCCTGGCTGTGACAACGCAGTTTTACCTTCTTCTGCAGCTCCTCAGGCTGGGATCTCCTCCCTGGCTGGTCACAGCCAGATGGTGGTCGTTTGTTGTGCAGGCAAAAAAACCCCTGACACGTATAGACCCCAATGGGCTTCTTGTTGTCGTGCGTTAGACTTGAGTATGGCCTTTTGACACGGTGATGGGTCTGCTGATTCAGAGGGACAGCACCCTTGGGCAGTAGGCAGCCGGCAGATAGATTCCTTTTCTGGGATTTAATAACCACGTGAGACAAAATTTGCAGGCAAACCTATTGCTGATTTTACATATGAAGCTGCTGCACCGTGCATAGGAGTGGGACCCCCTACACTACTCCCAGAACAACACTTCTTTGCACCCAGAATTCTGTATCTCTGACCTATTTCTTCTCAGTCACAAAAACCCATTGTGACACTTTAAAGATTAAATTGTACAGAAAAATAATAATTTCGATATATTTGTCAATGGCCATCAATGCAGTGAAGTTTAATTCAACTGGAAAGCTACAGTGCTTAGTCTGCGATAACATAACCAGCAGCATAAGCACCATTACATTAGTGAGAAATACAATACACACAAAATGGAATGGAAGCAAGATAGGAACCAAACAGCAGTACTAAGTCTCTTTTTTCTCAGTGTATGATAATGACTTCTATAAATGTGTTCCTTTTTAGTGTATTAGTGACAAATTATTAGGAAGCAGATGGAAATTAAATAAGTTTCTGACTGCTTTATTTAAAGAAACACATTTTACACATCAGACTATTGTTCTTTGAATGCCATTAGTTAATACTTTTTGGGGCAGAAAACTTTTGTTTTCTTCCTCCTGTGGCCTTGACCCAAAGCATATTTAAATCAGTGGGAATAGTTCTGCTGACTTCAAAGACCTTTAGATCAAGACTGGTCCCTTTTGTGGTTTACAATTTCATTGTTAAATACCACAGAACAGGAAATATTTGTTTCACGTTATTTTTCCTTTCATTTGCCACATTGAAAAAACCAGCCTGAAATCAAGATGCTGTGCAAGATACATTGCCCAACGAGTGGTACCGAATAGGCGGCAGACAGAGCCCCGGAAACAGCTCGGAGGCTCAGGTACAAGTTCTTTCTCGTTTTTTGTTTCAAGACAAAGGTTACTTCTCTCGGGAAACACAGCAGCCTCCCTGCACGCGGCTTGCCAGCCTGCGATCAGCGAACTGGGGATTAGAGTTGTTGCATCCTCACTCTTTGTCACCGCTTGCCCTCAGCAGATCATCAGAGCAACACTTCTCCAAATCCAACACTGAACCTAAGTGTGGGCGTCTAAAACCACAGGTCGAGTCTGAGAATAATATTTACATAAACGCCGTTCCTAACTGTATACCTTTAAGGGCAAACTAAGTTGTCCTTTGGAACCTGGAAAATCCAGAGATGAGACAAACAACTCTACCAGCCTCAACACAACTCACATCACAAGTGCCTCGCAGCCCCACAGCAGTAGACTCTCTGCCCGTTTTGCCTGTACCTCTTCAAACATAGATCACAAATACATTGTCAACAGTATGTTAAACGACATTGAAAAGTAGGACACTTAAAAGATGAGGATGTGTTTTCAGAGAGCGCACCATAACCTCATCGCTGTCGTTGCCCAGCTGTTGAGGCTAATCCCACAAACCGCCCACTGGACACCTGCATAGATAAACTCTACAGCTGTTGCAATAATAAACACCCAAAAGCAAGATGGGCTTTCGAAAGGGTTAAAACCCCTTGCGCTTCACTGCATATGCCTTAGGAAGAGGGAAGAAACTTTCCAGGTGAGGGGGTCGGGAGCCCTCCAAGTGGGTGGGCTCCGTGTGGCTCTGCAGATGGAGGTGGGCAGCAGTAGTGGGATGGATGAGCCACAGCAGGATCCCCGCCACGTTCCTGAACACGACCCTGGGACAGGGGTGCTCTTGTCATAGCATGGCAAAGGGCTCAGTTGTTAAACAGCTTGACTTTCGTGTTTAGAGTGGTTATCGCTCTCTCTGTTCTGCCAAGCCTGGCCAAGGCTGGCTGGGAGCGCGCAGCAGTCAGACCGCCCAAGGCTTGCCTCTAAAGAGAGGCACCCGCGGCCAAGCTCAGCGGACTCCATGGGGAAACACTACGCGTTATCAGACACTCGGCACAATCCCAAACTGCGTTCACCCCGTTCACAGCTGCCAGCAGGTGCTGCTTGCTTTGATGGTTGATCCCACCCGCTGGGAGGTTCTCTGGCTCCAGAGGACTTGGTGGTAGCGGTTTTGTGCTACTGCCATGACGTCATTGTATTTTGCTGGCTTTGATTTCTCTTCTGTTTTGTGAAGTCCCAAGTAAGCGTCCAAAATGCTCAGTCCCTACGATCCTGTGTGTTGGTTCTGTTTATATTTTTTCGGTCCACTGGGAGTGAGATTTAAACATGTTTTAGTCTAACACTCCAGCGGACTCTGACATTGTAAGAGGGATGTTATGTGTTGTCCCTCCTAGCAAGAGAGATGGTGTTCAATGTCCAATTTAGGTATTGGAAGCTGGGGAGCCTGTACTCCACCCATGTCTGGACCTGCTTCCTTCCAAACAATCCTGCACAGCACTAATATCCCTATCAATGGTCAAATATTGTTTAGTGTTTCTTCTATCCAAACTATGTCAGAGATCTTTTGTCCACCATCAACACCACCAGTAGTGTCCTCAGACTCCCTGCTGACGCACTAACAACAATTTTTTTTGTCCTTAACTTTTCCTGGATTGCCCTTAGAACTGAGCTAGAAGGCTCGCAGAAACTTCTTATGAAGAAGTTGACCCTTTTACTACCGGTCAGTTAAAAACAAGGGGGAAATGGAAACACACAAAACACAGCTGCCCAGATTATTTCCCGCATGGGTTGTTTAGAAGTTTTCTTCAGAGACGAGCAACGTACATCCTTTGGAATGGGCTCAGTATTAGTTTTTGAAAAAAACTGAGATGACAATTAGAGACTCAATAATTTCAAGAGGGATGATTTCACTGTGATTGTGACTCAGCAAGGGGCTGATTTAAAACCAACAAAATTTGTCCTTGGCTTAGCAAGAAATTGATGTTTTTTCCTGGAGATGCAGAACACAAAAGCTTGCACGCACAAAATGAAGGGCTGCTAAAATTAGATGCACTCTTGTGGTTTGGGTAGGCTTCTGGTTATTCCCAGATACCCAAAAGTAGGTCATTCGAAGCTTAACAGACATTTCCCTCGGACTTGCTGACATTTTAGAGCTAGTAGAAAAGACCACCTGATGGGAGGATGTTATCAACATGTCACACTCGGATTTCACTCCGCCTTGGCAGCGTTTCTGCACCACGAGAGCACGCAGTGTTACAACGCCAGGCTGTTTTCACTGCATTGGAGCTGCCTTAGCAGCTTGTTCTCTCAGCCTTAGAAGCCGCAAGAAAATCAAACTCCTATAGATTTTCATTAAAGGGAACGAAAGTAAGAGATCAGTAGAAACCTTTAGCTGGTAACATGTCATAGGGGTTTTAAAGCTGCACAAAGCAGCTCCCTGCACAAATCACAGGGCACTATTAAAGTGCTGCTTTAGGAGAAACGTGAATCACTGGTTGCTCATTAGCTGATCATGGCTATGACCTTGGCTACAAAAAGATCTTCAGGATCTTTACTGACACCCTAAAAGGGTTTCTGTGCCTTCACCCCCTTCCTGGTTATCGTCATAGCTGTACGACGACTGCGATCTTTGAACTGACCAATACCCTATTAAGATTGATGCAGCAGGAAATAGATACAAATGTTCTGGCAAGACAGAACACAAATAAAATAGAATTCTGCAGAAAGCAAAATAGATTTCTTATGGACTACCTTATCACCACAAGCAGGGTGTCAGTGAGGAGCGGAGGGATGCTGTTCCGTAAAGAGCCCCGGATGGGACAAATTCCTTAAATATACGGAGGGCAGCTGCTTTTCAAAAGTGTTTTCTTGCAGCAACTCTGCCTCAAAGGCAAGACAGCTCTACTTTTTATCCTTGTGCTGGTCTGTCATTTACCTGGGCGCTGGGGGAAAGAGGTGTCAAACTGCCCCTGCTTTCCCTCAAAGCACTACGTAGCCAGCGTACAAATTAGAAGGCAAAGGAGATGAAAGGCCATCGACCCTCCGACGACGCGTGCTCCGGCACGCACAGGGCACAGTTTCAGCCGGGGCGGGGGGGGCAACCACCTGGAAGGAGCTGATGAGAGATCAGCTTTACGTTGGCCCAGGGACATGTTGTAACGGACAGCGAAGTCGTCAGCGTGGGTAGGAGGCTCGCCCATATACAACGCCTGATCTCAGAAAACACGCGGAAGAACAAAAGCAAACTTAGTAACTAATCGAACTAGTATAAGGAGAGGAGTTTGTAGCAATTCCTGGAGGTGCACGTGTGGAGAGGGTCTGTAATGGCAGCAGAAAGATCGTCCAAGATGCGCTGCCCGGAGCACTCGAGCCCCATTTGCAAGCTGAGGGCTCGCAAACTCCCACCTATTTTCCTGACCGGCCAGTCTACAAAAGCCACGTGTTATAATTACTTCGGCTCTTTTAGGACCCCAGTTATAAAACCACTGGCAATCTAAATATTTACCAAAGTAGTCACACCTTGGTATGTGACCATGTAACGTAAGAACTGCAAACATGGAACGTGGATTTATGGTGACCGTAAAATTTTCATTCCGAGTTTCCTGTTTTCCAGAGACTTAAGGCCCGACCTTCACACTGTGCACTTTCCCCGCCATTCATGACAACAGTACTGTACTCCTGACACCCTTGAACATTTGCACCTAATTTTTATTTTCATACGTCTGTCTTGTGCTCGCTGGTTCTTGATAGGACTTTCTCTGCTAAACGAGTCTCATTCTGTACGTGATGCTGGGTAGCACATACATGGCAATCTTTAAATCCCAGTTTTGATCTTTGGATCTTCAGTGCTCTTTGGTTTTGTTGTTATGAGGTAGCCTCTCTACTCGCTAATAATTTACATGAGTCTTTTCTCACATTTTCCAGTTTTTCAACACCTTTGCATTGGATATGGAATGTAGAATTAGACACAATATTTTCAAAAGTTCAGATAAAGTTTTTAGTAATATTGCATAGCAAGATCCTGCTTTCCCCATGTTCACCTTCTCTTCCCAGGCACTGTGGCAGCCTTTTTCCTAGAGCATAGAGTTCACGCAAGCTGTTCATTCACTGGGACCCGACACAGTTTTTGAGAGTCATTGTTTTCTGTTCTGTGTGCCATCACCCTCTCCATGTGATCTCCACCACTTGCTTCTTGATTAATTGCTTTGCATGTCACCGTATGAAATGACAATTTGTTTGAACACACCCAGACTAACATTCTCGCTCTATACAACTTTCCTCTTCATTGTTTGCCACATATGTGGCAAGCGGTGACCATTACCACTCTGCCTCTTTTGTAACCATCTCTTATTTGTGTGGTGGAACTGCCCATCGCATAAAAATGCTGGTCTAAGTAACTCCGCCTTTGCAAAACCAGTGTGACAACAGAGTTTACTCACCTAGATCTTTTTTTCCCCATTGCAGTAAAAATAGGAGGAAAAGCTATTTTGTTTGCCTCTTAAAATATCAGTGTATAGAAAACCACAGAGGATTTGGAGAACAGAGTAACTGAACAGAGTTTTGTAAAAATCCCTAGATCTCCAGCGCCAGAGACGTGTCTGCTGTATTCACATCAAAAGGATTCATTCAGTACGTGCAGGCATTTGACAAGCAGACCTGCAATTAACGCTGTGCACCACAGCACCTGGGCTTTTAGAATTTAATGCTGCATTAGGGACCTAAGGCATGGATTAATCCCGCTTTTGGTCTCAATGCCTAAATTAGCTTTGTCTTCCTAGCGAAAGAGAAGGAGGTGGGGACCGGAGAGTTACCTGGGTTGAATCAAGCTCTTCCAGTAACCTTATCTCAGCTTGCCTATAGAGGGAATCAAGGCCAATTAGGCTCCTAATTGAGGCCACCAGCTATGTACCTAAAGACTAATCCAGATCTAGCACCCCATACAAGCTGAAGAGTTGGACCTCAATATTGATACTAATATCAGTGTTTGCACCCAGGCTCCTCAGACTAGAAAAAACCAGAAGAGTGCATCTGTAGCTGTATCCTCAACAGCCTTTGGCACTTAGGCAGCAATTAGCCGGCACTTTAAGCTTGGATTCAGAGCCTGATGTTATATCCTGCAACTGGAAGGTACGTAGGGCACCGGGGTGTTCTGGTCACCCTTCTCCCTGGACTATTTCTGTTTTCTAATTCACTGACTGCCTACCATGAACTATGTAAGTAGTCCTAGGAACAGAAACCCAAGATCCTCTGCTCCCCCGTGAGACCCAGAGGCAGGGGCTGAGTATTTAGGCCTGCTTTGCTTCTGGCTTTCTAAATCACTCTTTCCTGACAGCACACGATGAGCCAGCTTAAGCAGGAACTGGATATTGCTCTGCCCTCCACCAAAAGCCTGGTGGTAAAGCTCTTAAGAAGTGGCAATTATGGAAGCAAAACCCCAGGGAACAAGCCAGGTCAGTCACTCGGTTAAGCGTGCGGTGTGCTGTACGAGACGGAAAACACCCTCATCTCCCAGCCTGGGTAACTTAAGGATCTCAGCACGCCTAGCTAGCTGGGCTGTTTAGAGAATTTAGGGTGACTAGAGAGAAAGGATGACTTCTTCCTCAATGCTGAGCGCTCATCGGCGCCGGAGAGCTGTGCCAGTGTCCCCTGAGCCAAGAAAGAGGCGCTACCGAATGCATTTAACAGCACGATGGTCTCCTCCTCACACGGTGAGACCTGAGATTCTGAAATTCTGAGTTGGTCTCCAGAAGTTTAAATTTCAAAGATGCTTTAAGTTTTTTTTACACTACAGTAATTAAAAAAGCCTGCCCTAGCATATGGAGACAGTATGGTTTTGCTGTATCAAGTATGGAGAAAGAGGAAAGCAGGAAATTCACAGCCCTGATGCACTTTACCACTGGTTTAGTTTTCCTTCAGGGCCCTGATCCTTCCAGGTTTTCTTAGTTTTCACTTCCTGTTAACAGAAATAATTTGACTGCTCCACCCCTTTCAGGCCCATGTTGGCCACCTGGATCATCACAGCTTGATTTCCCTTTTTATCTCCGGCGGAACCATACCTGCCTGTGAAAGCTGCTGGAGCTGTAACTCTTGGGAGTGGCTATGAATGGCACTCAGAAGACTCACGCTTTTATATTTAGATACTGACATAAATAATCTTATCGTCTGTTGCTTATTATTTAGTCTGCAATTGCTCATTGTATTTATATTTCTCTGAGGCTGTCAGAAAAGACACAAGCCTAATTTATCAGTAACAAAACACTCTGTGAAGAGCAGACAGCTGGGAAGTGAAACAGATGTTGAAAGTAAATGCTTGACACAATCTTCATCAGGACGATTTTGTTAACGCCTCTCAGGGTTTTGGACTTTACAGCTCTACCAAAAGGTTTTGGTAAAACTCTGGTAACTGTACCTCCACTACCCGGTGTACAGAATACCCTCCATCAGGAGGCTAGCAAACGATGCTATCACAAGGACCAGCAGCAAACTAACAACTCTCGGTAACGCATGTCAGTCCACAGCTTTTTTCAGAGCTAAAACTGGCTTCTGTTGCTTGGAATGAACAAAGTCTAGTTAACATAGTTGCAACTTCGTATGTGCTTAAGAGAAGCCTTTCTTTCACTAATTCCATTAAACTACATGAGCACAGATCTGGAATTCTTGAGCGTTATCACCTGTGACTTGTAGCATGCGGGCTTCATTTAGATACCATTTTGCTGGAGATTTATGTTACTGAAAAGAAGTACGATTATTCTTCTGTACCTTTCAACACCTTGTACGTCTTCAGCTCCACTGTCACGAATCTATTTGCTTCAATTAAAATCTCTCCTGTGTTAAGACAGGCAATCATGAATAGCAAATAAAAATATTTCAAGGAAAGTGGGTGTGGTTTCTAGTGGTACTATTGTATTTTAGTTAAGAACTCACACCCAGCGAGCAGGAGGTGCACAGAATGCCTCGTCCTGCTTCATCCCCGAATAGTCACCAGAAACCACCACATCAGTGGTCCAGATTTTCTCGGTGTCCCACCCATGGCAGCAGCCAGCACCAGGCACCGTTCTCAAAAGCAGCAGCAGGCAACAGGTAACGACAGTTAGCGGGTAAGTTTCTTGTTAACCTTACCAGTTAGCAGTTTGTTGCGTCCAGAATAATTAGAGGAAGCGACAATTAGATTTACAGCAACTGACTCCACTAACACCGACATGTTTGGCAGTAGCAGAAGGCACAGCCGAGTCACATGGCCATCTCCCGCTGCCGAATTTAGGAGACTGCCTCCAAGACAGAGGTATCAAAGCACCTGAAAATGAAGGCATTATGAGGATTTTTAACAAAGGAGAAAAAAAAAATAATGCATTTTACTAGCTTTGTTCTCAGGAAAGGCTCAACTGCTTTGACTAAAAAAAAACTCGGATAAACAGCAGCCTATCTGCGCACGTGGTTACAATCAAGAAAAAGGTCCTAATCGTAGCCCGTCTGCTCTGTTTGTAGGTGTGCTCTTGTGCTCCGAGAGAGAAATTACCATCTGCTATTTGAACTGCACAGAATTTATTTCAATTCAGGTTTTCTCCTGAGATGTATTAACGTAACCTGCTTCAAATGGAACAACTTTATTCATAGAAACATTATCAAAACAGTAGGTAGGGAGAATGAAACCCAGGATTTCAGAGGTGAGCTGCTAAACCACATGGGTAACCCATCTTACAGGTTGTGGATCATTATAATTAGTTAAGTTACAGACTGGAGCTACGGTAAGTGAATGTGATGACCAATTTACCACTGCTGACAACTGACAATATACAGTCCAGTACTTTAAAGACGTAATTATTAATTGTTATAACATCTACTCTGTGGGCAGGTTCCACCCAAGCATATAGAAAAAAACCAATTTATACTCTAAAAAAAACCCCACCACTGAGAAGCCTTTAATTAGAACAAACCTATGAAACTTCTGCAATAAATGACTGGACACCATTAAAACCGGAGTTAGTAGTATTCTACTGCACACCCTTCATAAGGCCTTGCTAGCTACCAGATTGCCAAGGGATTACTTCAGCTGTAAAAACTGAGACAATTAAATGCACCAACATTAATCACTAGAGCTTGATTAGGAAAGAACACTGTGAAACAGTGACTCCTTTAAAATGTGAGGGTCTCAAATACCCCAAAACAGAAAATAAAGAGCCTAATTCCAGTTTAAAGAAAAGCAGTTTTTTCCAATTCAAACAGTACAGAAATACTAGACTGTTACTCCCCTATAGCTGCCATCCTGGATTATACCAAGTGCCCAGGAAACCAGGCACAGAGGTGGGTCCACGTACGTGCAGAGGGAGAGAAGAAAGGGGGGAAAAGAATCATTAGAAGTTTAGAAAAATCCTATAAATACCCAAGTATTTCTCCTTCCCTAACTTCCTTTCCCCAGATAGTTTCTATGAGAAAGACCTTCACAGACAATTAATTCCCAGGATGATTTATCAAGCTATAAAACATTATCTGTGGTCACCTCTACTACAAATCTGTGCACACTTGACAGTGTTTTCCAATAAGGCAGAAGATTCTGCAGTTAATCGGAGAACGCCCATTAAACTGAAATTAAACAGTTTCTGTGGAGGTCTGTTAGACATGGAGAGTTCACAGTGATCTTGCAAAAAAATCTTGAGAACCATTGACTTTAGCTATTTCCATACGAAGTATCGTTCTATACACAGGATGAAGCCAAAACAGTGTAATTGCCCAAGCTGAAGACTCTTAACTCCTTCCCTGGTATACACTCCTGGTAAGTCGTGAGAGACTGATTTATTTTATCCATCTGTACACCATCTCATAACACATCCTCCTTTCTGCCCTCTCATACTCACACACTCAAAATACTGAATAGACACGAACACATTCCTGGTACCTACTTACACTGGGAACTTGAAATGACCCATCAGTCAACATGTCAAATAATCCGTGAAGAGACAGCAAGCTACTTCAGACCACAAGATAACTGGCCTGGCCTTTAAGAGCTGTAGGCACTGTTGATGGGCACCACGAGATGGCCAACACTGCACAGCAAAACATTAGGTTTTGACAGTGAAAACTGCACACAAAACCTAACTCTACATTGAAATATACAGTTTATTTTCTCAAAGTCAAGCAATACCATTTGTCAGTAGGTAAGTGTTAAGTGTCAGGCAGGAAAACTGTACATTTTCACTCTGGGCTGCAGGATCCAAACAGTTGGAGAAACATAGTGGAAATCTTTCACTATACAAAGAGATCTAGAATTGAGAACAACATAGGGTGAGGAAAAAGCCATCCCCAGGATGCCAAAGGCAAAACATTAGCACCAGATTTTTTCAAAAAGCAACAGTATAGCTATTTACAAATGTACATATAACATTGGGAGGCAATCATCTCCAGGTTCCCAGTGACAGATTTTCAACAGTTTTAAAAAAGGAAAGGAGAACGGTGTCTACGCAACTGTTCTGTGAAAAAGATAATATATATAGCATTCACAATATTGCTACCTTTTATCAGAAAGATCTAAATCAAAGTACTGTATACAAACACATTGTAATTATATTATTATTCACATTTCACATACACATCTCAGAGTAACCACAATATGTAAAATTTTTAAAATGCCACAGATAAAACAATGCACACTTTTCTCCAAGCTAAAAGACAAGCATAATTTATTTGGGAATTGTTTAGTTTGGGGTTTGTTATGGTTCAGGGATAAGTTTAAGGACAAAGGGATCACTTGTCCTAGGAACATAGCAGCATATAACTGTGAGATGCCAGAAGACTACATTTCTGAATTAGGAGGAAGAAGTAAAGGTCAGCTGTAGGTCCTGTAAAATGGTAGCTCCATTTGACCTCAACTGATACACATCAACATAATGTCATTAAAGATTTGGTCCAGGTATACAAAGTAGTGCACTAGAAGGGGGGCAACAGTCCTTTTAACGCTTGCACCTGTCTGTAAAGGAACTGGTTCCAGAAGGTCCCCAGTTCCCCAACTCGCAAGGAATTCGCTGATCAGCGCCTCTCCGGTTCCCTCCCCGCAAAAGAGAGAATTCAGGTAAGAAGGACAGAAAACTTTTTGTGAATGCTGCCACTGCAGGAATAGTGGAAAGAATTCTTCTCTCTCTGTTTTCAACATCTGACTACTTGTATTTTCAACCTGCTTAGCTACAGACTGGCATTCACATCAGCCTTGAAAATGGCTTCTTGTTGGGTAACCTGTTTGTCTACGGAGAGATCAATATTTTCCATACTACAATGTAAATGGCATATACACAAAGCCATCCAAGGCTTTCCTTTGCCTGCAAAACTTTATCTTAACATAGGACTTGGCATTTAGACACTACAGAATTTCTCTGTAGGTATCTGAGCAAGTCAGCATAACCTATTACTGTGCTAAAACATGAGTTAGCACCTCTTTCTAGAGCTACTGGAAATCATCTGTTACAAGTCAATGGCAGCACTAGGAGAACACAACCAGTAATCTGATACTGTGAACTAGCGTCCTCTCATTTATCATTGTGCAATGGAAAAAACAAACAAACAAAACCCACTTACGTTCACAGTTACAAAGCAGAGTTGTTCCGAGTAATGCACAGTATTTACAAGGCAGAAGTATTTATATTGCATTTGGTAGTCCGAGAAAGCGGCCAGAACGAACAGCGTTATGTAGGTCAACTTCAGTATAACTTAGCTGTCTATATAAAACCATCACAATGTTGAGCAATCAGAATAAAAATAGAAGCAGTGTCCTTAGCCTACATTTATTTTCATAAAGTGTAGCGGGTTTGGGGGAAGAAGTATAAGAACATGCATAAAAAGCACAAGAAAGAGCAAATGAGCCTTCTAAATAATTTAGATGGGAAGTGTTTTGAACAAAATCAGCACAGCACTTCCAGCCTGTTTCTTAAATCAAGTACAACTTGGTAAAGAAAATCACTTGCATTGCAGCAAGAGGGTGTACAAATACGTCTTGCAAAATAATTAAAAAAAAAAAAAAATCTTCAGCAAGGTAGCCATTAAGTGATTTGCAAGGTGGTTTAAGACGTGTTTAACTGAGACGGATTTTAAAGTTATTTTCTGCAAGGGGAAAGTGCCATCCTATATACAATGTTACAAAAAAGTGTCTGATGCCACAGGATCAGAGTGACACTGTATTTCAGCAATCTGAATATATTAGCTATAAGATGCACGCTTCCCCTATTTAACGTGTCTTTTAAAAAAAACAAAAAGCCACTAAATTTAGAGCTTCTAAATTTGTGTGCATTCATAAGTTGCTGTTGGGTTTCCCAGCCATCTGTACAGCAACTGAACATAAAGAAAGAATACAACCTATTCTAAAAAACATTGTTGTTTGCATGCACAGCCGCCACAGACTTTCAACTTACTGAGCAGAAAGGTTAAGTCTATCCTTTTCTGTGGAGCTTTCTGTAAGTTAAGCAATGAGAAACAGCTGTAGAGTCCAGCAATAAAAATGTGTTCTAAAAAATTAAATACATCATCCCAAAAAAATGAGAGAGAGCATTATTGCTGTTGTGAGAGCTATTTTTCTCTTGTGCACTTGTTTCTCTACCGGACACTCAGACAAGCCAAGATACTCATTTGTATACTTGGAAACTCCCCCATCCCTTCCTTCTTTCCCATTTTTCACATCCTTGGTCAAACTCAGTCCTCTTATTTGAGCCGTTCAGGTTGGAGGCTATCGGTCAGACACTTCAGTTGCTCTTCCCCCAGCTTGATCTTGTCCTCAAGCTCTCGCTGCTCAATGATGAGGGCCGACTTCATTTTCACAAAGTGCTCATAGTCTGCTAAGTTCTCCTCACTCAAGTAGTTCGCCAAAATGTCAAAGACAATACGCTCTCGACGATCCAGGTTTTCCTTCAGTTCTTTCGCATCTTCATGTTGCTGGGTCAGCAGCTTCTGCTTCTCTACCAACGTCCGCTTAGGAGAAAAGAAAAACAGTTAAAAATTCACTGGGTTCACCAGGTTGGGACAATAGCTTCAGTGTTTAAGTCTCAAGTCTGTTTTATCTGCAAAGACAAAGATTTTCCTGCATACTTAGAGAGGTGGAATAAGATTGCTCCTTAAAGTTTATTCTAATAAAATGCATTAACAAACAGGAAAAAAATGTAGCGAATCAATGAAAGATGCACCATTAATTTCTATTGGCCTCAACAGCAACAACTTCAAAGACTACTTTACTATTTAATAGTTCAAAATAGTTACATAAAATACAGTTGCCTTTGAGAAACATCCAAGTTCTACAAATTAAGACTTCACTCAGCAATGTCTTACATCTTCAGTACACAGCACCAAATTTCCACACTGAAACAGCTGTGGTTAGAGAACCCAGAGACTAATTAACGGAGCAATTTGTTCTTACGCAGCTCCTGACACTGTGGTATTTCACAGTCTGCAATCTACATGGCTTCTCCATGAGATGTGAACTCATGTGGTCTTAAGACATGGGCAAGAGTGAGAGCTAGGGCAATTCAACAGGAGGGAAAAAAAAGTTTAAAAAAGCATTATCTTCCCAAGAGGGCTGGTAAACTTTCTGCTTTGTGCCCTCACAAGAAACAAAATAGGAAAAGGGGAGGTTGAATGGAGGAACACAGAAAGAAAGAGGGCAGGAGCTATATCCCATTCACACGTATGTATGAGCATGAAGGGTGAGATACATCTCATCCAACTTCAACTGTCCGCACAGTAGACAGCCACACCTGAATCGCTCAGCTACACTCCTTTAGCAAAATATGGAAAGAAACAGGAGCATTCTTAATCTGACCTATTTCAGATGTCTGCCTAGAAGTGATTGACTTTTTCCAGCAACAGAGTATGGCTGGCCTACTCTGACGTCAACAATTCCTGTACAGACTTCTGAACTTAATTAAAAAGTGCCCCTAAGAGGTACCACTCCATAACTTTTCGCTTTGCTTCAGAGATGAATTTTGAGAACCTATGTCTTCAAATAAACCACAGTCTGTTCAAATAAATGTGTCCATTTTTTTCATCTGGACTTTATGTTAAATCACACATGCTATAGTAAGCCTAGAGGATTTACAGAAAAGTGTTTTTGTAGACTACAAAATGGAGTCTTTTCAAGATGGAAGTATGAGACAAAGGGGGATACAGAGCAGCAAGCTTTAACAGACTTATCTCTCAGAGTTGCACACGTATCCCGTGCTGCCTCTTTCTCTATAGACAGCACAAAGCTCAGAGGGTGAAACGCTTTCAGACTTGCGCTCTCAATGTACTTAAAATACACAGCCTAGATTAACTCAGGATTCAAGATAGCTATGGAAGACAAGTCACAGAAATCACACATCATTAGAAAAACCACAGTTTAATCTTCCTTTGAGCTTATGCTAGGGAAAAAAAATCCCACTGCAAGTTGTGAGCACAACTATCTGCTGCAAAGAGACGGAAGTACTGTTCTCCTAAATTCACGAAGGGAACTAGCAGCCAAGCCCAAACACGGGAACATGGCTAGACCGCTCCCCAGGGCAGCCTTGCAGCTTGTGTGTACACTGAGCAGCAGCAGAAGAATTAAGACAGAATTTCATGAACACAGGAGGGCATGTATCAACCAGCTGGTAGCTCAGTTGTAGACTTACCTGCCTAACCTTGGGATGAAATAGCTCCATTTTTCAAGCCATTAGTTATCGTTGTCAACAGACACAAGAACAATCAAATGTTTAGTCCTTCATTAACAGTTCCTGAGATTTAAGCTGTATGGTTTCTTCTTACCAAGCCCATGGCATGACTTTAAGTCGAACATGAGTAACCTGACAGTTTAAGGAAAGTAAACACTACTTTTGTTACGAACTTTGCATAACAGCTTAGTACCTGTGCCCTTGTGGAGGTTTAGGGAATACTGAAGAGAAGTGGGATGTGAGAAGGCGGCAAATGAGATACCTCTTGAATTTGCTTTTACCTCTGTCAAAGATGACTGACACCAGAAAGCCTGTTCTGAAGGATAAAGTGAAACACACTGTAGCAGGCTCAAGACACCATTCTTGAGAAGGTTCTTTGAGCAATGGGTAAATGACTCACCAGGCCTAAAGGCGTAAATGATGTCAGATGGTTTCATCTGACCGTCTTCAACCAACCAAAGCCGAGCAGAATGCAGAAGGGTTTTCTGCAGTTAGCACTGCTCTGAAGCCCCAGCCAAAACCAGACCATCTGAAGCTCCTCTGATGGAACAATCTTTGGCTCTTTCTACCGAGAATCTTTCTCAAGAGTTGTTTGCTGTTTTGAACCACAGCCATACACAGAGGAACTCCCTCCATGTATTTGATTTCCCAGCATCCAGTTCCTAAACTACCATCCCTGGCACTTGTCCCTAGTCCTGCAATAACAGGTCTTGTCGGCCCAGGTACCTGATCACATCTTTGAACTGCTGGTTCAGCACTTCAGGGTTCTCAACACACTCTGGCTTTGACTGATAAGGAAAGTAATGAGAAGACACTGGTCTCACTGTGTGGAAGGAAGGGGGCTAGTAGCTATTTCAAATGAAGCCCCTTTTCAGAAGTTAGTTGAAATACCTGATACTGTTCCTCGTGGCAAAAGAGACTTTTGACAGATTATCTAACAGTCAGAATATAAATTCAGCAGTGATTATTTGCCTGATAACAAACTGTTTATTTAGAAAGTCTGCTGAGCTGTTGGTGATTCCTAGAAAGTGGAAAACTGTCACAGTAATGTTTATAAGACAACATGAGCTTCAAAAAAAAAAAGATAAAAAATCAGCGATCACTAGGGATATGATCCCCAGGGATGGAAGCAATCTCCCCTGTTTTGTTTATATGGTACGTTAGTAGTATACCAAATATCATCACATGACCTACAAAATACCAAAGGAGCATCAAAAGCGCCACACGCCCCAGTCTAAGTTCAAAGAAATGCACGCGTAACCCTATGTCGTGGTTTAACCCCAGCCAGCAACACAGCACCACGCAGCCGCTCACTCGCTCCCCGCCCACCCAGTGGGATGG
>JAVKLA010000057.1:16285315-16309366 GCA_034782735.1 Sagittarius serpentarius | reverse complement strand
TGTCTACACCTCTCCTTTGGTGCCTATCTGTATCGCTAGATATTTCCTTCCCAGCTGAGGCCTGATGGGATCTGGAGCTAAACAAAGTGCTGCCAGCAGAGGTGGGATCCAACAGGTAAGAGCACCTTGAATGCTCTTGAAATTTTCACATCTGCTGGGATTCCTCCACAACGCTACTGGGCTATTCTGCTCGGGTAAAACATGTTTTCAATTGAAAAATTCTTTTTGCAATGCCTCTCTCCCACCTTTTTTTTAAGACCTTGTCTTGTCTTTTCTTGCTTGGCATTGTGGGGAAAGCTGTAGTAGATAAGAAACATTTTCTTTGTAACAACCTTACAGATTTTTATGAAGATCCTTGCTGAGTATAAAGAAGTCTGTAAGCTTTCTGCATTACAGCACAAAGTGACACTCCTTTTCCCATCTTGAACTGTTAGAATATTTTTGTTTATGCTCTTATCAGTAGTTCCCCTCTTTCTTTAAACTTTTGCTAAGAAGTCTGTTTTCCTGTATGTTGCACCCTAAACCACCACTTTTTCTCAACAAGCCACTTGTAGTTTTAGTATTCCAAGCAAAAGCAAGGCAAAGAGAAAAGTTTTAAGAAATCTAAAGAAAATGGCCTTATGAAATTTATCCATTCACTATCCCTCCTCTTGAGCTCTGCAATTTAGATAAACAACACCAAGCAAAACCCCCCCCACCAGGTTCACTAAATGCAGTGATAATATTATTGGCCTTTCTCACCCGTTCTTCTGGAGAGGTATTTTCATCCAGGTTATTAAGGGCATTTTCCACCCGGGCCAGACGACCTGACAGTGACAGCAGGAGGTTGACCACTTTGTCAAGGTCACCGATAAACATCTTGAATTTGTCGAACTCATTTGGTTTGCAGACTTCTTTCACAATGGCCTCTACCTCCTCCCCCAGTATATTGTTTGCTTGGATGTCTTCCAGAAGTGTCTCCCGTGCTTCCCTCAGCACCTGCAGCTTCCTACTAATGCTGTCAATAAGTTCTTGCTGTGGAAAATAAAGTGGTTGAGAATTTATTAGCATTTTTCCCCACTTCTGAAAGTCACGTCAGAAATCTAGCATTTTAATAAACAAACTCCCATGTGGCTTTGACAATGAGTGCATTACAAATAACTGTATGTCTAAGGTCTAAGGTCTCTGGATTCAAAGGTTCAGGATGTAGGTCTACAATGCTCAGCTGTGTTAGAGCAATTTACCTTTACGGCAAAAGATGAGGGACTTCCACCCCCCCAGCAAGCATTCCTGCTTCTTCTCTGAACAGCTTCAAAGCCCGCTATGGAACAGCATAAAGTACAGCGCATCCTTTTCTCTCTAAATATGAGGTCCCTAATACCTTTCTGAAGAGCTACACTTAGGAAGATAAACAGTACCAGGAAAACAATCCTGTATTTTCCACATGATGCAGTTAAAACTAGGGCACTGTCTAGCTTTTTCTTCCTTTCTGCATAATATTAGCATCCCTCCAATAGCAGTCCTTCCTGTCTCAGGGCATCTTAGCATTAGCACCGCCTCGCAGCTTTCTGTAGGGAAATCACAATCCCCATGGCACAGAACTGGGAAACAAAAAAATCTACTTCTCTATCACACAAAGCAGCCCTGCATGAAGCTGTGCAAAGTGGCTCTGCCAAAGGACCGAACAAGCATCTTTGGCTGTCACTGTCTGATGCCAGGTGAAGGTACCACTTCAGCTGCAGTGGGTCGGGGTCTCTCTAGCATAATCCCCCATGGCCTGGGATGCACGTGCCCTGGCTTAGAAAAAACACATCAAGTGCATCACCGGCAGAGCTGGACCAAGAACCCAGATCTCCTCCCTCAGTGACCTGTGTTTCATCTGTGCTGCCCGGATACCTCCCTGCGTTTGGGCAAGAGGTCTTCTTTCTTACGTGTCCATTAGCTTTCAAGTGTGCACAAGGGGTGGAAGTCAGTTCAGTCTACCCTAACATGTGATGAATCGCACCCTAAAACGCCTCATTCATTTAAATGTAGATGCCTATTTAGTATTCAGGCAAGAAAAATTCCCAAAGCATTCTCTAAACGTACACCTCTTAGTGCGATTTCTAAATGAAAATTACATCCTTTAAAATAGTCATTATTTCCCAGTACCCCTTCAATTTTTTTTGAAAAAAATTACTCATGACATTCTTTAGGAACTCTGCTTTTTAAATGCAAATCTGATTACAAGCCTTCATGATTACTGAGAAACATACTGATAGCAGCTACCACTCTCAGACACCACTGAACAGTCATTGCCAATTTATTCTGGGAACAAATAAAAGAAAAAAAAAAAAAAAAGAAAAAAAAAAGTCTGCCATCTTAACAGAAAGCAACTACACCCCGAAAATTTAACAGCCTTTTCGAAAGTAGAAATTCAACACATGGATTATCCGGTCTGGTTTTCTCCTTTTTGATTTAATATACTCAGGCCAGGTTAATCTGGATTTGGGTTATCTGTTAGTCTGGGTGCCCAAAAGATTAAGGTAGTAAGCAGTTCTACAGATGCCTGCTTTACTGACTGATTAATCTGCAGGATTTGATTCCCCCCCCCCCCCTTTCTCTCAATGCAAATGCAGTTTGATTTGGATTATGTAGGTCACAGTGCTACGCTCTCATTTCCCTCAGATGACATGCACATGCACAATGCTGCTGTTTTACCATCCAAAGCACAACAGGATACTATTGTGCTCTATGTTACTGTCTCCAGTTTTCCACTTCTACAGCTGTGCTGCAACTTTCTCTAATGAAAAAAAAGTCATACGTGTGCTCAACATTTAGCAATCTGGTCTGACAATCCAGATCAGCACTCTCAAAGTTTCTTTCTTAAAAAAACAACAACAACAAACAAACAAAAAAAACACCAAACAAAAAAACCCCAAAACATCAAACAAAAAAGCACCATTTTCCCAGTAGCATCCTATTTACATGTCCCCAGGCAGCTGAAGCTAGCCTCTAAAGGACCACTTTTGCAGGTGAGAAGGCTGCCTCTCTTTAAGACTGTCATATTGAGTCTATTAAGAATTGGATTATGATCACTGATTGCTTCCTACCCAGATGAAGCAACTGCGAGCTCACTACAAGCTTTTGCTAACCAGGAGAAAACCTGTATTATGTTCAATACCTACTGACCCAGAAGAACTCCAATCTACATCTTGAAACTGGCAGATGAATAATTTATGGCTGTGAATTCTGTACCAGTAACCAACAATAAAACCTCATCTTTTTCCAGTAATTCTTGCTGATCTGACTAGCAACACAGAAAGTAGCTCAGCAGAGTGCTGCTCAGGTGGTTCACCACTTGGCATACTTTACATAAATTACTCTGCTCTCAGCTCACCACCCCATTTCACACGAAGTTCAGGTGTAGAAGCGGAAGAAACTTGGTACTCTTCAGTTATTTTTACACTCTTCAGGAGCTGCTGAAACGTTTCTAAAGGCAAAGGGGACGCTTCCTACGCAGCCACACATGGACTTTCCTTACTACAAAAACCACTCTTGTGTCTTCAACATCTGTTTGGTATTTTATAATTGTGGTAAACCTACATTAAACTCGGTACGAGACACACACATTCCATTGCTGCTAGCTGGGAATACAGGGATCGTCCAAATTTAAAATAAAATAAAACAAAAAAAAAAATTAACGACTCTATATGAAATTCCTATACTTATTTCAAAAGAAAAAAAAAAAAGCACTACACATTTCTGGTTTGCAGAGAATGACAAATATTACAACCATTCCACAGTGGACTGCAATTAAGATATCTCATTACAGAACTGACCGATTTCTAGGAATCAAGGAACAGGTTCTGGGTGTATGCCTCCTCTAAAATAACTGAAGTTGTAAAGTGTGCTATTAAAGCGTTCAGGTCCTTAATGATCCCTTGTTAAACTGTTGCCAAGTATGTGAAGCTGGGCCAAGTTATATATTCTGGCTGTTTTATAAAGATGCCTTGACCCACTTACCATGAGTTTTATATGTTTTCTGACAAGATCCAAGATGAAAGCCCACTGAACTGAGTGCTCACATCCTACCGCATGTGGAGGAGCAGGGAGAGAAGTAAGCAGCACTGTGTGCGTGGCTACGACAATACGTATACGCAGAGAAGACGACGGGGGAGCTCTGCTAAAAGCTCTTCATTAAATACCTCCTATCTCATATGATTAGTGGTGTATACTGGAGCTGGGGGGATGGATGGAGGAGTATGTAAAGGGTGAACATCATTTTCCTGTTAACAGACACCAACACAAATAAACGGCACTTTTCCTTACAAAAGTTTTAGTATTTCGTTTGTTGGGCAAACACGAAAGGCTTAATTTTAACACCCCCCCATACATACACTCCATAATTAATGAGAAGGAGACTAATTCTAGCAAAAATGATGAACGTGATCGTCACGTGTGGCACCAGATAAAACCAAATTATTTAAAATGCAGTGAAATCCTTAATTTGTCTGAGTAAGTACAGCTGTTGGATCCAGCAGCTGCCTGGCAAGAGGGTAAGGGCAGCTCTCCTGCTGCAACCACACCATGCCCCAGCAGCGCACGCCGTACTGACCTGTGCCGTGTTGGGGGGGTGGGAGCAGAGGGAGGGAGGGAGGGCTGAGGGAGACAAAAAAACCCCAGAGTGGTTAACAGAAAACACTACAGCCCCCTCAAATGCAGTGGTAGCCACTCCCGCACTGAACCAAAGGTGGGAATCTCCTACAGAATCTCTCATTCTTAGTGACTAATTATATTCCTAATATTTAATTAAAAGACATTTCTTTGGGATTGGATTACCAAATGCACCCTGGCAGTTGATTACTTAGCAGAGAGCTGACCTTAACAGAAAAGATTTGCACACCACTGCATTACTGTCTTAGGTAAACAGAGTTAAACTACATCACTTTAATTGATCAAACAGACCATTTCCTCCAACTTATCCATACTGGGAACTACGATTAAAATATTTTGTGCCAAATCACTAATGAGGTGAGTGTGATGATGTTAACGTAGGACGACACCTTCTCAAACTGCAGAAATAACATTACATCATCATTTTAATCCCTAGGGGATTATGTAGACCTTAGATCAGAAACAAAACACTAAAGGATGGGGATGAACAAGAGTGGAGAAGACTGCCTCCCTTGTGACGAGTAACTGCCACTGAATCCACCAAGCTGATTAGCTATCTCCCACCACTACTGTTGTTAATTTAGGAGGCAGGAGAAATAGAGGGCAAAGTGGTTTGTTGCCCATGAAAACAAATGGGGAAAAAAAAAAAAAGAGAAGAAGGAGGAGTGTGTGTGTTCCTTCTCTCTCATGACAAACCCAAATTCTGGACCTAAATTTCAAAAATATGAAGCAACTAAACCCACCACCAGTTACAGTGGGATACACAGGCACTACTGTTTCTTTGTACATAGCAAGTGAGAGATGCACTAGAATTTCAAATGGAAAACAATATTTGAAAACAACCTCCCCAAAACTTCTCCTCTTGGGACCTTCCAAAATGTGCACCAAGCTGCAAAAAGCACCTAATATGAAGTTCCTGAATTCACAACTGGACACATAACACTCTCCCCTCCATCCGCCAAAAAAACCCCCAACCTAGGCTGATTTTCCAAGTGATCCTGTACATGTAGAAGGCCTTTAATTTAGGGGTGTTTACCTAGTAAATTCATGGTTAATGAAATACACGCAACCAAGAACCTCTCCTTACACTTCTAGAAATGTCTTTTACCTTCTTTTCTGACAAGTCATGATCCAGCTCGTCTTCAGAATCATCCTCGCTCTGCTGCTGTTGCTGCTGCTCCTGCATGTCCTTCATTTTAATCAGCAGCTCTGCCTTTGGTGCAGATGTGCTGTAGTAAGTAGAATTGGTTGTCAGGGAGATGGCGGACGGCGCGCTCTGCTCCTCTTTCCTGGTAAAAAGTCAAAACTTTCATTAACTGCCTTGACACCCTAATCGCTGAAAAGAAAAGACAATCTTTTAGAGCCATCATTTCACCAAGGAAGCAGGGGGTTCAACAGAAAGCCATTACCTACGGAAGCAGGATAAATAAATACTGTTTGTGAAGGAAGTTTGTGTGAACTCAGCACATGCCCACCAAAAGCTAAAACTGAAGTAGTGCAGAACACCTTTCACCATTACAATGAGTGAAATGGACCTAAGATATCTCAGCTGGGAACAAAATGTAAAGTTACATTTTACTAAGTAGTGCAAAGACCTCAGTGTCAGAGACAGTATCCTTTCAGACTGCCAAATGTGAGCTATTACAACATAAGTATTTATCTTTTTTATTATGGAATTATGCATTAACGTCTCGAGGAGGCTAGAACTTAATTTGGTATCTCATATCAAGAAAACAACAGACCCACAGAACATCAACATAGATAGAATTTAATGGAATTTAGATCTTTTCTTACTTTGTTATCATTCACTTCCAGGAAATGCCTCATGCCCACTTCAAGTTGTCTTTAAATTTTTGTCACATAAAAAAGGCTAAAATATTGTTCCTTCTCTATCCAGTTACTAGAACGGATGATCTTGGTAAAATATCTAATCATTGTGAAATGGGAGAAGTTAATTATTCCTTAAGTTCTCACACAAATAGTTTTCAACCAGGTCTCAGAAAACTTTTCATATTGCACAACACTATTTTTTCTGTCATTAATGTTAGCAGTATTATGCTTGACTGCTATTCTAACAGAAAAGTCTTAGAAAAGCCCCAAACCTCAACAGTAGGAAGCGCCTCACCTTCAGTCCCCTAGGAAAACTGACACACTTTGGACAGCAGCTTACAAGGAACCACTGGCCTACAGAAAGTAATACTCACTTCTCCTCTGAAATTTTCGGAGAAGGAACTTTTGGCAGGAGCTTCCTGCGCTGCTGAGCTTCTTCTAGGAGGTGTTCATCCTTAGGGAATATTCCAACCATCAGATCCATCGTTGTTTTTATTTTCACATTAGGATCTAGTATGTCTGCTAGAGATTTATCTCTTCCCACAATCTCTCTGGCTAGTTCCTCTGACTTCCAGTCTTCAAAGGTCTTCTCTTTGGCCTTTACATAGCTGACTGCTGGCGTGGCAGCGCTGCTGTCCTTCAAGTTGCTCCCAGGTTCTTCAGCTGGTTGAGGGTCAGCTGGTTTGGTTCTGGCTTCTGGCTCTGGCTCTACACCTTGCCTGGTGTAAGCACAGAATCGCGAATAGGATTGCTCAGAAGTGCTGAGTGTTTTAATTTGGTCCTTTTCCAAACCACTGGGTAAAGCAGGAGGCTCCATAGTACTGACAAGACTTTGCCGACTCTCCTTCTCTGCGCTGCTCTCAGAATGAACTATCTTGATGGGAACCATTTTCACAGTAGTATTGTTGTCTATAACCCTTTCAATTCTGGAAGATAAGGAAAATTCGTCTTTAGAAATGGAAGAACCTTACATCTCAATTCTTATCTGCAAATCAGAGAGGAAGTCCAAATATGAAAAAAGGTAATAGCATATTCCTTGCACTGTATCTCAGACCCCAAATCTACATGTTTTCTGCCCGCACATTTTATATAGTAAGTAATCCTAAAATCAGCCTTGCACAATACTCACGGTACAGGACTTCTGCTTGTTTCCATGAACACGAGGGTACAATCTCAGCAGCCAGGCCCCAGATTTGAGACAGTGCTGCTGAACCTTGTTGCCACACATACAGAGGAAAACACGCCTCGAGCTCAACCTCGCTGCCTCACACACATCCAACGGTGGCCTCAGCTTTTGGCCTGACAGGCGGCTTAGCTGCCTGGGGAGTTTGTGATGCCCTCACATCAATTCCCAGCTCTTCCAAGGGAAGAGACAACTGACCAGATGGAAGCATCCTGCAGGCTAGGCCTTTGCTGAGCTACAAGAATAACAACTAATCACACATGGAAAACCTGGAAATCATTCAAAACTTAATTACATGATTTAAAAAAAAAAAAAACCACCAACCTCTATTTGTAAAATTTCACACAAGATACAGAAGTTTAACAAATAGGTCCTACCATAGGGTCCTAGTTTTCTACTTAAAGAAGAAAAAACAGCCACTGAAGAGGGTAACACACAGTTCTGGACACTCCTTTTAAGGGAAGCTTATAGCAAAAAGTCTGTACTGCATAGCACAAAGGGCCACCTTGGACATTAAGAAAGGCAAGCTATTTGAAGAGGAGGCTAACGTAGATTTTTGAATTGGACAATAACATGTTAAATAACATTACTGAAACATCTGTACTGTACGTAAACCATATAAGAAACTGAAGTCTAGTCTGGTGGTTTTGAGTTTGCAGAAAGTTTAAAATTATTGTCATAATGTGGGTTTGGAAGCTCTACAGCAAGTAAAGGAACATTGCCTACTAGCTGAAATATCTGGTTTCATCTGGCCGGGTAGCTTGCCGCCTTTCAGATAAGTGAGCAAGACGTACTACGGCTCTTTTCCTCTAAGTGTGGGTGTGTCCCTTTCCTTAAAAATAAACTTGTACTTCATTGTGCTGTACTTTTCTTTTGTGGGGAATAGCAAAATCTGTTTGACTTCACATTTTTCAGAAGTTGTATCTTATATTTTAAAGGTATATTTGCTTCTGAATGAATGTGCAGTCTCCCAATAGGTATTTACTTTCCTCAAGTGCCATGTGGACATGCATTGGAATACTGATCCAACTTTTGGGGCGGGTTTTCCAGCCCATGCTGAACCCCCCCCCCCCCTCCCATTCAGGGTGGTTTCATTCAAGGCGACTGTCACTTTGAAGAGCTCGCTCCCATGTCCACCACCGAGCCCCAGCCCCCTGCCTGCAGACGTGGGCTCCCCTCCTGCCTGCAGCGGAGCTGGGCAGAGGCCTGCCACTACCCCCGACCCTTTCTTTTGTTTGTTTTTACATAAAGCCCATGCCTTTTAGACTCCACCAGACTGTGAAGAGGAACACATTTTTGAATTTGGGGGAAATATAAGGTAAGTGTGTGTGGAACAACTGGAAGCAGTGAGCTGACTGCAATTCTTTAGCTAAAATGCCTGGCATCTCTTTTGAGACTCTGAGCACATTCCTCTCAGCCTAGTAAAAGATTTTCGAAATACTTAAGGCATCATCAGGTCAACTCATTTCAGTCAGAGCAAAGACAGTTCAACACCAGGTGCTTCAGAAATTCTGCTTCTGCAATCACTGTCCTCCTGATTTCTGAAGGTTTTCCATTTGTGGAACTGCGGCATGAAATTTTGATTTGCAGCAACTCTGCTTGTGGCCATCATGAAGATTTACTCCAACCACGAGCACAGTCACTCCCTGACCTGAGCGCACGTTTACTGGAAATCTACTGATGCACATCTACTGATGCACTCTTTTCATCTTTAGTATTGCTAAACAGTCGCCTCTGGAAACAGCTGGGTTCTGCACACCACCAATATTTCCCCACACTACACTGTTCTACCTAAAACACTGCAGGAAACCCTGCACACTCACTCAGTCTATCCTGTTGATAAACAAGGCACCTTTTCTTAAAGAAGAGTAAACAGCTACATGCTGACATTATCAAACATTTGCTGCCCGCAGCATGCAAACTGGCATGTCCAAAAGCTCATTTGCAAGGAGTCAATAGAAGTAATAAGCCAAATCTAATTAATTGCTTACTAAGATAAATCTACTTGACATATTTTACTCATGAAATAAACACCATATAGTAAATACTGCATAGAAGGTTCAGAGGTATGGCCCTCATGTCTTCCCTTTTTTGCTATACGTGTTTTATGGGGTAATGTAATTATTAACTGAGGACAATACATTGTGCACAAACAAGAGCTGTCTGGGCTTGAGAATTTTAAATGTTAACAACAGATTTGCAGGGTAAGTGTATTATTCAGATATGGGCATATAATTAGGAACATCTCAGTGCTCATTTCAACATTAAAACTTACTAAAAAGGAAGGACAAATACAATTAGCTTTCTATGCATCCTGAGTATCTATTCATAAAGCAATACATTAAGGAAGTCATTACTGCCGTCTACCTTTACACACAGATGCTAGGGTTCACATGACATGTCGCATTTTCCATAGTAAACTCTATTATTACTTTATGTTAAAAACACTGCAGGATGAAATCTCATTTTTCTCCTCCAGTTACAAGAGGGAAAACATCAAGGCATGTTTAGGAAAAAAAGTGATTCGTGTTTTCTATGTCATAAGGCACACTGAAAAACAGCATGATTGAGTCTATTCAACTATTTACATTACAGTAGAGAAAAACTATTCCAGCTACTTTTGCTCAGAGAAGCAACCTCTGCATTCATTCAGCTCAGAGGTTTTGTTTTCATTCTTCAACCATGAATTATAGTGCTGAAGGATTTATGAAAACTAAGATTTCTGAGCTTCCTGGAAGAGTTGTTATGTTGTGGAAGAATAACCTTTTATTAAGTTAGCAGCATGAGTGTCCTGGTTTTGGCTGGGATAGAGTTAATTTTCTTCCTACTAGCTGGTATAGTGTTATGTTTTCGGTTAGTATGAGAAGAATGTTTATAACACCCTGATGTTTTCAGTTGTTGCTAAGTTGTGTTAGTCAAGGACTTTTCAGCTTCTCAGGCCCAGCCAGCAAGAAGGCTGGAGGGGCACAAGAAAGTTGGGAGGGGAGACAGCCTGGACAGCTGCCCCAAACTGGCCAAAGGGATATTCCATACCATGGGACGTCATGCCCAGTATATAAACTGGGGGGAGTCAGCCAGGGGAGGAACGCTGCTCAGGCATCTGTCAGCAAGTGGTAAGCAACTGCATAGTGCATTGCTTGTTTTGTGTATTCCAATCCTTTTATTATTACTGTCACTTTATTATTGTTATTAGTGTCATTGCTAGTTTCTTCCTTTCTGTTCTGTTAAACTGTTCTTACCTCAACCCACGAGTTTATTTTCCCTGATTCTCTCCCCCACCACCCTGGGTGAGTGAGCAGCTGCGTGGTGCTTAGTTGCTGGCTGGGGTTAAACCATGACAGACACAGCAATTAATTAATTTCAGGCCATTTGTCTAATTCTGAGTTTATCTAGCCTGGGACTGACGTTCTGCTGAATATTCAGCCCATCTCAACACAAACACTGCTGTGGACCCCTCCACAGACTACCTGAAGTGTTATGTTTCATTGTAAAAGCAACATGAAAACATTCATGATTTGGCAGTGTATCTTACTGTGTGTGCTTTCAAAACAGATGTTCTCACAAAAGATACAGCTTCCCCTCCCACATCTGCTTTGCCCCTATACCAGTTCATATTCATACACGACACCCAGGCTTAAGAGTGGAAAATCCATCCCTTTCATTTTCTGCTACCTACCAGCTGTAACACCTAAGCAGCATCAGCCAACTAAAAGAAATCACAGACCAGTTGAAGGACTTTAATGGTACCAAATGGAATTTCACACAAGTCTTAGGCCTCTTTAGGACACGCTGTGATGGATCATGCTTAATGAACCTTAAGGATGTGCTTTTAGTAAAGAAAACAAAGTGAACCATTAATAAGGTCTAACTGGGCAAAAAGTGTTAATAAAATAGTAAAGGAGCTACATCTAGTACCTGGCTGGGTTCTCATCCTGTACAGACACAGGAGGTTTATCAGTGAGCTTCTGCGGTGCAAACTGAGGAGAAGGGGACCTTGATGTCTCCATGCCAGGTTTTTGAAGATACCGATACTTGGAAGATAATACAGACTCGGACCTAAGGTGCGTTTTTTCTTCTAAGTGCTGACAAACATTCTCCGTGGATGACACTTGCTGGAGCTGCTGTGGATTAGCACTCTTCAGTTTCCCATTGAAAGCTGCAGGACTCTGACAGAGAGAGGAGTGACTGGCAAATGCTTCGGCAGAGCTAGGGGACGAGGACGGAAAGGGCCGGCTGGGCGCTGCCAGCAGAGATTCAGAAGAGGTGCTGAGCGATGGCGTGGAATTGTCCGGTCGCCTGTATTTATCTCTTTTAGGCGGTGGCGGCCTCTGAGGAGCAGGTCCACGCTTCTTGTTCAGCAGCACAGGCTCTACCCTATGGTTTTCCTCTCCTTTGCCCCGGGACAGACAGGAGTGGTTCTCGTTCAAGGTCTGTGGCTCGGAGCAGGGGAGATGAGGCAGGCTACGATCCTTGCTCTTCCCATTCACGTTTTCCTGAGAGTATCGGTAATCACTAGGCAACGTCCCAGACCTCCCCCGGCTCTCGTGAGGCAGAACCGTAGGCTCTCGTGCGTGCAAAGATCTGACAGATGCCTTCCACTTGTGGCCTAAATTCTGGTCCAGCTGATCCCTCTTCTCCCGTGGGTTTTCCCTCAGGGCCCCTGTGTCAGCTTGCCTAGAGAGAAGAAAACATTGTTAGTGCACTGCTAATTAACTTCCTTCGGTGCGAGGCCACCGCACCGATCCAGGAAGCTTGAACACCGAGATTACGTCCAACATTTAACACCAACTCCTCCAATGTATGGTAGCTGTACGGCACAAAAACATCCTCTCATGTATGGGCACACACAGTGTACCTAATCTAATGTGATGAGTCAAAGCATAATGTCAGGCTTAATTAGGGCATGGAGCACCGCAGGATGCGACACAACCTTTGGGTAACCCAAGGCACTGCAGTGTGCGCAGCGTAATTAAATGCACAGCACACCTCAAGTGCTAACGTATGTGGCACAGCCAAATGCACAAATGTTGGTAGAAAATAAAACTGTCTCAAGAAGAGGATCCTAATACTAAAATTTGATTATCTTCTTGCTTCAGCATCAGTAACGAAGTGTGGAAAACAAGTTTCTTCTCTATGTGCAAAATTCATACTTCAGTGTCATTTTAAATGTGAACTGAATACCATGAACTTTAATTATGAATCTGGAGGTTGAATTTTTATATAACTGGTGAAAAACAAAATGAGTGCAAACAAAATGTTTGCTGAAGCTAAAAAACTGGGAAAGGGAAAATGAGTATCTCCTGAAAAAAAAGACAGAAAGGGAAATGTAGAAAGGATAGTATTTTCCAGTCAGGCTTACTTTAAACTTGAACTTCTTGTGCCCTGTCAGCACAAATGACAATGGCCAAAAAGGCCTTATCTTAGACAGAAATATTTTGGGGTTTATTCCAGTTTTACACTCTCTATTTCTCTAGCCAGGAAACAGGCTTTCACAGCTCCAGGCTTGTGCTCTGCCACAAGACATGTAGTTCATTTGTGCTCACCACATAAAGACAAATTGGGAAAGAAACAGAAGGCAGAAAAAAACCAAACCCAGGTACCTCTGGAGCCCTGAGAGGAGACAGGTTTGTTCTCTGCTTAAAGGAGGCTGAAGAGACGCTGTGAGCTTAGAAAAGAAGCTGCAACAGAGAAGTAAAAGGCTTCAGAGAGCTGCTAATATCACTTATGCTACCGACAGCGCTGGTCTCTGTATTTTGAAATAGTAACCCTGTAGACATGCACTGCCCAAGCTTTCTTTTGAGGGGACTGTGAAAGAGGCATCTTTCCCAGCCTATTTATAAAGCAAGGTTAACTTGAATTTTCAGTGTAAACAGGTTAATATTACTGTACCAGTTTTGAGAATAAGTCTATAGGTGGTTAAAATCAGTGCGTATGAAAACAAAATTTGAGATAAAAGCACATAAAATAAATAATAGGTTAAAGTCCATTATACATTCAAGACGACAAAAATTTGGAGCAATTACTCCCTGCATTACTATTTTAATTAAATTAAAACAAATCTTTAAAATGAAGTATTGTGGGAAGACAACTAATTAGATGTGGGTTCTACTTTCACACCTGTACAATCAAATTACATTCAAAATTATTTTTTTAGTCCTCAGATTTGTGATGTTTTAGCACTTATGGAAAAAAGTTCTAAAAAAAACCTGGACATTGTCATTAAACTGCCTGACGTATGGGATTTTTAATAATTGTACTTCACACTGATTTTTACATGTCAGTAATAAAATAGCATTGTACTTCTAAGAGAGATGGCTTTTTCACAATTGAATTCCTGAACAGTCACATATACGATCTCTCGCTCTCATGTGAAGTGTTAAATTTTAAAATTTAATTTTAACGGGTAAATTTTCAATTTAACAGGAATGAGGAGCTGAATATTGTTTAAACTCAGATCTCTTCATATTGCTTTTAACTAAGAGCAGTTGGTTCAGACAATTCTGTTCTACAAAGCAGTATTCATTGACTCCTATTTTAATACTAGACGAAGGACAGTTTTAAGTAAAATGATGTAAGGCCAGAAAGACCAACGCTATTCAGATTTGGTTACATGGCATCTCTAGTCAGCTGGTTTTCCCTAGTGAGTTCAACGTAAGCAGCACCAGGCCCGTAAATAGTTCCACTAATTTTAATGTAAGTACCGAATGAAGACTGCAGGCCTTAAGTATGAAATACTATGTTTAAATCAGTGCTTTTCATTGTCTAGATAACCCCAGTAGAGCATAATTTTCTCCTAGTTAACCCATGTCAAAAAATTCTTCAGGCCTCTCTATTCATCTTCACATACATAAGCCATAACATAAGACAGTCCAACAGCTGCACTTAGGTGCACGGAAGAATCAAGGGCACGGCACAAAACGTCGCAGAGACATGAATTACATGCACTACCTCAGCCAGTCTGCAAAGTATCCATTGAACTTCGCATGCACATCAGGAGTGGGTGTGCTGGTGGAAGCAAACAGGACAGAGTGCACCACCCATCTGACACGTTTACATATCCAAAGCATGTAACCAAATTTATTTAATATTACCCTGGCTCAGAAGCAATAAATGCTTTAGTAGTCCTGCCACTTTCCGAAACAGAGTAAAAGGAAATAAGGAATCACAGCACAGAGAAATTTAGAGATGCTACATTTGCAAACATGGAGATAAAATTCAGAGATTACATACGTGCCTTCATACAGCTTCCACAAAATTAATCAAACATTTTGCAGTGCCACAGAAAACGGGTCTGAGGCAAGGTGGCTACGTTCAACACCGAGGCTAGTTTGCATTCAGTGTGAGTGGGTCCTCATGCAAAACATGCTTATCACGTTATGTTGGAGAGATTTGAGCTTACTGTTCAGAAAGGAGGAAAAGAAAGCAAGCTTCAAGCCCCAGGAGAACACAGTGGCAAGAACCTGCAAAGGTGTTACATTATTATTAATACCAAGAAGTGCACTAAGCTAATTTAAATCTGTTGGTGCTAACGATATGCCCAGGATACAGCTGTTTTGGAATTGAGGCCCATAGGATTATACAAGGATAAAGTATCACTGAAAGGAACTCATCATTTCAAACCAAACATCACAAAGTGAGAGAGACAGAACAGTCATCTGAAAACATGACAATTGACTTAATTACCACTTTCATTCTAGATAACAAACCAGTCATCATCGAAAACATTAAACTCTAAGTTATCTTCAAACCCAAAGCTCCCCCATCTCCACGATACAATACCACAACTGTCCAAATGCAAGAGCCTTCCTCATGCAACCAAATCAGGAAAACTCACACCATGTTCCCCATCCCTGGCACGCGATGACATTACAGCTTCGACTGTCAGACGACTTACACCACTCACTTAACCTGAACTGCAAAGGAAGTGTAATCAACAGACGTATGCTGTTGATACAAAGTGGTATTCAGTAAGGATGAGTCTAGTACAGGCGGCCAACAAGAGCCTTTTCTACTGTACCTGCTTTTGGTATTTAGGTATAGGAGCCTTCATATCTAAATGGTGGGGGGCAGAAACCCAAAATACGCTTCTAACTGAAAGAAGGAATTGCTTCATTACAAAAACCAGTCCTCCACATTTTTGAGCAGCTGCCATTTAGTAGAGGGCTCAGCTCTCCCGGAGGAGGACCGTGCGGAGAGACAAGAAGCTGCGCGCTCGTCGGCCAGGTGAGCTTGGGAGGAGCTCTGCTCTGAGGCTTGCATGTTCCACATAATGGCCATAGCCACCAAACGCACCACCACCACTTACCGCCATGGGGGTGGAAATGTGTATCTCCGTAACGGCACTAAGTATTTTCTACCCAGATGAACAAGTACATCTCTTGGTTTCCTTCTGGCTCCGTTAGCTTGGGGCACACATGCTCATGACTGAAATGTAAAGGCCAAGTAAGCACTAAGCCAGGGAAATCAACCAGGTCTCCTCCCCAGTCCGGACACCCCCAGGCCCCCCAGCAATAACACAACAGGCCACTCTAACAAAGTGGAGACAGGTAACAGTCATGTAAGCTATTACATGCAAGTTAAACCATGGAGAGCTATATATACATACACACACGTTAATAGGAGACTGCCAGTAGAGTCAATGAGCAATTATCAAAATGAATCATTATGTATAGATGCCTATCAGGAGGAGAACACTTTTGTTTGCCATAAAAAACAACCCCAAACCACTTCCTTCATTTGCCCCATACTCAGGATTTGACTAAATCTGGACAGAGAGGTAGAATGATCTGATTGAATGTCGTACCTCAATAAATGGAAGTCACTTCGATCAACTCAATGTGTCTGATTTTTATCTGTCTGATTTACAGCTTTTTGAGAATGCTTCAGGCCAAGCCAAACAGTGCCACAAGACACTCCAACTTTAAAATCCCAGACTAGATAAGCTTTGCAAAAATGCATGAGCCAACATCTGAAAAATGCAACATTTGTTAAAGGCTTGACCTCTGTGCAAAAGTTTCACCATAAAACATAGGCATGGTTATGTAAGCAACAACATGTCCTGCACTAACTTACTGGCAAAAGAGAGCAAATGGAGTGGCTGTTTCTGATTTAGCTTAAATTCCTTCTCAAAACGACAAGCTACACTGGAAAAAGGCTTTCATACCTGAGTAAGACCCCTCCATAAAAGTCTTCACCCTACAATAACACCCTCCCCCCATAATCAAGGACACAGTTTTGCAGTCCCTTTAAACTGCTCTAAATGCAGACATTTTACCAGAAGAGGCAGTCTCCTTCTTAGTCCTCTCTGACTTTGTCTTCTTGCTCTCTCCATTGCATTAGCAGTAGGAATTGTACAGCCCCCCCCAAACTGGATCAAGAAATCAACCTGGCTCAAAACAGGTAATTACGCGGCTTAAAGCAATTGTGAAACACTGTTTTTGCTTATGCCAAACCCCTGTTTATATGCAGAGCCCTTGCCGATATGCTACTTTTTCAGCTGTGAACTTTATGTGCTGAAATTATGTTTTCATTGTGTATTTGCTTGGCCCTTGGCACAGCCAATGCAATCTAATAGATTCAGCTCACCCTAAAGTAGTCTCTACAAGCAAATCACGCATTGGTTTCACTGTCTAGGGGATCAATTTAGTTACCCAAAACACAGGTGTATTCTACCATTTCAGAAACTTTAAAGATTCAAAGGCATCAGTTCCTCCAAGAGGTGGCTGCTGGAAGCCAAGTGGGATACGCTGGGCTATATCCTGTGTTTAACCGACTGAATCAAGCTTAAGGTCTCTGTGGATTCTAACCCGAGTCAGCACTTCACTCGCATGCAGCCATCTTACTTCTAAGGCATCTGAATCTTCATCTGAGTCCCACATGCTTTTCCTTTCAGAGGCTCCAGGACCCCAAAGGTTTTGAAACCCTCAAATATGCTTTACTATTGCAATGCCAAGGAGACACTGACACCAGAACACCACAATTTGGACATCCAATACAAGGGCAATTATATTACCAGGGGTCCGTTTTTCTGATGAGCACTGTATCTCCTATCACTACAGAGTCAGTAGAGTACGCTCTGTCCACCATATAGTGACACATGAAGCATGTTCCAATGACGTCAAATGAGAACTGGAACTACAAAACTACTTAGAAATCTTTAAAGACAAATGTGTAGAATAAAAGACCCTCCAGAAAACAGATCATTTAATCACCATAATGGCTGTACCATAATGGTCACTCCAGGAAGAGACAGCACGTAGGTCACTACAAAGAAGTAGTAGGTAGTTCTTCACTGCCTTCATCTGAAGAAACAGATGATGGCAACTAGCATCCCAGAAGCACTACTGAAGCAAACAGTCTTAAAATCAAAGCATGTGTTAAGATGAAAAGAATAATGAATGCTGAATGATGAGAGAATGCTCAAGAGGGAAAGAGGGAAAGAGGGAAAGAGGGAAAAAAAAGAGGAGATGGCCTGATATACTTCAGAAGACAACTGAAGGTACAGAACCAGCAAGATATTTCACAAAGTATACCCCCTGGCACATCACTGTTACACTACAAACCATTTATCACAATGTGAGTCTTCATTTTCCAACCCTGTCTCTGAATGCCTGTTAACATTATCTGCGCTCTGATGGCAGCTATCTGTTTAGTCAGTCACACTAAATACAGCTTAGTTGTTGCACCCAATGTGATAAAGCAAAATGTCACTCTAGCTTAAACAACCCTTGCATTATCACCTGGCTTTATCACAGAATAAAATATGATAACAGACACTGCTTGCTAGTCTGTCAATCCCACCAGAATTTCTCTCCTGTCCTGCCTGTGTGGCAACATACACAGCAATGGGTTTTCATCTCACATTCTTTCTTTTTCCAAAGATGTTACCTCTCTCCCCATGAAAATCAGAAATTAATTCAACAGACCCACTCTAATTCTACAGCAGATAAGCAAAGATATGTTGATGGATGAAATATAGGCCAGTCAGTCACGCGTAGCAGCACAACGCATAGGCCTACAGTAAAAATCAAATCCGATTAAAATTAAATTTCTTATAACAGCATAGGGGCCTTTATGAAGAAAGGGAAGAAGCTTATAGGAAAGGGCAGAGGGAGGGATGTTTTTCTTTCCTTAGTTCAGAAAATAAATGCCCCTCCTCCATTCTGCTGCACATCAAAAATCAATGATAAAAGATAATTTTTATGGCTGTATTCTTACTTGTTTTATCTATTGCATGCCTGTCCCAGCACACAGGGGATTGCCTGCATGGAATTAAAATGACTTCTGCTCACTTAAGTCAAGCAGTTAATGTGTTCTGTACTTACACACTGAATTCAATCATCAGAGTATCCCAACAGTATAAGAAGAGCCATCATATTACACAAATGGCAACCACTGCAGAGACAAAAGACAATACTTTCCAACACTGCTAAGAAGGAAATCAGAGTCACATTAAGAACTCAAACAAAAATGATTGTTTTGTCAATTTACTAAAAAAAACCCCCTACATTCCAGTTGCTACTCCTTTGATTTTATTTTTTTTTTTACATCTAGACTTTTTTTTTCTGATATGCTGTTGCTATTTTCTTGTTGCTATTACTACCGAAAACAGCTGCGTGCAGCTGAACAAGAATTCAGTAACAGAACAGAAGCTAAAAAATGAAACACTTTGTGAATAATAGCTAGGTCACCTGGGTTTCTCAGGCAGGCACCAAAACGAACACATAGCTCATCTCTAAAGGAAAAGAAAAATCCTAAACCAATTATTTAAATTAATTAGCACGCATATGCACACATTTTAATAGTCACCTTTTCACTCAGAGCCGCACTCACCGCTTGCTTCCAATAGTCACATCCAATTCTCTTACACTCCCAGCTAATACCTCTTGCTGCTGTGGAAAAGGTCTTCGTGTGAGCCTGCACTCACAGTAACAGGCTTGCCAAGAGAACGACAAGATGAAAAGCTCTCGCACCACCCCTAGCCGAGAGGAACCCCGAGCCTGGCACCCCGAGCCACAACAACGGCACTGCAGCCCTCAGTCCAGAAAACAAATGTTTTCGAAAGGCACTGCCTTCTAATTCCAGTGTGCATGATGCCAACTGTGAAAACAAAAGCTGCTAAAAACAGCGTGTGTGTGTGAGCACATGCACACAAAGCATCTTAGCTGGAATTAACTCACGTTTACCCTCTATTCTCCCAACCCATCAGTGAACAGAGCAGTCGATTACACTAAGCAAAATAAAAATCTGTACCAAGCATTGTATCGTTCCTAATTTTCTACTGTAGCTTCTGCTGATAGGGACAGAAGACACAGCCTGTACTCAAAGACCTGGAGAACAAAAGAAATACTGTATGAATTAAAGCTGCAAATTTCTGTTCAGAATTGACAGAAAAAGGTAATTAAGGCGCGCACCTCTAGCTCTTTCTCTCACGCTTTAACACTAAAGACAAGACAATCTTACCGGGATTTATAGCTGTTTACCCGTATTCATTGGATGTGTGAGCTTTGCATCCTTACGAATGTGCCAGCCAGTTTGAAAGCCTCGCAGAACTGAATCTGTCTCAACCTCTGCGTCTCATTTACTGTAACACAGAGGATTTTCAAAGCCATGCCTCACAACAGCTGGCTTGTTTTTGCCTGCTTCCTATGATTGACAAGTTCATACAAGCTCCATCAACTTTAACCTTGATAAGTGAAGGCTTGGTCTGTATTGTATGTTACATCATCAGAAACTTCTGACCTCAGGGAAAAGATCTCAGAGACATCAAAGCTTTTCCCTTCCCCCACCCCCACCCCCTGGATTTGGTTATTAAAAAAAAAAAAAATATTAAAAAGTCCTTTAATTTTTTAAGGGCTTTTCCTTTCATTTGTGAAAATCATGATCTGCATTTCAGCAACAACAGTTTTGCAAGTTTTAAATATTTAAAGTGATTTTAAAAGATCATTGTGTTACTAGGCTCCTTTCTGAACAACGTTCAAATAACCAAGTCTTTAATTTTAGAGAACAGTCTTCATCAACAGCCCTCCAGCTTGAATTTTTTTGCATACGTTGTATGTACAGGCGCTCTCTCTTGCAGGAGATTCTGCAGGGAAAGAACTAAGTGCTTTCATGCTGCATGAGCAAATTACCACCCCCACGCTCCATCTTTAGAAACCAAAGGCATCGTGGCCTTCATCAGAGCAAAGCTCAAGCTCCTTTCAGTTTTTGTGTAAGAACACATTAAAGGCTTAACAGAGAAACTGTGGATAAAGCTTTAATATGTATTAAAAGATCATTTAAAAGATGACCACTTTAAGAGGAAAATGTTATTTAAACTGCACGCAAAATCACATACAGCAGTTAGATATTATGATACAACACTGACACTCAGTTAATATCCTCCTCTAAAATTTTCCTATCTCCCCTAAATTTTTTGTATCTCCCACAGCGGTCTATTTGATTTCAAGATAGAGCAAGAATGACTTCAAGAAAACTCACCCGTTTACATAATACAACACAACTGGTTAACAGACTGTAGTATGTCTGGTTGCCCCACGCAGAGAAATGGAAGTTACAGCTGTCACATTACTTTTTAGCACAAAACTTTACTCAAATTTACTGGCATAAACAGTCTCCTGCGTGACAGCAAATCATAATCCACGTTGCCTAAAGGCTTACAGCAGAAGGTGAACGTTTCACAGGCTAGCTTTTAGTACCAGAACACCATAAAGCCACTCCATATGTTAGAAATACGTGAATTGCCGCACTACAGAGACAAATCAGTCACCTAGTTCCAAAGATGCTTTTCATCAAGTAACTTAGGGAAAAATAAAACCTATAATACATCAGTATATGATGCTTTTATGAGTATAACCACTGGAGACTATATCTTATATTATCTCTAATCTCCCTACTCAACTGCCATCATTAAAATAGCCACAAAAAGATAGCTGGATTTCAAGCGATGCAACAAAAACTTAAATCTTTAGATAGTTTGCATTGCAATCCTCTTTCCAGGGAAAGCAGTAAAACCAAACCACAACACAAAAATGGACTAATGCTTACAAATTTATCTCTCTTTCTCTCTCCACAAACTTTTTTGTGTGCTGTTCCTTTCGCCCACCCCCGATTTCAGTACCTTCAGAATCACATCTAGGACTTCTCCCAGCTTCTCACGCTTGGTAACACTTACCTTTGCGGGCAGGGGAGGAAACTTCTCGTAAGAAGAAACTACCCTCCAACACTTCCTTGCATCAGACCACGGTGGCCTCGCATAGCCCTAGCTGTCACTGCCTGCACAGCGGAGCACAGATGTGCCAGCAGCAATTAAGCGAAAGGAACTTCACGCAGTAATAAGAAGCTGGAAGTAGAAAAAAGGGGGTATGTGAGGTGGGGTAGCTACCCTCAAGTTTAGGAACAGGGATTCAAAATCCACCTAACGGAGGCAGAGGGAGAAGCCGCACTTTCAAGGGTGTGGGGAATGAGCAAATTGGATGGGGGACAAACGGGGCGACATTACTGTAGCGTACTGTAAACCAAGCGCAGGCTTTGGAGACAGTCCAGCACCCATTTAATGAGATCCAGCAGCTGCTGCTGAGCCAGAGTGGAGCATCACATCGACCTGCAGGACACGCACCTGACAGCCGCTGGGCTGAGCACCACTAGGAGAGCACAGAATGGGATGGCAACAGGAGAGGCCTGCAAGGTTTCGCACTCTCATTGAGCCACAACCAGTCCTAGATCCCAAAATAATGCATTTGGGATGCTCTTGAAGAACCACCCATCTCTCAGCTCAAGCAGCCTGCAAGTTTTAAAATGGACAACAGGAGGAAGAAAAAGACTGCAAGTGGGACAATTTATCATGCAACTCCTGCCTTGATCCTGAGCTATGAGAAGAATCTGGCTCAAAACTTTGCCACTTGAAGAGCTACCCTGTGCCAGTGGCCATATGTATTCAGATTTCTCATTCTTGAAAGATCAAGAACCCACACTGTGCTATTTAATTTTGAAAAGGGCATTTACATACATGAGAGGAATATTTTTAAAAGGAACAAGCCAGATGGTATAATGCTAAGAGATAACATGCAAGAGAAGATACAATATATGGAACTCAGAAAAAAATGCGTACCACCTACCAAAAACTCCATAAGACCACCCTTTTTCCTCCCCTCTCTCTGTCCTCTCTGAAGGCTGGATTAAACAGTAATTAAAAGGACATCAACCAGAGAACTAAAGTTCTACCCAAATGAGGAAAATACAGAACTACTCTAGCAAAACAGATGTATAAACACAATAAGGTAAAAGAAACAACAAAAAGAAAAACAGAAGAAAAAAGAAAAAGAAAAAAAGACTGAAGTACAAATTCTTAAAAGGCGTTAGGACAAAAAAAAAAAAAAAAGCTGCTTTTTCAAACACAGGTGTCTGCCACACAAATGTACAATAGTAAGAATACAAAGAAAATAAGGCCACAGCAGAAAACTGACACGGACACCTCTTCACATCTCCCCGAGCAAAGAACAGCCTATGCGGCAATTATTCTCAGATGCTGTCCACCATTAAGTGGGTAGTCATGAGTTACCTGGACTATATGATAATCACCTGAAACTCCCACAGAAAATTGCTGGAATAGTAGCTGTGATGCATAACTACCTATTCCTCTGATACCTGGGCAACTGCTTGAGCAAAGTGACACATGCAAGCTTTGGGGAGGGAAGGTGTGAGGGTGTTTGAAGACAGAGAATGAGAGAAAGAGAGTAAGACTAAAAAAATTATTCGTTATGAATCTGGAGAACTTCAGAACCATAAACTTAACATCTAAATTAAGCAAACAGGTAGAAATTATATGAGGAGACTCAGTAGCTGCACTAACTAGCATGTTAAAATGTCAATCATCTGGGCATGTGCAGAAAAGCCGTGTCTCAGATGCATTACTATTCTTAGTCACTACACACATGGACAACAGCGATCTGGATGACAGAAACTATCTGGATTTTTAGAAGATTAAAAAAAAAAAATTCTCACCAGAGGCTCTTAAATATTTGATTGCCATGGGACAAAGTCCTCACTTGCATCATCACACGATTAACAGAACTGGTTAGATCTAGATGATTTACAAAAGGGGTGAAAAAGAAGGTGGCAACAGTTGCTGCTGTGAGGAAATTACTCTGAGTAATAAAGACACAAGCCAAAGATTTTTTTTATCATTGAGCAAATTGGCCATAAAACAACAGACGAAATTCAGATTTAATAAATGCAAAATAACCCACAGGATAGCTTTTCCAATACCTCATCAACACATACAATGATGCATAACTGAAGTTACTGCTGTGGAGGAAGGAAAAGCTGGATTTCACAGACCGTTCTACAAATGTTTAATCTCTGTACTCCACAGCAGTAAAAAAACAAAACCAAAAACCCCTACC
>JAVKLA010000057.1:16264579-16285215 GCA_034782735.1 Sagittarius serpentarius | reverse complement strand
ACACCCCTACCCCCCCCCAACACCAACCCCCCCAAAAAGACAAGACAGAAGAAACATTCTGTTAGCTTATGAATTCACAGTGCACTCTAATATTGTTGCAGTTCTCCCACTGCTCCAAAAGGAAGATATGGGAATGCAGGAAGACACAGAAGAAGAAAGTAAGGATGGGCAAAGCCATGCAACAGCTTTCAGAGAGGGGACACCCCACCCACCCCCTGCAGAAGAGGTGCTTTCCCTCACAACACACCAGCAGAAAAAGCTACGGATGTCAAAAGTCAATGTGGGTCCAAAACCAGTTAGACACTTTTTTCTGAAAGAAAAATTCATCCAGGGCTGTTAACCACAAATACCTGGGATTGCACCTCTTAGCTGCAGATCAGCAGAGGCTGGGCAAGGATACCCAGCAGCATGGCTCCGTTTACCTTGTTTTTATTTTCTCCGAGCATCTGCTACTGTTCAGAGAAAGGAAACCTGCTCAGGCAGACCTTTGGCCTGTGTTTTTAAGCATAACTTCCATCAACTTCCCTCATGTGTCAGTGATTCGAGGTTATGCTGTCTCAGAGCGTGGTATTTATTTAGCTGCTAATAGTCAGTCACATACACTCGTACACTGGAAAGACATAGTGGTTCATGGCAACAAAACTTGTACTAATTACAAGTATTTACAGCAATCTAAGGAAGATGAAAGTTGGCAGAGGACTCCTAACACATGAATAGATGCTGCTGGACTCTCTCTCCTTTGTTGCCTCTATATGCATGGGAAGAGCCACAGAAGTGTTTTCCCAGTTTCAGACAAAATACGAACTTTGAAACAGCCCAAGATTGTACTGCATCAGCCATTAGTCCTTATGATACATACAATGACATCACTGGCAAAAAAGGTGGTCTGACAGATGCCTTAATAATCCATATCATGATAAAGAAATGCTAATGTAAATAGAAAGGGCTTCAGCAGCTACGTACTTGCAGTCTTTGTTAATAGCTAAGCACCTGTGAGGATGCATGTTGGCTCTTTGGCACTTCCTCTAGATGACAACAAGTAGCTGCACACAACTTGCTGGAAAGGGAAAACTGCCTTTTTTTTTTTTTTTAATTTTTTCTTATTTCTAACTTCATGCAAGAAGGCATTTTCACATGTAAATTCATTACTGTTAGGAACTCAGATATCTGAAGCATTACTTCAACCAGACTGGTATGTTCTGACTACATGAAAAGCATGTTTTCTTCTGCCTTTAACTGAACAATTAATTTCTCTCAAAAAAGAGCACTTAAACCTTTGTAACAGTCCTTATTATACTTAAATTAATTTTAAAAAGAGAACACTTCACAAGCTCTTGAATAAAGAGAATGTAGAAATTATTAGTACACTGCACATTAGATAAAAAAAGTAACCATGCATATTTATAATGTATTTTCTACAAAATACTACTTTTTAGGTAATCCTATACTTAACAAACTGATAGGAAATATTTCTTTCCTTTAGAAGAATTTATGTGAAAAATTACAACAGCCGTAGGTAAAGTGTAAAACAGAGAACTTAGACCTCTTCCACACCATAAAGCTTGTTAATACCTGCATGAAATGTTTGCCAAAGTAATTTTTCACTGATTCGTAAGGAAGCAGTTGCACAAGATCATAGTATTTCTTCCTCAAGAGGAAAACGATGAAAACTTTTTGCTTATATACCTCTGGTGATGTCTTGATAAGTCCTACAATGACTGAGACACACTCATCCTGCAATATTCATTCAGGAAAACCTTCTTAATTTGACTCTAACAATGTATATACCGTAAATAAAGAATATAAGTTTAACACCAGTATGTGATGCAATGCATGCAAGCAGAGTTCTGCTTAACTATTTAAGCCAATAGCCCTTTTGCTACATCTAAAAAACCCAAACCATTCAAGTCTTACATTTCAATACCTAAGTTCCCAGTTACGCGTTACTATACCACTGTATATTGCTACTATAATACTTTTTTTGACAGCACAGTAAAAAACCCCAAATATAGAACTTAAAATTACTGGAGTTATAAAAAACTGGGTAGTTCCTAAGAATATTTCCAATGTCTAATATATTTTGCAATGTCTAATTTACACCATTTATCACTGTAAACATGAGATTACATGAGAAACTAATTTGTCCAAATGTGTAATGTGGATTGGTTTTTTCCCCTCTAGTTAGCCTTTACAGATAAGTAGCCCCAACCCCTATAGTGGTCACAAAACAGAACAAGCTCAGAGAAATAACTATCAAAACATGCATGTATATGTGTGGATATATATACACATACACAAACATCCGTATATGCTTCGTATATATAAGCACACGTATAAATGGAGTATCACTCATTTGTAAATTCTTTTCCATCTGACTCGATTCAGAAGACATAAGATTATTCACATTCCTGTGCTGCTGAAGGTCCTCCTCCTTCCTTGCACAATAATTTGCCTTTGCATCACCTGGTGAGCGTGGAGGCTAGATATTCACCAGCTCTTGAAAAATCAGCTGCCTTGTGAAGTGCTTAATAATAAACTCCGGAGCCTCTCTATAGGCTGCTGTTACTGGCTTGTCAAAGCTTTTTTATAACATTAAACTTGGCCATTTAGGTCAACTTAGGCATCAAGGAATGATTTTTACTTTGGTTTTGTATGGTAAAGGCTGTTCCTCTGTCTTCAAGAGCTCCGACAGGAGCAACTACTAAGGCATGAAAAAACTAAAAGAAACATCTTACAGTGTTTAATTAGAGCTGAGTCATGCTGTGGTCCCATACCTGACATGCACATGCTCTTGTACTTGACACCTATTAAATGTTGAAAAGGTTTTCTGCAACCTGTGATCTCATAAATCCTTTTTCACTTCTTGAAATGATGCAATTTTCATAGACATTGCAGAAATAAATTAATAGAGATACAAGTCAAATGTTCTTAGTAAATAAAAGCAATGGCTCTGAACATCTCTAGTAGATGGCAATCTTAAGAATTAGATCATAATGCACTATTCTTTTGATGCAGATTGACTTTTATGTGTGCCGTGTCATCCTGCAGGAAGCCACAGACTACAGGGCAGAGCACAAATTTCCACCTTTAACCTTTTGAAGGGCTATGTCGGTTTAGAAATTGTGGAGACTTCTATAGGGAAGTTAATTATATAACCAGCGTATGTCATTTGACAAATACAGAAAGAGAGACATGTTTAAAGAAGGATAGGGTTTACATCTGTAAAAAGCTAAGCTTTTGCAACCAATGTGAAATAGAAAGAGTAGCATCATTAAAAATAAAAAAGCATCAATTTTTGTTTGACAGATCAGCAGACTCATGTAACGCTTTTAGGCAGCCCTAAAGTTAAGAACATACTTAGAATCACATCAAGCCTCAGTATAAAAATATTCAGCTCATGTCAGATGACTGACTTCATGCCTGTAAGTTTATAACAAGAGCGGTTTGGTTCTTACATGTGAGTCGATAAAGGCTACTATGGACCACTACTTTTTCTTCCTATAAAATAATACTCCAAGCTATTACATACTGCAATTCAGAAAAACATGTTGTAGCTTTTCTAAAAAGGGAGATGAAACAACCTGAATTCACTGGAACCACTCAGTAATCTCAGAGGGGTAAAATACAGCCCAAAGATGAAAGGAGTTCACAAATTACCTTCATCAACTTAAAAAAACTCCCAACTTTTAGAAGTAATGTTAATTTAGGTTTTGTAACTGTGTGCTAAAAAGAGAAGAGCACCAAAAAAATACTGTAGCAAAATGAACCAGGAACAAAAAGCCCAGAACAAAAAAATTGCTTATACACTTTTTTTTGTTGTTTTTTAACCGTCTGCTGTTACAATACCCCAACCCTTTTTAATTCTAGATTTAGTGCATTAAAAAGACTCATATTTCTCCTGAAAATTATCAAGGAAGCTGTAATGGTAAACATTTAAATTTTATTTAAAACCCAAATTATTAATTTTTATTTTTTTTCCAAAACAACTGGAGGGGAGGGAGGCCAGAGGCACCCTGTAGCATTGGGTAGTCTCTCACCCAGAGAAGGCACCCGTGGACTCCACAGCTGGCTCTCAGCTTGGGCCCCTGCACATCTAACCCAGACAAATGCTGAAGGGCTGCTCCTACGTCCGGCACGGTCACACTGGCTTTGGTAGCACAAAGGCAACTGTAGCACACAGACCTCAGGAGCAAAAAAAATAAGGGCCATCAGCAATATAATCCAAACCCAAATTTTCAAAGAAAGTATTAGATATGACCACAAGGAAGACCTTAGGTTTGGTTAATATTCATGGTCTAGAATATACCACGCATTAGGTAGATTTGCTAGCCATTTGCAGATTGCTAGCTTTTAAAAGTAGAAAACTAAATGCCTTTAAGGCAGCTCAAAAATCAGAAAATCAGTTCATGTCATGATGAGTCCAGTTGCTTTTGAGCACAAGAATGCCTTGTTAAAAAAGGAGCACATGGAAATATGTATTATTTCCCATAGGACAGCCATTCATCATCATGCAGTGGCAGTTCACAACACAGGAATTAAATGCCCAAATGAGAGATTTTATTTAGTACTTTGAATATGGATGACATATAAGCCCTCTGCATAACACAAGTGCTGAGGGAAAGACTGCGAAAGTGTCTTTCTTTTTTTACAAAGCCTCCTGTAATGCAGTGAAATGGCTAAATACTACATCTGAAATAGTATGTCAAAATAGGCTTTGGCTTAAAAAAAAAAAAAGTTATTGCAGCTGGTGCCCAGTCATGTGATTTTCATGGATTCCGTGATTATAAAGCAAGAATTGTGCTGCACAAACACTGCTAAAATGCTGGCGTAGGAGTATTATTCACATACTTTTGTGACTAGGGTTCAGCACTGGTGGATGGAAATCATTTTACTTGTCCAGAGATGCTGTCTGCCTACAGAAGCTCGTCTGCTCTGGCTGATTGTGCTCCCGCCTCCCCCGCTCCCGCCCCTCCAGCCCAATCTCCCCTCCACGCGTCTGCGCACACACTCACACCCTCACGGGCTATTCATTTTGAAATCACGATGCTAAGTACAAAGGGCTACAAAGAATTAGAAAAATAGCAGATGGTGTCTTCAGCTGGGCCATAAGCAATACAAAATACAACCATATAAACACACAAATGAATACTATTTTTTTTACAAGCTTTTACAGCCACAGCTAGAGTACGTGTTTGCGACAGCTCGTAATTTTCTCTCCCCTCGAGAGATTAATACCACTTACAGAACTGAGGAAAGCCCATAGAAGTTATTTTTCGTATACATGCATTTCTTCTGTTACAAAAACCTGGCGACAGCAGTGTGTGCCCCATCTCACTTCAGCTGCCACATGCCACTTAAGCAGCCGCAGTATCAGCGATCGCTGAAATCACTGCTTACATTACAATGGCTCCAGCAAACTGCGGGCCAGGAGGAGGGCACCCCCCTAGACATTTAAGGATTTTAACTGCATTGTGCATACAGTCACACATTTGAAAAGGGTCTGAAAATATTGTCCAGTTTAATTAAAACATGAATTAACAGATAAAAGCAGAACTGATCATATGGGAAAACAACTATTGGTGGCTTCTCTTCATGTACTGCATTCTGTAAAGGCGCGAGTAGAGAAAAGTCCAATTTACAGCACTACTGTGTTCCAGCAGCGTGCAGTCTTTGCCACGGATAATATTGGAAAACTCTTTTGGGAAACCTCAAGCATTCCCTCCCCGCCCTCCCCCTCCCCCCAGCAAAAACCTGTATCTGCTAAATATGAAAAATATCTGAATCGTTTCATGCACACAAATAAGAATCGTCTGGCTCCAAACAAACTGTAATACACTCAACGCTTGACAACTCCTTCAAGCTCACCCTAAAGTCCCCATAAATTTCAGTCCCAACATTAATTCTGTCATGCACATTGAAATATGTGGAGAGAAGGAGGGAAACAATGGAAAAAGGCATTGCAAAAACCCTGAAATCATCGTAGCAAAACTTCCAGTTTGGGTCAGGAAAAGATCAGATCAAAGTTGTCGTAAGAAATCTCTTAAAGCCAGAAATGAAGAAATACTTACCTTACAGTGCAGTTCCTTTCATCCAGATTGTTAACTTTAGAGAAAATACGCTCCCCATCTTCCTTTAAATCCTCTGCTTGCCTCCTTACTTCAACTGAGACTTCCTAAAAGTGGTTCATAGCACAAGTAAGACACCAAGTCATCATGTTTCAGACTCCCAAAAAATCTATGATTATGGAACCTCTTATTTGTGGGTTTGCTCTGTTTGAATATACATGAAGTCAACAGCATAGCATGTCTTAAGCTTGTTTGGTTTTAAGTGGTACAGTATGTTATGTAACCTCTTGTGCAGCACTACCGACCTGGCTGTGCTCGAATTACTGCTCTACTTTGCTGATCTACACAAGAGCTTAACATCTATATAAATCTTTGCAACTTCTATTTGGCAAAAGAATAAAAAAAAAAAAAAATGCAGCAAAGAAGTTACAGAAGAGTTGCTCACGTTTTAGAAGAGGGCAAGTACGCACCAGCTTTTCAATCCCTGAGCGCGTACTTTAGTTTCTCAGTAAAATATACAACATCACTGTTCCAGAATTTTATTATCTCACTATCTTCAAACAACCACACCCGAAGCGTAGCTTTGCATTACAAACACTGAACCTACAGGAAATTTAATTGCGCATTAGCACTGGAATCATCTGAATCATATATGTGAAACATCTTTATTTACTTCAGTCTGTTGTAAGCATCTTCAATGCACTTATCACCATATTTTCCAGGTGCTTAAACAGGTGTCTGCTTTTTGCCCCAGGAGGCCTATACTGAACTCAAAGGCACTGACTAATAAACCAGAAATGCATACATGGAAGAGAGTATACGATGATTTTTCTGCTGGGTAGGCAATTATTTAATAATTTAGTTAATTTAATTTTCAAAATAACTTCCAGGTGAATATTTCTAGTGCTTGGAATCTCTACCCTAGTAAATTATCCGCATAGTTAAGTCTGCACATAGCGTTCATAAGTAACTTTTGCGAAACTTAAGACACAAAAAACTTAAATAAAGAGTCCACAACTTTTAGTGATCAACATATTTTGTTTCTTTTTGAGCTATTCTCATTCTATTCCCTGTATATATACACACACACAGAGTGTGGATGTGTATCTATGTATACATGCAATGTTTTTACCAAGAGGGAAAAAAAAACAAAAAAAGGAAAAAATAATATACAACTGCATTGCCTCAATTCTTTTCTTGCATAAGGTGAAGTTCAACACAAGTTGAACACACTATGACTTCTTACACATATCGGGCAATCTTGTAGCAGCTTGAACAACATCTTTTAAACAGAGACCTTAAGAGACTTGGTTTCTCTGTTTACTTCCCCTGCCACCTGCCAACCATTCCCTGGCCTTGCTCAGTTAAAAATTAACTTAGTATTTACTTGCAAGTTGAACAGACATTTGGCATCTCTCTAAGGAATGAATTTATACATCTTAAGTCAAGCAAACTGACATAAAATTAAACACTAAGCAGTTTCATTTGTTGCTGTAGTGTAGCTTTAACATTAACAGGCATACTTTTAATCTCTAAATTTTATTAGGCAGAAGTTTTGCCCTATGTAGCTTTTGCATCAAGCAAGTTTAGAAGAAAAGAGGAAATCTATGGAAAGTGATTAGACCATTAACAAAATGTGACAGAAGTAGGTATTATTTCCCCTTGGAACATTTTTCTTCATAGCTGCAGTGAACGGAAAGCCTTAAAACGAGGAAGGCGGCCACACCAGTGAAGAAGTAACTCTGGGTGAAGGTTGCTTTGATCCTCCTATAATCTCTACCATAAAAAAGAGGATATTATCAAATCTACCAGGTTGTTTTCTTCCATCTGGCCACAACACACAAGAAATTACTTTATCTAATTGCTCTTTGCTACACTCAATTCCTGTGCTATACAAACTTTTATCTTCTTAATTTTACTTATGAAAGCTACCTATAATAATTATTCCCTTACTGACAAAAGGCAAACATCATACTAAGTGTGCTCCTAAACTGGAAATGTTCATTAAAATTATCTCTTTCCCCTTCCACCACACTCCTGCCCCCGCCACCTCAGGCAATTTAAAGGACAATGCGAAAGACACTTGTACCTGTTTGTAGAAATCGGTAGAAGGGGATGATCTAGACCTCTCATGGGTGTACTGGGGTTTCTCATGTTGTTCGTGGCCTGCATCAAGGATATTATCAGCTGAATGGTACCTTCCTGAGCTCCTTGGCTCTACTGGCTTCCGCTGCTCCTTCCACGATGCCTGATACTCTGCAAAGGTTCCCAGGCGCTGCGGCTGTTCAGATTTCACAATCGTATCAGCAACCTTATTGCTGCTACTGTGGTGGACGTTATCTTTTGAAGCATGTGCAGTTTCCAGTCCAACAGAGGCTGCCCGACCTCTTCTCTCATACCATGACTCCTCTCCTTCTTGTCCACCATGAGCTTTCCTATCTGGCCTCTCAGGCTGCCCCTCAGCTAGACTGTGGGGAGCTGGTTTCTGTGCCCATTTCCTATACGTAGGCTTACTTGTTTCTTCAAAAAATTTCCACCTGTCTGCAAATGAGCCCAGGGCTTCTTCAGATGTATTTGGATGGCAATGAGCACGGCACTCATCCTCCGACATCCCCACCTCATTCATCTTCTCTGGCTCAGAGTAAGACTTCAGTTTTTGCTCTGTTGTGAACCTCTTCCTGGCTCCGATGCGAGAAACGTGATGACTGCCACTCCCTGTAGGGTTCGGTTTAGCTTGTGTAGCCTCAAGGAATCCAGACACATCTTCAGAAACCAGAGCCAACAACGAAGAGTTGTAACTACCAGTTTTCCGCTCAGGTGACCTGGGGAGATATTCAGCGGGACTGGGCTCCAAGTCCCGCCGTTTGAAGGATGTCGCCCTCAGAACCCTGGCCTGCGCTTCCTTGACGTGATCTTTGTAGGTGCTGGTGAAGTTAGTGTCTGGGGAGGCGGTGACATTTTCTGCTGAATCTGGCTTCCAGGTCTCATTGCACTCCTCTGTTTCAGATGACCCTACTAACGTAGCAGTGCTTCTACTTTTTTGCAGATTCGCTCTTCTCATTTGGATCTCATTTCTCAGGGTTGTTGCAAAACGATCGCTCCTCCGTGCCTGTTTAGACAAGTGAGTGTCAAATGGGGCCTGTCGCTCTGTTACCACTTCTGGGCTGTTGTCAGACTGTTTTTTCCCTTCCTGAGCTAAAGAGTGCAACATTGGAGTCTTCTGAGGAGAAATCTTGCTACTCTCGTCTTTCCCCCACTTAAAATCTTTCTGAGCAGATTTGTTTTCAGTGGTAAGGACACAGCCCTGTTGACCATACCTAGTTTCACTTTCCTCAGAGCTGCTCTCAAAGTTTTTCTTTTGTCCAGACTTTTCAGTATGATTGGCTTTTCTAGCTTCTTCTACTACAGCACACCTAGTATCTCCCTCTCTTTCCACTGGGTAATGACTACTGTTCTCACACCCTTTCAGTGAAGATTCAACAGCTTGTTGAGGTAGAATGTATTTTGGTTTCTGGACCACTGTGACAACTCCAGGATTTTCATGAGGTCCAAGCGATGCGTCAGTCCCCACTGCAGATTTCCAGCTGTCGTCCTTGAGTTGTAGTGGCTTTGAGCTTCCCTGAGAAGGCTGTTTTGCTGTCACGCAATAATAGCGACTCTGTCCAGTGTTGTCCACCTTCTGTTCAGCAGCACTGTTCGAAGAAGTGTTGAACAGACTGGCTTGGTTTGGACTGTAGCCATGAAAATGGTCTGTAGGTAACTCCTGAATGCCACTATAGGACAGATAATGTTGCTGATCTTTAGCTGCAGCTAAGATTCTTGCATTGTGAAAAAAAGTGCTTTCATCACTGTACTGGTGCTGGTGGTGGTAACTGTAAGTAGGCTGTGCAAACCGAACATCAGTGCTGGACAAGGACGACTGCAGTTTGTTCACAGTTCCTGTGTTACTGTTGTACCTTTCACCAGTTGAAGAAAAAGTGTGTTCTGAGCTGAGATCAGATTTGTAATTTGAGCTGCTGACCCTCCTGTCACACACTCTGGAGGGCCGCCGCTGCTGCTCCACAGTTTCCAAGTTCCAGTCACTCCTGGGCTGAGACCGGTTCAGGGCTGTAAAGTGCTGCGTGCTGGCACCCTCTGAGTACACAGGGCCATGGGCTTTCTCATGGCCTTTGGTAGCAGCAAAGCTGTCACTACGAAGAGGAGGAGGTGGGGGGGGAGGAGATGAAGACTTCTTCTTATCAGGAACATACCAGACAGGTCCAAAACTGGATCTTCCAGAGCTAGTGAGCTTGCCATCAGGGTGTTCCTCTATTCTAGGACTTCTGTTGTTCTCGCATTGGATGGGAGCTGGCAAATACCCAGGTTTGTCCTCTATTCCACTGTTGTCATTCAAGAACTGGCCAGACTTGTTTCCATGCTTAGCAGTCTCCCAGTGGCCTACTTTGTATAGCATGTTCTCTGTTGAAGAAGTGTCTGCATTGGACAGAGTGTGGTCAGGGGTGCTAGAACTTGTGGAGAAAGACCCGTAGGCTGAATCCCGCTTACTTTGGCTCCCTAGGTGATCAATGCTACTATTAGATCTTGCAGAAGAAAGCCTTCCGTACTGGGCTACTTGTGGAGTGTGGTCCCAGCTGTCCATACTTCCCAAAGAGCTGAATTGGTCAGAAGTGCGATGTAGGCTTGACTGATCCCATGAGTTCGACAGGTCATGAGAAGAACAACTATGGTAGGAAATAAACAAAAAGCCTCAGCGTAAATATACCAGTCAAAAAATGCCACAGCATGATTATAAATATATAGCCACCAATTTTACTAACATTGGTTAAGATCCATCTCCATAGCAGTTACAAGACAAACAATCTAATAAAATTGGAAGCTTGAACACAAAGTCAAGGCTTTATCTTTGTACTCTGTCACTGATTCAAAGCTTGAAACCTTAATAACTAACTCAAGTTCCTTTTCTAAGTTGACCAGTAAGTAATACACATTTATCTCCTTGAAGGCTCCCCTCTCCCTCTGCAAATTATTGATTTTGCTGACTACTTTTAGACAAGTTTAGTTTGAGCTCCATTAGCTCCCTCTTTCCCAGGACAAACACCAACTTATTTTTCAGCTTATTTTCCAGGCACCTCGATTCTTCCAGCTATTAAAGTCACGTGCTCCCCTGTTCATCTTTTGTAATCTCACTCTAAACTTCCTCAGCCCATAAAGTTACTCCCTTGTTCTGCTTATCCAAATCTGCCCATTCATTTAAAATTTTTATTTCTAAATGGAGGTTCAGTAAAAACATTTGCCTCCATTTTAGTTCTGAGCCTCCACATGCACCTTATCAGTGTGGTTTCAAAGCACTCCAAGGCTGAAACCCTTACAACAATGTCATTCAATTCCACCCAGTTCCACAATACTGACAGGAAAACGTCAGGAGGAGATGCCAGAGCAACGTAAGCTCTGCATGGCCAAAACTAAACTTCTAACCTTCCTTCAAGGATCCTTACCGCCACCAGTTCTTCTCTGCCACTCTTTCCTCTATAGAAACATGATCTTTGACACTGTACTTCCTCTGGATCATTTGCCTACGACATCATTTCAAAATCTTGCTGCTTCTGTTGTTTTTCTACCCAGCCAGTTTTGCTCTGTTTTCTTTCTTTTCTATGTTTCACAGAACCCACCTTCTGTCAATCCAACACACTGATGCAGAGATGATAAGTCTTTCCAATTATTCTCATCACATCTCCCTGTTTGAACTTCACTGGCAGCCCCTCCTGCTTTTATATACCAAATTCAAATTCTTGTCCTTGCATGCAAAGCCCCTTGGTAAAAATCCCAGAATAATTCCACTTCCCTGTAGCTATAATTATATGAAGCATCTACCAAATCTTGTGCAGTAAAGAAACCTGTGAAAGCTAGCAATGAAATTAGATTAGTCCACATAAAAAATACAAAGAGTGATATAGATTTTTTTTCCTGTTAAAAATATTGCAAAGGTCAACAACAGTTCTTTGGAATTCAGTATTAACATGAGAACTGCTCCCCCCCCCCCCCCCATTACTATAGCCTTTGTAATTTTTTTTATACAACATGGTCAAAACCAATTTATGTGAAATAAGAGAAGGTATACTTTGTGCTTATTTTCTAAAAGCATTTTATTAACAAGATACACTAGCATTGGCCTCATCTTGTGGGTTTTTTTTCTTTTATTCTTTTATTTTCAGCGTTTCAAAACATCTTGCTGAGTACTTAAAAAGGTCTTAATCGTCATCTTAGGCAGATGCTGAGGTTCATGTAAAAAGTGTCTTGGCCATTATTAGGATCTCCTTTGTTAATGAAGAATGTAAGACAGATATTGCTATAAATTGCTGGTATTTTTTCCCCCTCTTCAGCATTAAGGAGATACCGGGCATCGATTGAAATAAAGATGACACTGGTGCAGGAAAGCCTCAATTTGCAAGTCTCATGTAGATCTGCTGGTATCAAATGTAAAGCAGAGATCATCAGCATAAGAGATCAAAGCCCTGCCAGAAAATGCCTTATGGAAACCCAGCAGATGCAGCAAAACCTTCAAAGAAATGACAGGAAAGCACTGCAAAGCACGGCCTCCTGCGGTCCTTAACTGCGGAGCAACCCTCCCATGAACACTGACATGGGAGAGAGCCCAAAAGCCATTTCTCTGCCTGAGCCTGGCCTCCCAGGACATCCTTCTCTCAATGGCTTTTTTAGAGTGGATTCACAACAGCACCTACGCTGCTGGTCGAAGTCTGGCAGGTAAAGTCCAGGAATAATCTACAAACACCATCCTTGGCCAATAAGCACCCCCCCAACCCTGGGGCATAAGTTTCTGCTTCTGAGCCCTGCCAGAAATGACATCATCTCAGCAAATCAGACCACATTCAGGCCGCATGGGATTACAGACCAGATGTACCTGACCCTAATTGCCCCAAAACCTCAGTTTAAGCAGCCTTCTCAAAGCATACTTGCCTCACACCCACACCTGTAAGGCCATAACAAAGTAGAGGAGGTTGTTGGTTTCAAATGCACACCCGGGGCACCCAAAAAAAAAATTAATATTATAAGGTCCTCTATTATAGTGTACTCTACTGAAAGAAAATGCAGGGTCTAAACTTTCAGCAGCTTAAGATAGTTCATATCCACACCTCCCAGAGAAGTGCACCCAGCCTTAGTCTAGGGTGGGCTAGGAAGAAAGTCCGCATCCATGTTGTTAAGGTATGACTTCTGTGAAAAAGACAGCAGAAGACTCACAGAGGGAAGTTAAGGCACCAAAAGCTTACAAGGTCTAATTCTCTAGCCTTGCGTGAGAGGCACATAGACCTGGCCTAGTGCTCCCAAGATAGCTTACCGTTTTTGAATGAAAGTCACATGATGAAAAATACACATATAGTGGTGGATGCGGAGAGCTGGGCTCCAGAACTACCCTCTCTCTTATCTACACTGGTACAGTCCCTTCTGGTCTGCCTGCCTGTCTTCCTCTAGCCTCATGCACCTTCTCAAATGTCCAAACTCAGTAGACTGGCACCCCTCCCCCCCCCCCCAAACCCAACCAAATCAAATTACCTATAGGTTAATCTAGCATCTACCTAGGTAGTAAGGACAATTTTCAGAGGGTTGTTTTGTCCAGCTGCATGTCAGTCCCCCAACAACACAAAATCCAGGTATATCCTACTTGGGAGACAGCAAAAGCATCTCTCCCCCGATGGAACTCCCCATGTTTTACAAGTGATTTAGTTTTCACACCCACAGAGGGAACGCAGGCAGACACATTCAGAAGAGATTTTAGGCTGTCAATACCAAATCTCAGATGCTTAGCTCAAGGAAGGACAAGAAATTCCAGAAATAGCCCAAGGATGGGATCCTTGGGCTAGAAATATCCCCTCCTCAGGCTATTTCTATTACGTCCTTGCATACTGCTGCTTTCAGCTACTGATTGCTGTGGCTCTTGTTTAGTTTGGTGCTTGACTTAGAGTGCAGGGTGCTTCTCGGGTTTTGTGAATTGTACTTTGAAAGCAGGGAATCTCTGAAGCTCACCTTCTCTTTTTGCAGACAAGCAAGCCCAAAGAACCCCGCTCTGCAACTGGGATCCTCAAAACACCCAAATCCTTGGGCTGGCACTCTGGAAATGCTGGGCCTCCAGCAGCCACAGTCTGAAGTCAACTCTGCCACTGAAACTGTCTTGGGCAAGAGACACAAGGACTGACAAATCTCCCAAATACCTCACTTTTCAATTGGGCAGCACAGGCAGCCAAGGGGTTCAGGATGGCAGTGCCCTGGGAACCCTGGTATTAGGCTGTGCTAAAGCCACTAAATCTTTCAGCAACACCTGAGAAAGCAGAACTTGCCCTTTTTATTAATACTGGTGTCTACCAGCAGTTGCTGCTATTTCTGGTATGTGGGAGGAGACGATTGCTCTATTCCCCTCCCCTTTTTCCTTTATACCCACAATTTCCTGCCCAAAACTCATTTCAAACTGGCCTTGAAATAAATTAATTTTTCTCTCTTTTTTTAAATATTTTGATTCACCCTGCTCCTATCATATCATACTTTGAGACATGTGTCTTGTAGTATTTTACCTTCACAAGGTACAAGGACAACCATCAGGAAGCATATATTGATTGACAGCTCAGTCAGAAGACTCAGTAGACCGAAAGCAGAAATACTTTTGAGTTAGGCATTGCAACCAGGAACTCTATAAAGTTTCTAGAAATTTCTGAATTTTGTTTCTATGTACAAGGACTTTTACTGTCTTCAAATCTATAAATCTAATTCAGCCTATCTACATGAAATTTAAATACAAACTCTCTAAATCAGTGTAAACCAGAAGCAATTATAATTGAGGATTTGAGAAATACGTGCTAAAACTTCTGCTAATGAAGTATTACAAAATGCATTTAAAAAACCCTTTCTGTCTAAATGTTAACATTCATACTTTATTCAAGGGCAGATAACAAGTTATTTTAAAAACAGTAGGGGGTTTCCAGAGAAAACAAATGATGTAAAAACGATTGTAAAAATTACATATAAAATAAAATCTTAAAGTATGAATGTTCTTCTGTTTTAACTACCATGATAAATTAACATAAAGAGGTAATGACAGAGAATGTACAGCCATAAATATAGAAAACACAAGCCTACGTTCCAAACTGGGATTGTGTACCAGACTCATTTTCTTTAATGCTCAGTGTAACTAAGGCCCAATGGGAACTGAGAAGAAAAAAGCAACAAAAGAAAAACAAAACAAAACAAAAAAACCTTCGTGAAAATGCTGAAGAGCATCACCTCTGAGCTGGAAACAAACAAGAACCTGTAACCAGACACAAACAGGCGTTACCTAAAAGTTTAAAGTTTCACAAGGGTGCCAGCCTTTCTCCCCTAGTGCTGGATGAGACCTAACATATATTAAGGTGCTTTAAATAGGGGCTGAAAATCATTGGTCTTATTACTTCTCTACACAAGCAAGAGCACAGCCGTAGGGAAGATCAGATTACACAATGACAGTTTAACTAATAAAACCAGTAACACCTTAAAGTCCGACAGTACAACATTCTGCACCCTCCATTTAGAAAAAGCCTGAAACAGTATTTTTCAATTTCTTCTCCCTTTACTATTTCACTTTAAGTATGTTAATTTTGATGGTTTCTTTTCGCTTACAAAGGTTTAGGATTTTACCAGTGGACACTGAAAGAAAATGCAGAGCAAGAAACATCACCTTTTGACTGCCTTTAAAGCTAGTTTCTTACCTTTCAATGACATGCACATATCACATACTGTTTCTGAAATCCGTTCATCCATATGTCAAACTTCCCATGCTCCCCCTTCAAGCACTGAAAGGACAGGTAATACTAAAGGCGTGTAACACAATGATTCTGTATTTGTGGCTTTAAAAAACACTCAACGACATGACCTACGTTATTATTGTCTCACTGTTGGAACTTAATGTGTGTAACCTAAGCTGAGACTCACCTTGCATGATAGCGCGAGTGCCAGGAAGTGCAGGCATTGGACGAGGAAAGGTGTGACGTGGCTGTCTCAGGTTGACTTTCCGTAAATTTGGTTGCATGCCAGGAGTGAGGCCTGCAGGCTAGGTCATTTCTTCTGAAAACAACACAAGTAGAGTGCACTAGTTTAACGCAAACAGTTCAGTAAGGTGACATGCAGCAAAAAATCTACCAGGGCAGTAGTCAAACGCTATACAGATAAGACAGAGACATAATGACTTTAAATGACAGCAAATGAGACAACTTTCTACATGCATGCCAGTTTTGAAAAGACACCAGCATTCCTTTAAAATGCTCAAGATGCAGTGAAACATCAACACTCCCCAAGGTCTGTGCTTGGGTGTTTTGTTTTTTGGTTTTTCTTGGTTGTTGGGTTTTTTGTTTTGAGTTGGTTTTTTTGGGCTGGTTTTTTTTTTTTTTAATTTTATTTATTTTGGGGGTGGGGTGGTTTTTATGAGGGGTGGAGACAGGCAAACGAATTTTAAAGTACTTGACACGTATCCAGAGCTTTAACAGCTTTAAAGCTAATACTGAGACTTATGACTCTCTTATAACATGACAACAGTACAGTAGGGCTTTGGCAAGGTTGTACTGCAGGTATGTGCTTATGGGAGGAGATGGGAAGAAAAGACTTAATGACAGGAAGGAATAAAGCCACATACATTATTTCATACAAGTTAGTAAGAGTGATATAACTAATAATTTTAACTCCAGCCAAGTTCTACTTCAGCTTTTGAAACGTTTGGCACCCCAGATATGCAGGGGTTTTTTGTTGGTCTTGGGGTTTTTTGTTGTTTTTTAAAGAAATAAAAAACAAACTATTTTTTTTAATGATTCAGCAATTCATCTAAGTTCCCAAATACCTACTTGGATATCATCTCCAAATGTAAATGCTCATGTAACTGAAGAGATCCCTTCTTAGAAACACAACAGAAAGTTGTTAGAGCTCTGTACCTTGCAAACCTTTCTGCAAAACTGCTCTACACTCCTCTGCCTCTTCCTTCTGTTCAGGAATTAGTAACAACAGCTTACACTTTCTTCCAAGGACTTGCTGCTTGTAACGCCTCTTGGGACTCATGAAACAAGTGCTTTCTTTTTCCCCTCAGTGTTAAATAAGCCTTCTGGGTGGAATTCAGCTACTTGTATTTCAGTGAGCAGATGCCGAGCACAGGCCATTTGTCTAGACCCTCTCAGTCGCCCAGGAACGAATCAGAAACTTCTTGAAGGTAAATTCATCCTGCCCTTCTCTTTGGCTTATCCTGGAGGAAGTGTTATTTAAAATTTAGACGAGGTATAAGGTGAGACAAATCCCATCCTTCCAAGTCACAGTCTGAAACAAAGGCTTATAGGACCATAGCTCTTGAGGGTTTTTTTAATGCACTTATTCCACTTATGTATTTATAAAGTTTATTACTGCAAGGTTAAGTAATTTCTCTAAGTTACAAAAGTCATTTGCTAAGCTGAGAACGTGTTCCCTGTTTTCAACTTGAACTCTAAACATAGTTCTACTTTTTTTTTTTACTCATTCTCCCTTTTTATAAATTTGGATTATCAGACAGCCACTGGATTTACAGAACAAAACTGAAGCTCATTATAAACCCAGTTATCTTCAAAACAGGTCAAATTTGCGTACATGGCTTTTTGCAGTACATTCAGGAAGATCTGATGAATTCAATGATGAATTGCCTTTCCAAACTCCACATGCAGGATTACAAAAGGAGAATAATAATTCTACGGGGAAGCTGTAATTTCACTAAGAAGCATAGCATCATTACTGTCACTAAAAAAAGAAGTAATTGTTTCCATAAACAAAAGCCTACTCTTCCCAGCATGACAAAAGAGAAAACAGTTAAGCAGAGCATCACTACGTTCTTCTTTCCTAGTAGGATATGAAATTCAGAGAGTGAGTGGAAGAGCCCCAATACTCTCAGTGCAGACAAGTGCAAAAGACTCTGCTCAGCCATGTGATGACACGCTCCAGACAGTCCTTGCATACTCCACGGGCTCCAAGCCTGTGTTCAGGTACAGAAAAAAAAAATCATTCCACCATTCAGTTGCCCAGAATATTGAAGGGCTTTCTTCCCTGCAGTTCACCTCTAATGGTACTGATACCAGCTCGGTAAACCACAAATACCTATTTAGGCAAATTCCATAGACCTCCTAGGCATCAATTCAGGAAAAAGGCTTATCTATTATGAGACAATTACTCTTCTATGATGCACCACTAGGGAAACACAAGACTAGAAAACGAGCACAATACAAGGCAATGTTTGGAGCACGAGGAAATGAAGGGTTGGGAAGAAGGCTTCTGCGATGGTTTGCTATGGGCTTGGCAAATGGTCGGGGGAATCCAATCAGAGGGAAGGAACAGAAGGGATGCACTTGTAAAGTCAGTACTGTACCTCATGGAACTTCTCAAGATCTTCGTGAGATAGTTTCTTGCTACGTGAACATCATATTCAGATGGCATTTTCTGTGCTACAATATCCACCACCACTTTCATCTTCCTGAGCAGCCAAGCAAGGGGAGGAACAGACTGGACTGAGTTGTGACATGAGGCACGTCAAGTGGGAAAGAACTTGTAAGTCCTGTTTCTTTTTTTGTATTTGTGGACACACATTTTTGAGAGGTGTTTTGGTTTTTTTTTTTTTTAAAGATGTAATAGTCTGAACAGCTTAAAAATACTGGTGGGATACCTAGAAGGTGGGATCATGTAGACACCTGCTTTTGCTGAAGTCCACAACATGACTAAAGATTAATTTACTGTGCATAGTCAACAATGCTTTCTGCTGGATTCTCACCATTTAATTACATTTACTATGTGCTGCACTTCAAGAAACAATTTTTTCTAGTAAGTGGAGCACAGCATGAATATTGATTCCAAAACTCAGCACAAATGGGTAAGAGAACTGGAAAGAAAAAAGACTCAAACCAGGAATATTTTGTAAGCAACTAAAGATGCTGGAAGCTGAGCATTTATATTCTAATGTAATACCTCTGTATTAATTCTGAGTGACAGAATGAGATCATCTGAACCTACAGCCCAGAAAACCTCTAGCATTAATGGAAGCATTAATAAAAGCATTTCACTGAGAGTGTCTTTCTACCAGTGCTTTTACAAAAGCTGCTGGAAGGAAAATGCTGATAAGCTTTCAAGATATGATACAAAGGGAAAAAAAACCCAATTTCTATTGACTATAAGCAATCCGTTAAGATAGTGGTCTCAATGACATGAGTGTGCAAATACTTTAGCAATAAAACGACCTTTCCAATCCAGTTTTTCACAATAAATCTGTCCTTTTATAGTTACTGCTTGGAAGTCATTAAGAAAGACACTCTGAATTTCACAGGCTATAGAGTTTAGAGATACTGGTTTAGATTGCTGCAGCAATATTGAGGCAGTTGAGTGGATGCGGGAAGAAAAACAAAACAAACGAACAAACAAACATAAAACCAAAAAAAAAAAAGAGAAAAAATGTACTTCCTTGACCAAATGAGAAAAAGAATTAAACTGGACAAGCAGATCTGTAAACAACAACAAAAGTCAGAAAATATCTTAAAAGTGAAAAGTAGACAGGAAATCAAATAAAGTAACTGAACTACCTCAGCATACAACAGTATCAATGAATACGAGCCATTTCCTCCATTTTCAAACACATTCTGAATTCCTGTAGGTACCGCTCAGATAAAAGGCCGGCAGATACACCAACAGAGGCGCATATTCCCCACCCCCCCACCCCCCCCAACAGAATTGGTTTTATTCTCATCTACCGAAGAGGACTCTTGCTGTAACCCTATCACACAGGCTTTTGCATTCGGAGTCCCACAGCAAAAAGAGGACAGGCAGTTCCAGGGACCTGTGTCCAGGTGGAAAGCAACTGCCAGGATTTATTTGTCTGCCCGTGTTTTGTTCCAGCCCTCTGCTGAAGCACCAAAGCGGGAGGGCCTGCCTGCCTGCGGGCTCACACGCGAGCGCAGGGCTGCACATCTTCCATGGCAAGTACCGCCAGCGACACGCGACAGAGGCCGTACTGTATTTCTGAAGCAGAAAACCAGCTTTTCATCCCGCTCATTCATCTCGGAACCGGCCCCTTCTCTTCAGCTCAGAGGAGTGTTTTTAACACCAGTGGTGGTGACGTACCCACACAGAGACACTCTGACCCATCTCAAGAACAAGGCAATGAGCAATTCCAGTGGGGATTTTTCAGGTGAAACTTTGGAGACGTGAAAATGAACACAGTCATACTAATGGGGCATTTTAACCAGCCGCTTCCCCTTTTAAAGGCTATCTTCCGTTATTCCGTTGCCCGAAATCTACCGATCCGTACGATTACTTTTCACGTTAAATCTAAGCACTTCTTCAAAATGGCTGAGGTGGTCGGGGGTGGGGGGGGAAGGAAACAAACTCCTTTCCAGTTCACACCCCCACACCCCCGCCCCGCGCCGGGTTTCACCCAGGCTGACAGAGGCAGCACAAAGCTGCCCCAAAAGGAGGGTTTCCACCTCCATACCCACCACCCCCCCCCCCGCCCCCGGGAAGGAGAGGGGACGCCCCCAGGCCCCC
>JAVKLA010000057.1:16235611-16248510 GCA_034782735.1 Sagittarius serpentarius | reverse complement strand
AGAGGGTGGAAGCAAGGACAGGTACCCTGGGAGGAATACAGAGGAATTGTCCAAGCAGCCAAGGATAAGGTTAGGAAAGCCAAACGAGTGATAGAATTAAATCTGGCCAGGGACATCAAGGGTAACAAGAAAAGCTTCTATAGGTACATTGGTGATAAAAGGAAGACTAGGGAAAACGTGGGCCCTCTCCAGAAGGAAATGGCAGACCTGGTTACTTGGAGAAGGCTGAGGTACTCAATGACTTTTTTGCCTCAGTCTTTACCAGCAAGTGCTCCAGCCACACTGTCCAAGACGCAGAAGGCAAAGGCAGGGACTGGGAGAATGAAGAACCACCCACTGTAGGAGATCAGCTTTGAGTCATGACAGTCTGGGAAGTTCCCACTGACTGGAAAAGGGGAAATATAACCCCCATTTTTAAAAAGTGAAAAAAAGGAAGACCCAGGGAACTACAGGCCAGTCAGTCTCACCTCTGTGCCCATCAAGATCATGGAGCAGATCCTCCTGGAAACTATGCTAAGGCATATGGAAAATAAGGAGCTGATTGGTGACAACCAACATGGCTTCACTAAGGGCAAATCATGCCTGACAAATTTGGTGGCCTTCTACAATGCGGTTACAGCATTGGTGGGCAAGGGAAGAGCAACGGACGTCATCTGCCTAGATTTGTGCAAAGCATTTGACACAGTCCCACATGACATCCTTGTCTCTAAATTGGAGAGACAGGTATTTGAAGGATGGACCACTCGGTGGATAGGGAATTGGCTAGATGGTCGTACTCAAAGTGTTGCGGTCAACAGCTCAATGTCCGAGTAGAGAACAGGGATGAGTAGCATTCCTCAAGGGTCAGTATTGGGACCGGTGCTGTTTAACATCTTTGTTGGCAACATGGACAGTGGGATTCAGTGCACCCTTAACAAGTCTTCTGACAACACCAAGCTGTGCAGTACCGTCAACACACTGGAGGGAAGGTATGCCGTTCAGAGGGACCTTGACAGGCTTGAGAGGTGGGCCTGTGTGAACCTGATGAAGTTCAACAAGGTCAAGTGCAAGGTTCTGCACATGGGTCAGGGCAATCCCAAGCACAGGGATTGGACGGGCTGGGTGGAGACTGGATTGAGAGCAGCCCAGAGGAGAAGGACTCAGGGGTGTTGGTTGACAAGAAGCTCAACATGACACAGCAATGTGCACTTGCAGCCCAGAAAGCCAGCCATATCTTGGGCTGCATCAAAAGAAGCATGACCGGCAGGTCAAGGGAGGTGATTCTCTCCCTCTGCTCCACTCTCATGAGACCCCACCTGCAGTACTGCGTTCAGCTCTGGGGCTCCCAACACAAGAAGGACATGGACCTGTTGGACTGAGTCCAGAGGAGGGCCATGAAGATGATCAGGGGGCTGGAGCCCCTCTCCTATGAAGACAGGCTGAGAGAGCTGGGGTTGTTCAGCCTGGAGAAGTGAAGGCTCCGGGGAGACCTTACAGCAGCCTTCCAGTACCTAAAGGGGGCCTACAAGAAGAAAGCTGGAGAGGGACATGGGGTGATGACTTTAAACTGAAAGAGGGTAGATTTCGATGAGATGTAAGGAAGAAGTTCTTCACTGTGAGGCTGGTGAGGCACCGGAACAGGTTGCCCAGAGGTTGTGGATGCCCCATCCCTGGAAGCGTTCAAGGCCAGGTTGGATGGGGCTTTGAGCAACCTGGTCTAGTGGAAAGCATCCCTGCCCACAGGCAGGGGGTTGGAACTACATGATTTTTAAGGTCCCTTCCAACCCAAACCATTCTATGATCCTATGTGCTTAACTTAAGTACTTCTGGGGGGAGGGAGTAGCTCTAAAAGATAGAGAAGTAGTAATAAAAGTAACCTGTTAATATTCAGATGTCGTAGAATGGCAAATTGAACCAGTATTTTGACAGACAAGTTACTGACAGCGTTCTGTGATATAGGTATCTGTCCAAATCCCTAAAATTTTAGCAAAGCAGCATATCCTACCTCAAATGCCTATTCTCACCTGCCAAAATTCACACAAAGATCTACACATTCATCTTTTGCCTTGCTCTCAACCACAGCAAGACATACATAAAGTCTGTAGTACTGCTCTTTGCTTTCTCCTCCCATGCATCACCCTGTGTCTGAAAATGAAGCAAATAGCAACGCCACTACAACAGTGCCTCTTTGAAGAGAGGCCATGCTGGAAGGAGTATTAACTTTGTCACAGCACAGCAGAGTAGCTCCTTTCCTATCCCACGACTTCATAAGTTGTATTTTACATAAAAAGAAATTAAAGAGGCCTGCAAAATGCTCTGCTTCGGTGTGTGAAAACAAATAAACACAAATTATCAGGTCTTAGTGCCCTTAAAGACTTCAGTCATTAACTTGAGCAAACTGGGATTTCACCATCACAGTTTGCTCTGGTTTTCCTTGTACCTCAGCCCAACTGTACAAGCTTGAGCAGGATGGAACAGCAATTTCATTTATAAATAAGATATGCACTGTCGACAGTGAGGTATTAAGTTGTATGAGGTATGACATCATCAATCTTCCTGCCTGCTAAATTCACAATAGACTACCACGATAAAGCTTTCATATTCTGGAACTGTTTTTCCTGGCTCTGCCTTGGGGAACTGGACAGGCACATCTGGATGTCTGAGGTAAAAGTGTTCATCTTGGGATTTATGGTATATTATATAAGCTGCGTAAATACTTTTTCCTCATCGTTATTTTGTGCATATTCTGCTACCTTTGGATGGCTAGGTAGCATTAAACTCCTGGTGTCATTCTCTTACTTCAGTTTTGCCATGATTTATCAGAATTCCTCTAAAGGATAATAAAACATTTTTTTAATGAGTATTTATCACCGGGAACCATCTAAAATGCTTCACATATTCAAAAACCAGCTATAAATGGTGGTTCCAGCAGGGTTTACTTTCAAATATTTTGGAAATTATCACGCTATGCAAGTAAGGTGCTAAAGAAATTAACATAAATACAAAAAAGGCTTCATTCACCCTTACCACTGAAGAAAAAGGCAGCCTCTGGCAGGGCAAATGCTAACAGCAGCAGCAGGAGTCAAAATACACGGGGGATTTTAGGCTGTCTCACCATGGCTGCGGAGAAGGATCAGGAGCAAGGAACAGGAAGCAAAGCCGCCTTTGGACACACTCCCCACCACCACCTTTGCCCAGGATGGAGTTAGCAAGCACAGCAGCGCACAGGTGCCTACACCGGCCCAACACGCTGCCTTCAGCAAGAAGGAACTTGCCGCGTCCTTGGAGCACGCGGCCGTGGAAACCCTTGCATTGCTTGTGGCCAGAAACAACGGGTGCGTTTTGCCTCACAGCCGCTTACCACAATGAGCTAACCGTTCGATAGCTGTCCCAAGCGAACCGAGTTTCCTCAGAAACCACATTCCAAATACTGGTGTTTCTACACAGGTGTGGTACATTCCCACACCGATTTCAGCTGTGATTTACCTAACCATGTCCAAGGTGACCCAAAAAATGGGAGTCAGGAAAGAGAGTTCCTCTAGTCCCAAGGCATTTCAGGAGACGGCCCAGCCTTAGTTTGTCTCATTCCTGGTTAAAACACTATAGCCACGTGATGCAGATTACTAAGCCTCCACAAAGAACAACACCATGAGCTGAGATGCTTCAAGTTTTATTTGGGAAAGCTATGTTGCTCTGACATGTCCTATGCCAGATCACATTTTGAAGACATTACCATTCCCCAGGGCGCTTTCTTCCCCATCAGATGCCACCCTGGTTCGGCTGCCCACCTGCCGGCAAGGCTGTCCTGTGAGCCAGACCAAAGAACTGACGCTGATTTCAACTCCAACCCAGCAGAAATGTCCCCAAACCCCAGCTTTTGTCACTCTGTCCTTCCTCTGCACGCAGAATGAAGCTGGACTAAAAGCATAAGGGCCGTATAACTCAGCAGTGTGGTAGCTGTGTCTCTGTGCCAGACTTTGTTTTGCCAGGTGATCCAGTATTATGCAGATTCAGCAGCAATGACCATAAAATAATGGGTTTATTGTGTAAGAGAAGATGCAAATTTGTTCAGTTATTCAGTAACTAAAGCTGCAACACTCTTGCATTCCTGCCTTTCTTTTAAGTGATCATATTTTGGGAGTTAAGGGTTGGATTCAGAAATTATTTTAAAACTTTTCTGTAATCTTTCAAGTTGGAAGGTGTTGCATGTAGTTACTTGACCAAGTAGAGCATAAAATCTCTACACTCAACACGGTAGGCTACTTGACACTGAAACATTTAAGAAGCATCCAAGTTCTCAATCTTTCTGTCTCAATCTGTCAGTCATTTTATCTTCAGGAGGTCAAATATGTAACCTAAAATAAAGCACCACAAGAACAGCAACACACTGAAACAGGATTATTATCACTACTCTCCTGAAACTGTACATGTGCATGTCAAAGTTCTTGACTAGTGTTTAAAAAACCCCAGCACCCTTAACTGCTTAAAAGCAACCCCAAACAATTCAGTATTTCAAAATGCATACAACATATACAGAAGCATTCCTTCCAAATGCAAAGAAGATTCCTGACATAAAAACATTATTTATTTGGTCTTTAATGGATGGGGTCACAATTCTGTTTCAGTCAGGAGTCTGCAGAGATGTACAGTATTATCAAACACACACACACAAAAAGTCTTCTGTGTGTGCATGTGAAAGTACTATGTGAAGTGAGTAAATCTTCAGACCCTCAAATTTTAGAAGGCTTGCCTGTTTTCCCCCTCTTACCCAAGGGGCTACATATCACAGTTTCCACCACCTACATTGAAATTCACCAGTGGAAAGTAGTTTTAAGAAGAAATCCAATGTACTGCCTCTTAAAAGCTATGGTTAAATCCTGTAAGCACTTGTGTACTTTTTCATCTTCAGTCATGTGAGTGCTCTCACTAAAGTGGATGAGACTACTCATGCTCAAAATTAACCATTTCGACAAGTGCTTGCAGGACTGAAGAAAAAAAAAAAAAAACAAAACTAAAAACCAGTCATGACTCACAGGTTGTTACTGTCTGATGCATATTCCATTCCACGAAAAAGCAACATTGCCTAATTTTGGTAATTACTTCACAAAACTGAATAGCATTGCCACAAGTAACCCTCTGAATAAGCATATTCAAATTATAGAGGATTCCTTTTACCTACAAGGAAATGTCTATGCCCTTCCTAGTACTCCAAACATGGCTCTAACAGAGTTGACTTGGTAAAACACGGTGACATCTGTTGTATTTCTGACTTTCTGTTATTCAAGCTTTACAGGCTGGATTTTTCAGATTTGTAAAGCAATAAATTATGAAAGTTGACGCAAGAAGAAAACATGTCAGTCACAACATACATATTCAGAGAGTCCTGGCAGTTGTACAGGACAAACATCCAAAAGCACGAGATGACAATATGCTCTTTGAAACCAGGGACAATACACCACTCACTGGAGGAACAGAAGCTTACGTTCACCTCAAGTGTCCAATAGTGTGTCACTAACAGCATGAATTGAATCACGTTTCCGCAACTAAGAAACAGGTGAGGTGGGCAGAAAAAATTAAGAAATAAAAGTGTTTTTTAGATGTACACCCCACCAAAAAGGCAGCTGGCACAGGGAAACATCCGAACACCTGGGGGGTGGTGTTCACGGTGAAGCGAACATGGATTGCCACTGTTAACGTGTTGGTTAAATGACTGCGCCGACAGTTAGGCAACCAGGGGAAATTGTCCTCGTCAGGACTCTTTCAAGGTATCATTTGCTGAAAATACAAGATAAAAGTACGCGCTCCTCCCTTTCCCATGTCCATTCCTTCCATCAGTAACGCAGGATCACACAACTGCAGGAGGAGGAGCACAGTGGAGGCCCGGCCAGCCCGGGTTTGCCTGTGGAGGAGACAGAGGGCGTGCCTGAGCAGGAGGGGAGCTCCATGCTGGCTAGCCTCTTCTGTGGACCCCTGCTGAGCATGCACCGAGTGACTTATTTGGCAGTTGCTCCATTAAACACTCCTTCATAGAAAGATGCTGCTGGGATTGCTAGGCACTCCTTAAAGCACAGGACATCCACCCCAAGGACTCCTGAACCAGGCCTGCAGGTGCTGTGCAATTCGCACGACACGTTTGTGCTTATCTGGCTCCTGCCATCCCCGCCATGAGCCATGGTAGCTTGCTGGCAGCACCAAAGGAGAAAAATAGAGGCCCCAGCCTGGTGATACCCTGTCACATATCCTGACACACATGGCTTGCTCCTCTCTCCATCACAAGACCTAGCTGGGAGCAGGGGCTGGCAGGACATCTTACCTGGCACACATTTAAAACCAGCCATCCTGTTTAGAGCAGAAGAGTGGGCGTACAGCAACACGCTGACCCATTTCTCAAGTGAATTACAAAATGGGAATTTAACAGCCCAGCCCTTCCACCAGCTGCAGCACATAGCAATGTTCAAGCTTTGAACTTTAAAACTGTGTGCATCTGTTAAAAATACCCACTCCCAAAGTGTGTATACTGAAGATCTGCACAGGCATGTGCTGTTCCAGGCCCACATCAATTCCAAGAAACATGGGTAGCGAGGGGCTATCACACCTGCCTACTTCTTGCTGCAATGGTATGTGCATGCAGATACAGCCCTGGAAAGCCCTACTGCAGTTTCCTCCCTATTTCCAAAGTCTGGCTGAAAATACAGGCATTAAAAAAAAAATTAAAAAAAAAATAATCTGTTCTTGGTCAGTTAAGGCCAAGGTCAATCTTCAAAAAAGGAAGAATTATGGCTACTCGACAACAAGAGAGAAATCACTGCTATTTGTTCTGCCGTAACAAACCCTAGTTCCAGAAGCAATGAAATCAAATCTAATGGCAAAATAGATTTTACTCCTACTCAACAGTGGTTCTTCACAAATGCATTGGGTTTATTGAGCAATACTTAACCATAACTGTGGACTAAATACATATAATACTCGCTTAAAAATCTGCAAAACTTCATCTATTTTTCTACTTGTTTCCTATATGAACTATTTTGGTATCTATAAAACTAGAACTATCAAGTGGCCAAACACAGGTAAGAGGCAGAAGTCACAGCCTTCCATCTGTATCTTATAATTGTACAGAAAACGCAAATCCCCCATCTTCCCAAGCCATCTCACAAATTGGTACTGTCAAGTTTCACAGAGTACTCCTGCAGTCACAAGGAGCTACGAGGCGCACAGCTAGCTGCCCTGCAAGTCATAAATGGGTAAGGCTAGATCCCCTTGGTAAGTTACACAAAACCCACTACAGAAAGGTCACTGGTGGTGTTGAGCATGTTTCTGCTCAGAACATGAGAAGATTTCACTGATCTCCCATCTGAATGCTGTAAATAACTGTCAGATTTTTATTCCCAGATTTCTGCTCAGTTCTCGGGTCTCTGAGACAGTACTGTACAATCTCAGAGCCCTCGGGACATTCATTAAAAACTCTCCTTCTGCTGTGCTTTAATTAAATGGTTGGCTGTCTTCATGAAGTGTCATGCAAATAAAGGTTACCCTAACTTTCCACGACTAGGTGTTTATAGTTCACGTATCAGGACATTCACTTCCCTTACTAGGATTTTGTGCAGTAAATTTCAGTATTCAGACCACGCTTTTGATGGCAAGTGTGTTTGCTCTCGCTTTTTCACTCTCCTGTAAACAAGGAACTCCTCAGCATTGCAAGAACAGCTTGCAGTTTGGCCACATAAAGGCACCAAAATGAAATGCTATAGAAAGGAAATGAAAACACACCCACTCAACATATGTGAGCAATGTGGCCAGAACTTGTCCAGAACTTTAAGGATGGTTCTCAGGCATTGGCAGTACCTGCAGAGTTGGTCAAGTTAAACTGAAACTCTAGCTTCCTGTCACTGGCAGACACTGAGGAAAAGAAGTCCATGGCTACTCCCTCCCTTGCCCTCCCACTTCCACTGCCACTAACAGATTCAAGCAGCCAACAGGACAACCCCACATAACTTCTTAGGGTGGCTCCCAAAGGCCGTACAATCCCACCTCCCCTTTAACATTAATAAACCACAAATGGAAGCATCACCTATGTGTCAATTTTTAAGTTTAATGTGTCTCATGAATTCATAGTGAAAAATTATTCCAAACTTTCATGGATTTGTGGTTTACACTTATGTCTAGCACGTGCAAAAGAACGGAAATTATATTTAATAACTAGAAGGGAGTTTAAGTTAGAAGCACATGCAGAGCAATTATATTACAGAATATGGTAACCACCTCAGTATCACCACTTATAACACTCAAAGAAATTTTACACGTGTACGTATAGACACGCACATCTTTTACCAAAACAAAGAGAAATTCACAGACAATTCCTGCAAGAAATGTCCTAAGCACAGTTTCCTTTCCATTTTCCTACGAAAGTAACCTACTCAAGAAACAACTCAGTACTACACTGAAGAACTCGCACGTAATTAAGATGTGTTGTTTTGACAAATGCACTTGAGAAAACAACACGAAGCCTCCTGAGTCCTCTTTTAATCCAAGACCAAAAGTACACCGCACTTGTTCAACCATCAATGTATGTAAGCTACTTAAACATCATGTTTGTTGTTGAGCCAGTTGCACAGTCCTGATTTGGTTTAGACCGCAACTATGCAACATTTCAAAAAAAATACAGCAAAGTGTGTATGCTGATAGCCAGCACAGTTATGCTGAGTATTTGGTACTGCAGGCACTTTTATTTAGAGACCAATGTTATTTTCTCTATGCAAGTCAAGGATCAGATTCTTTAAAAATAGTGGCTAAGAATAATTTTGTGGAAGCCAGCTACCACTGCTGAACAACATCAGCCCCTTGAGAAACTTTTGCCACAGTCAACAAGTTAACTATTGTGAATGAAACCCGTTGCTCACTATGGCAAAACTTTTGCACTTGGTCTTGGCTGTAGGTACATTAGATTTCTAAACTGAAAATAGCATGCCCTACTCCTTCCCAGGTACAGAAATAGTTAGATCAATATAAGATCAGGATGTGGCATTACTGCATGAAGGAGTGACCCGTATGGAGGAATTTCACATGGACACGCTTCTCAGCAGTAAAAAACAAAACCTGTTTTTTCTGGATTAATTCTACTAACATTAGTAGGAAGGAAGTTCTCTACTTTTGAGAAGAATTTTGTGAGAAAGAGTAATTTTTCCACATCATGATAGTTTTAAAAAAGTCTGCTTTTCACCTCTGGATCAGTCTAGAAATAGGTATCACAAAAACAACCCTAGGGAAAAAAAAAGTTTTCAACATAAAATCTAGATGTTGGCTTCCCAAGCTAACTCTCACAGATAGAAAGGACAAACAGGATTAAAACAAAGATTCTTTTAACCTTCAGGACTGGGTTGTTGAACTTCAAACCATTTATCTATTTTGTGCTTCAGATTACCACACTGACACCCACAGGGAATAAAATGTTAAAATCAACGCAATAGGGAAGTATCACAGTGCTAAACAAAGGACACAGGGCAAGCAGGCAAAAAGATGCTAAGACGACTTGCAGATCAATACTTCATCTTATATGTGACTCAGTGAAAGGGAATTGTGGGACTATCCCCAGTCTCCCCAGAGAACAGTAAGGGTGGATCTGAAGAACACTGAAATAGCCTAAAAATGCTAAGGCAGCCATTTCAAGATTGCTGTAATTAATTAAAAGTGCAGACTGCCTCTGAAAAGTGGTGGTCCTATCCAGCTGAAAACTTACTTCCCCAAGTAATTTTGCAGTCAGATCAGTTCCCTGATCCAATTCAATCCAGACCTGCAGGAGTGCTCATACAAAGACTAAACAACTGGTTTGCTTAAAGACAGGACTGTTTAAAGAACTCATAAAAATTCAGCCTAAGGTTTAGGGCAAACAAAACAAAACAATACTGTTGTTCACACCATAACTTCTGAAAGAAAGCGTGCAACAAGGCTTTTATAAAAACCTGCATCATTTGAACTTCCAACAGGAAAAGAAAAGCTATTTCAGCACACAGACAGCAGTGCATGAGAACAAGCTGGCCAAGAATAAAATGAGACTGGATGTTAAAACGTTTCTGACCGTCAAAGGACTGATGTCCTAAGGCAACTTTCCAAGGGTAAGAGGAAAGTTGAAAAACCACAGACAAAAACCCTAGCTAATTTCATTCAGTAAGTTTTATGAAATTTTATCTAATATTATGTGGGCTTGTCAATGACCCAAAAGGCTCTTGCCTCTTTTGGGAGCTATGGAAGTCTTCATGAACTTAACACAAAAAAGTCTAACAACAGCCACTATTTTCAGCCTCTTGGCTAGACCAGCTAGGTTGCTTTTGCCCATTGCACATGTGCTAGGGAAGGACAAACAGGGGGAATGAGAAAGGACTGATGAAAATCCATCAGCTTTGCACTGAACTGCACGCAGGCATGCATAGCAATGGAGCTCTGCTGCCTGCAGAGAATGGCTGCAAATCCCCAGCAGCAAATCAGTGCCTGATTAGCTGTATGAAAGTTCTCCACAATCACATGTGTGAAGTGAAGTACTTGGGAATAACAAGAATGGCATAGGTGTGTCTCCTATGAGGGTATTTCAGCATCAAACTTTCTGCCATTTCCAAAGATAGATCGGAATTCACAGATTCTGAGGAAGTTACTGTCGTAAAACTGAAAAGCACTAAGAGGGAATCTTTCCACTTGGTCTGAAGCTTTTCGTAGTAATTAAGACTTGCTGTCTTGGCAGATTCTTCGATGTCTATAAAACTTCTCAACTCTGAAGCTCTCCCTTTCTGTGACAGAAACAGCTGATGTAACCTCTACTAACAAAAGAGCTTTTACTGTAATAGCCAGTGCAAGCTGAAACAGCTGAACGTCAACATGATTTACAATAGTTGTGAATGCATTTTATTTTGCATTTATTAGCTTCAGTGCTACAAAAATTTTGGAAGAGCTTCCAGAAGTAGCTATTGCTGAGGATAAAAACTATCACCTGTTAAACAGATTCAGGTTCCCATAATTCCTTCCATCAAAAACACCTTCTTAAACCAACGGTGAAAAGCTTGCTTTTGTACCTCTCTTACCTATCAGTCTATTTCACAAAAGACAGTCCTCATTTAAGACAGCCTCGAACACTGGTTATATTTATAGACTGTATCATCACACCTGTCAAACCCCAATTCTCAGCATTTTCTGTGTTGCAACAAAATTGTTTTTTGATTCTAACAGAGACACCCAAAATTCTCACATGAAAGACTTGTTGGTATCATCTGATAAAAGTAATTAATTAGAAAGTTCTGATTCATCAGAGTAGGAAAATAATGAGAAAGATTTTGTTGTTCAAATTTCTGGGTTTGAATATTTTTCAGAAGTTATAAGATTTAACCTACTTTAACATCTGCTCACTTTTGTCAAAATGATTTTATGAAACTTATTTTTAATTCAAGTTAGTAAAAAAAGTGTGAACTTGAAAGTCGTAAGTCAAAATGACAAAACAAAAAGTTTCCATACCAAAAATGTGTTCTGTTTTGATAAACTATTCCAGTTTTTCCCCTTCACTAATAAGTAACTGAAAGCACTCTTTACCCAAACCACATAAGAAATGCTTGAGACCTCAAATATCCTCAAAAAGCAGGAAAATGCTTTTCCAAAAGCCTCCCATGTAACCCACTCCTCACGGCCCAACTGGCCTGCACAGCCAACGCACTAAAAAGCACTGCCCAAGTCTGCACACCAAAGGCAGGGAAGCAGGGCTGGCAGGAGAGCCTGCTTCGGGCCCTGCACTTCAGGAGGACAGAAAGGAACAGGGTCCTGACTCATCGCATCACAACAGTATTCACAGAATATACTGCCTCAGTTTTTGCTCTGATCAACAGGCCACCCCTCCCCACGTCTTCTTCCATAGAGTCTGTGTTCAAGGAGGAGGTAAGACCGCATAATGTGCACATTAATAATACTGAATACAATTATCTTGCCAAGTCTTGGCAAATGTAGTTGCCCAGAAGCTTATAGCCTGGAATACATTTGGTTTTCCAGCTGAACGACACAAACTTACCTTTTTACTACAAGCTTCAGTGTCTTGTGTGAACCTTTCACCAGACAGATTGCTTCTTGTCGGAAGCCAGAGAGGCCCACATCATTGATGCCAACAATTTCATCCCCAGCCAGTAACTTGTCCACAGCTGCAGCTTTGCTCCCATCTTCAATCTGAAGAAAAAGTGTATGAAATGGTAGAATTATTGAGGTTGCATAGTGTCACCTTTACAGTAAGTTAATAAGCTTTCACTATTGGCTTCATACAGTAATTACAGCAATAATTAAGTATTCTAAAAAGATACATTAAAAAAATGCTATAAAGAAAGTATAAAAAAAGCTATAAAGATACAGAGACAATTAGAATAGAAAAGAAAAGTAAGGGGGGGAAACCTTCTGAGAAAACTAGAAAGCTTCACAGAAATTTAGGAGTCAAAAGCATCTGTGATCTCGAGCTCTGTTCAATATTCTACAGGTAATCCTACTTGCAAATAGAGCTTTGGGCAGGCATTTTAAAATCTGGTTCTCTAGAGAATGTAACCAGTCATATAAACCACACAGTCAACTCCAAAATACTGCTTAACAAGCTAGTCTAGAAAATAAAGTGATTTTCATCAGGCATATAACGTTTCGGAAAATATCTGAGAATTTACAATGAATACAGCTAACTAACAGCTTTGGCTAGAAGAAGAGATGATGGTCGGAGATGCAAGGAAGAAAAACAATGCATCACACTGCTGAAGAACACAGCAATACTACAGGAAATTCACCCGAAGACTGTTTTGCTGCCACAGGCATCTCTCACATGCATTGAATTTTTACACCACTATTCATAACATGTGGCAAAACACGCACCGGACAAATTAAAGAGTCAGGTTTTGGCAACTCCCACCCTGATGAGAGAC
>JAVKLA010000057.1:16179119-16235511 GCA_034782735.1 Sagittarius serpentarius | reverse complement strand
AGACACGGTGTGAGGGACTGACCCCAACCCCCATTCCCCGTCCCCCTGCGCCGCTGGCGGGGAGGAGGGGGAGAAAAGCGGGAGTGGGGTTGAGCGGGGAAGGAGGGAGGGGTGGGGGAAGGGGTTTTAAGGCTGGGTGTTACTTCTCATTATCCTTGTGTTGATTTGGTTGGTAGTAAATTAAATGGATTTCGGTTTTGCCCAGGTTGAGTCTGTCTTTCTCCTGTGACCATAAGTGGTGAGTGATCCCTCCCTGTCCTTGTCTCGACTCACAAGCGTTGCTTTGTATTTTCTCCTGAGTGGCTTCATGGTGCTTTGTTGCCAGCTGGGCTTAAACCACAGCAGTGTTTGACATGAAAAAATTGTGAGGTGTTCAATCATGTCTTACAGCACCCAACAAAGGGAATCTGAACCCATGTAAGTACGTTGTCACCGATAAACCATGCTCACGCTTTCATGTGTGTTTGTCTCTCTGGCCCAATGAAAATTTAATTTTTTTCCATGAAAATGGAACACTTCAACATGAATAGTTTTGTGAGCCCATCTATTTCAGATCCCTTCAGACTGGCTTGTTTAGTTACTAGTGATTCCCTAAGCTACTAGCTGAGACGGCTGTACCTCCTTGTTATATGTACACTATACATGCACTTGAGATACAAGTATACTCACAATGGATGTGTATATACTCATACTGCCCATACGTATTTGTATTTATAATTATATGTATTTCTTTCTGCATTTTGTGAAAAAGGACTAACTGGAGGACATTGATCAGGATTGTGCATTGCAGCTAGAGGTACATCATTGTGTAACTGAAGAGCTGTAAAGGAGAAGAGTGAAAACTAAAGGCATCTTGGTTTCTATCAACATGTTCTGAGTATTCTAGCTGCTCCCTGCTCAGCACTTTCTGTGGATCCTCTTTCTCTCTGTCTCTGCATGCGCTTAAGAAAAGCTTTGGTTACCTGTTAGACCTTCATTTTTGTGTGTCATCTCACACCTATCACACATCAGCAAAATTAATTTCATTGGGTTACTTTTGATTTATACTGGAATAAACAGAAGACTGAAGCTTCTTAAATCTGTTCTTTTGCCTGCAGAATCAGGTTACATTAACTGAGAGATGAGGAAAACAAATACCTCAGTTATTACATGATGTATTGACTAAACTTCAGTTAGCATATTATGAACCATATTAACTCCTAGCTCATATTGATTTGGATAATCCAATCTGGAACATAAATTTGTATACATTATAATGACAAAGTAGCAAATGGTTATTTTCCTCTATGATGTAAATTCTATAAACTGGGCTGAACACAAATATTAATATTAACCTAGGCTTTGCACTAGAACTGTGTGGATGGCTTCAAGGAAGAGATGGGTCTGTCCAGGCAAAAGAAGGAAATAGGTGCAGAACTGAAGTCAGAAAGGACAGAAGATTCAGAAACTGAAGATGGTTTCTTGCTGCTTTATCATATATACTGGTGTGCTGGGGGAAAAAAAAAAGAACACCTATTTACTCTTTAGTCTCTGTGTGTGACTTCTTTAGACCTGTTACTGCTCTACAAAGATGTCCTGGGTAATAGCTGTGCCCACTTGTTTTAGAAGAGGTTCAGGTTTGGACAGTCAAGTCAGTTTCTCTTAGAGCTGCAATAGTCCTCATTCCGAGTCTTCTCAAAACCTTTGGAGTACATGTACAACCAAGGTTAGAATATATGTCTGTGTTTCATGATGGTGATTAATGATCGATTGGGAATAATTTTCAGTATTAATTAGAGATAAATATGATTCGTATATGATTCTACCTAACATAATACATGGTTAGGTTGCAGTCCTGCTAGAAAGGAAATAAATACCCAAAAGGAGAAAGCACACTTTGGATTTTGAGTGAGTTTATGATTTTTTTGAATGAGTGTTTCTTAAATATAAAGGGATACTCCATTTAATAAACATTAAGAGAAAGTCTAAAATAATGCGTCATATGAAGGCTCCTGTTATCTTTGAATATGCTTATATCTGTATTTAAGCTAACTACATCTGTTAGGTTTCAGGCTGGGCATCACCACATGGACAGCCACTTGAAAAGGATATTTTTGTCTCTACTGAATCACCAAGTTGCAGATAGGATTATATATCTTCATTCTCTCTCCCTTGGTCTATTACAAATTCATATTAACATAGTTTTATTTATCATTTTGGCTGCTTTCATTACAGTTGTGTCACATGCTTTTTCATTATGTTTAGCTCAATTTATAAGTAATGGTAAACTTACTCTTTTTTGTATTATTATTCTGGCAAGAAAACATTATCAGTTCTGCAATTTGCATGGTTTTATTCCGATAGAAATCGTTACACGATTATTTTTTCTGCAGTTTATAATTTCATGGAAACTTGTAACAAATGCTACCCGAGTTTTTTTAAATACATGAATTTTTTTTAAATACATGAATTTCAATTTATGGATGCATTACTTAGTGCATTATGCCCATGAGTGTACAAAGCAACATTTAGAAACTGTTTGTTAGGTAAAGACTCAAATCTTTCTGGGTGTACTAACTGCAAAAAAACCCCGAAACAACCCTCCTCTATTTTATGGCTAAATCAAAAGCAAGAACAAAGACATTGAGATTTAATCCCCTGTATTAAAGAGATTTACTAGAAAACGTTAAAATTCATGAAGTATGGTAAATTTCTTTGCATATTAATTCAATTTGTCAGGGCACCTCATAGCCTGGCAGCCAGTGATTAGTGATTAGGTCAGTAGTGATTAGGTCAGTAGGAATAGGATTTTGTTAATAATTACAGCAAGTATGGACATGCTTTGTGACTGTATGAATGTACATGAAGTTCAATTTAATGTATCTTTTGTCAAATGAGAATGGCATTTTCTCTGCATTGCTGATTTTGAAGCAGAATCCTAGCTGAGGTGCTGCTCAGTCAGCGTTATTTGCAGCTTTGGCAACAAAAATATACAAGGAAGTCTAGACACAGCCTTTTTTGTGCTTTTAGGTTTTTCTTATCCCATAACAGAAAACGTTCCATTTTTGTTATTACGTTAAAACATACAGAGCTGGCACGTTCATCAAAGCTGTTGACCAAGAATCGCCTTTGACAGATTATACTAAGGAAAGATTTGACAAGAGAACAAAGTCTTGAACTGAGTGAACAGTAATAAATTAAATGAGCTGAAGACTCGTGGTCAGAGAGTGAATGTGAGGCCACTCTGATACAGTCAGAGATCCACAGAGAGCTCTGTAAAATGCTTTGCAGGACCTCAGAAAACAGATGTCTCCACATTCCTGTGAGGAAGAATGATCTCTCTGCTCAAAAGCCGCAACAGAATGGTAGGTGGGATAAATGGAACTTGTAGTAAAATGGTAAGAAGTCGGAGGGACAGCATTTAATGGCAAGGCTACAGAAGATGTGCTAATTACCAGGTTTTAAGACAAAAGGAATATGATTTTTTTCCCCTGTTAATTTTGCCTTTCCAGGTATTACACTAAGAATCTGTCTGTTTGCTGTGCATTTAGGAGACTGAAACCAAAGGCACCAGTTCTATTTTAAAGGGATTAATAAGTACCTAGGAAAAACTAATGGTCTCAGGCTTTTAGAGTATTACTGTTGGGAGACTTAATTTGAAGATTTTTCTTTGTCAATATCATGATGCGCCTGACATGTAAGTCACATCATATTTGTCTGTAGCTGTCATTTCTAGAGAATTAAAGTCCAATAATTCTAGCATTTGCACATTAATTACCAGACTTCTATTTAGTTTATAATATCTTTTGTACTAGTTTTCCATGAACACCAGCAGGAAAAAAGCTAGAAAGATGTTTGGAATATATAAAAATTGATATGCTGAACTAAAGAATATTGATTAACAGTCTTCCCTGCAACTATATTAGATCTTAGGCCTTTCTTTAAAAGCAAGCTAAAAAAATCAGCCTAATAGATTTACTTTCTGCTACAGTGTAGTGTAATTTGAAGTCTTAAAACCTCAGTTTCTTTACATGAGATTTTTTGCATTTAAAACCATAGTATTTTAAGGATATATAATATAAATACATATCTAATCTGTCTAATTCTCTCTAATAAAGACATATAGTTCTTTGAAGAAATATGTTAATAACCTAACAATTGGCCCAGTAGGGTATATTTTGAACTCCTTAGGAGATCAGAATGCAGAATCCAGTCAAGTGGAAAGTGAAAATATATTTGTTGTCTTCCTTCTATTTGCTCATACCAAATACATTTTACAAGACTAATAGTCATATAGCTGCTCAAACCTTGTATAAAAGTAGTGGGGCATACTAAGAAAACAAGGAATGTACAAAGGCATAGGAGTCTTTGTGTAGGAGTAGGTTTCATCTGACCAGGTAAAAGTGTATTTTACATTTGAGTTTGTTGTCTATAATCTCTCTACAATTAGTAAAGACCTGTATTTAGACACACACAAGTCTATGGGGTCAGATGGGATCTACCGAAGGGTACTGAGGGAGGTGGTGGGAGTGCTCACCAAGCCACTTTCCATCATTTATCAGCAGTCCTGGCTAACTGGGGAGGTCCCAGCTGACTGGAGGTTAGCAAATGTGACACCCACCTACAAGAAGGGCTGGAAGGAGGATCTGGGGAACTACAGGCCTGTCAGTCTGACCTCGGTGCTGGGGAAGGTTATGGAGCAGATCATCTTGAGTGCCATCACACAGCATGTACAGGGCAACCAGGTGACCAGACCCAGTCAGCAAGGGTTTATGAAAGGCAGGTCCTGCTTGACTAACCTGATCTCCTTCTGTGACAAGGTGACCCGCTTAGTGGATGAGGGAAAGGCTGTGCAAGTGCAAGTTATCTACCTAGACTTTAGCAAAGCCTTTGACACCGTTTCCCATAGCATTCTCCCGGAAAAACTCGCTGCTCATGCCTTGGACGGGTGTACTCTTTGCTGGGTAAAAAACTGACTGGATGGCTGGGCCCAAAGAGTGGTGGTGAATGGAGTTAAATACAGTTGGTGGCCAGTCACAAGCGGTGTTCCCCAGGGCTCGATATTGGGGCCAGTTCTGTTTAATATACTGTCCTGGTTTTGGCTGGGATAGAGTTAATTTTCTTTCTAGTAGCTGGTATAGTGTTATGTTTTAGATTTAGTATGAGAATAAATATTCTCATGCAGGGGTCGTGGATTGCTGCTCAGGAACTAACTGGGCATTAGTTGGCAAGTGGTGAGCAACTGCACTGTGCATCACTTGCTTTGTATATTCTAATTGTTTTATTACTATTATTGTCATTTTATTATTATAATAATTATTATTTTCTTCCTTTCTGTCCTGTTAAACTGACTCAACCCACAAGTTTTACTTTCTTTTAATTCTCTCCCCAACCCACCGTGGGGAGGGGGAGTGAGCAAGCAGCTGCGTGGTGCTTAGTTGCCAGCTGGGGTTAAACCACAACATACCTTTATCAATGATCTGGACAAGGGGATCAAGTGCACCCTCAGTAAGTTTGCAGCCAACACCAAGCTGGGCTGGAGCATTGATCTGCTTGAGGGTAGAAACGCTGTACAGAGGATCTGGACAGGCTGGATCGATAGGCTGAGGCCAACTGTATGAGATTCAACAAGGCTCAGTGCCAGGTCCTACACTTGGGTCACAACAACCCCATGCAATGCTACAGGCTTGGGGAAGAGTAGCTGGAAAGCTGTCCGACAGAAAAGAACCTGGGGGTGTTGGTCAACAGCCGGCTGAATATGAGCCAGTAGTGTGCCCAGGTGGCCAAGAAGGCCAACAGCATGCTGGCTTGTATCAGAAATAGTGTGGCCAGCAGGACAAGGGAAGTGATTGTTCCCCTGTACTCAGCAGTGGTGAGGCTGCACTCAAATACGGCATTCAGTTTTGGGCCCCTCACTACAAGAAAGATGTTGAGGTGCTGGAGCGTGTCCAAAGAAGGGCAATGAAGCTAGTGAAGAATCCAAAGCACAAGTCCTATGAGGAGCGGGTGAGGGAACTGGGGTTCTTTAGCCTACAGAAAAGGAGGCTGAGGGCAGACCTTACCACTCTCCAGGTTGTGGTGAGGTGGGGGTCAGTCTCATCTCCCAGGTAACAAGCGACAGGACAAGAGGAAATGGCCTCAAGTTGCACTGGGGGTGGGGGGGGTGGGGTGGTGGTGTCTAGTTTAGATATCAGGAAAAATTTCTTCACCGAAAGGGTTATCAAGCACTGGAACAGGCTGCCCAGGGAACGGGTTGAGTCACTATCCCTGGAGGTATTTAAAAGACATGTAGATGTGGCGCTTAGGGACATGGTTTAGTGGTGAACTTGGCAGTGCTAAGTAAACGGTTGGACTCGATGATCTCAAATGTCTTTTCCAACCTAAACGATTCTATGAGTCTAAATATAGCTGTAGGTGTTGAACACTTTGCAATTCAGGCCCTCGGCTTGCTCAGCTTCTTCCCATCTCCTTTGCTGTCAATGCAGCCTCCAGCTTCTGAGTCGCTTGGGCTCATGATCTACACATTTAATTTTATTCCTCCCTCACTTGCTCACAATCCATATCCCAAGTCTTCTTGTAGATCTGAAACTGTCTTCAAAGCAAAGACTTTCATTTATGTCTTCATTATATTTTGCATTGACTGCAGTATCTCCAAGTCCCACATTATTAAATGCCAGTGAATCTACAAAGAGTAATTCCTTGTAACTGCTCCAACTGCAGGAAGCTTCATAAAGAACTACCATCTTCTGAGGCAAAGTCAGTCAACAATGAGATAAATCCAGAGGAAACATAACTTTATGAATTCTGAAGCTCACAGTACAGGTTTTCGGAACAGTCCAGCAACAACAGTATAAATTAAATAACCTAGTAAAAAAACCCAGTATCTCTTGATGAAAATACATTAGGATGATCTCATACACCACAGTAATCTCACTGCAGGCACATAAAAGCTCTCTTTATATAAGTTCAGGATAAATGTTCTTAAAAATCTTCAGACTTGTAAATCTAAGCCAAAAAGAATGCGATGAAAAATGCTTAGTCTTATATCCCATTCTAAAATGCTCATTATTAAACACTAATCAGGCAACTTTATTTCCAGAACTTATCTGAATAAAAACACAGATAATTAAAGACAGAGCCAGTTTCTACATCCTGATACATCTAGTTCTCAAGCTATGACCTGCCCTATGACCTGCTTGCATTTCCTCTGAACATCAAGAATTTACCAGAATACCGAATTATTGCTGCAATTCTTCAGTAAAGTTGAAAACAAGGGAGTAGCAGTGGAAATCGCTTATATGCAAGGAAAGATTTCAGTTCAGGGATGTCAAGTACAGAGTGGCTGCCATATGAGGGACCCTAAAGTCAGGCAGAGCTGAACAAGAGAACAGGCAGCCTGGGATTCATGTACCTCAAGCCTCCTAACAGGCAACTGCAAGTCTTTCAAGTGTTCAGATGCATTTCTGGGTTACTACTAAATAAACTGCACTCGGAGGTCTGAGGCCCAGTAGGTTAGAAAAGCAGCGCGAAAACATTAATGGAAGTCAGAGTTGAATCAATAGAATTGTAGGGAGAAGGTCAAAACAGAGGTGGGGGGAGAAGGGGGGAAGTCTTGTAGGAGGACACATTTTAAACTCCAAAATGTGGATGCCAACCCTTATGCCCTGAGCAAGGCACCAACCTAATGACAAGGGGTGAGAAGCCCCTGCGCCCTGCCACCTGGGCCTGAAGACCTCAACAGGGTCTTTTTTTGTCTTCAAAAAAAAAGGCAAAAAACTGTCTCCTAAGGTTTCAAGGAATGTTCATTGTTCTCAGTAAGTGTGTTTGTTTTTTCTGCAGGCTGGCAATGCACTGACGGCAGGGAGTATTCAGTTACCCCCTCTGAGTTTTCATTTCAGCAGGGAGACTACACATTCCACACAGCGCAAGCTTTCCAAAGAGACTTTGTCTGTCGAAAACAACATCAATCAAAAAAAACTTAAAAAAATATTTTTAAAATCAAAACCTGAGCACAAAGCTGAAGCTGTCCTCATGGAAACTAGAAGTGGCTTTCTTTAACACCTTGCCTCCAGATCAGCTGCAGCTAGGGAGAAAAAAAACTACACATCCATTCACAGTAAAAGTCTCCCCAAGCTGAACAAATTTAAACATAAATGTTTTGTAGTCAGATCCCCAAATGGCTATGTGAGTGCAATTCCACTTGACAATACACTTTTAAGTCGAAATGGGAAAGTTAAGCTAGACAGGAAAAATACAATTTCTTCCGTTACACTAGAAGTCCTTTAGTCATAATGACTAAACAAGAGCACTAGGCTTTGCATACATCTAAAGAAACACAGCCAAAAAAAAAATCCATGAGGAAAAGACCTCTTCGAAAGCACTGCCCTACTAACCTGCCGCCTCTGCTCAAACTTGGACAGTGCCATTCCAGCTCCTCCTTCAGGTTTTCTCTTTTTCTGTTTACTCGTCATACTATTTATTGTTTTTATTTATTTATCCGTCGAGAAACTTCCCATTCTCATCAGACCTTCACTAGAAGTGTAAATCCCAACCAAAATACATGAACATTTTAGAACTAGCAAATACACTTGAAAATTTCACAACTATTTTTCACACCTCAAACATAAATGTATTTCACTCACCCATCTACAGAGTCAGCTATGCTATGCTGTGTTGAGGATTTAAGCCCAAATTTTAAGCCCATGTTATTTATCCAACCAGCATCCATTTCTTTCTGAATTTCAGGTGCCCAGAAAAACTAGGTCAATAGCTTAAAATAAAGCCTTGAAATGCAGAGGGAGGTTTTAAGATGAAGTCCTTCAAGAACAGTCAACAAGAAGAGATCTGCCTCAGTCACTGTCAGCAGGCAGATGCGACTGGATATAATCTGGAACAACCCCTCTGCTCGGGCCGGAGTACTTGCAGGAACTGAACACCCATAAAGTATACATCTTAACATTTTTATAGCAATAGCAGGAAACAAAAGACACACACAAGAAAAACAATCAAGACCTTATTTTCTTACAAATAATGGACATAAGCCTTCAAAAAACAGGTATAGTTACACTGCCTATCTTGGATGAGTAAAGAGTTCTGGAAACGCCCTCAAACCATGCTTTTGATATGTATTAAAAATCATATCCCTCTTACTATGCTAAATTAACAAGAGTAAACACCATGACTTCCTATCCTTAGCAGGGATGTTGATATTGCTACCAAAAAAAGTGTTTTCAAAAGGAGATGAAAAGGATGTTTGTTGACGAAAAGCATCTGCTTAGACAGCATCCAACTCTCACCCTGCTGTCCCTGATGACCTCCCTGTAGCCAAGAGCAAAGGCAAACTTTGGGATCCAGGCATCAGGGAGGATTGGAACCACAGTCTCCTGCCAGCGTATCAGTATCTACATTAATTGTCACATCTTCCCAAATTTACTTTTGCTTATGAAATACCATATCCACAAAACAGGAAGAGACACCAATACAAGATGGAAATAATCGGATAAAAAAAATTGTGATTGAAAAAACAACACACATGTAAATCTGGTACGTGAAATTCTTCCTGTGAAAAGGAGAGCGCGCCTTGAAATGGGGGAAGAGCTGAGCCGTGGAGAAAAGTCTAACAGCTAGATACACAAACACATTCAAAGGACACTTACAAGTCTGTATTTCCACTGTTGGTAATACACATGAAAGGGAAAATAACAGCCTATATTTGCAGCTTTAAAATGCTGCAGTGTTAATGGGAAGCACCACTTCTAGAATGTGACCCCTTCACTTCTGTGTTTATCAGATCTGACGCTTTACTTAAAATACCCACATTCCTCTATAGGCACCTGTATAAACAAGCAGGAGACAGGTGGGGGAAATGCTGTGTCACACGCAATCTAGTTTTGTTTACAATGATGACAGTTTCTTGTCCATGCTCTCTTTGGACAGGGTGGGAGACGGGATGGAAACCCAAACCCAGAGACAAACACAGGAAAAAACAGCACCATTTATCAGCATTCTGCTATCGGCCATGATAAACTGTTTTATCATAATTCACTTCTCGTACAGCCAAGAAATGATTCTGTGGTTGTTTACCTTATGAGCATCTAATACAGATTTTTTTCAAAAATTAACAATCTTTGTATAAGATCTTCAGAACAAGTAAAATGTAGGAAGTGTTAATTATTTCGATTTGCACAGAGTTAAACAAAGGAGAAATATGTTTACAGTTCAAGCCTGGCATTTGTGTAACTTTGAGGAATCAACATAAAAGTAACAGAGCTGACTTAACTCCAGCTATACATTCTATAAATGCAGTCTTGAGTGGCAAGGGCTGCATTCACCAGCAAGATTCATGGGTCAAACGGAGGCAGGATAAAACAGGGGTTCAAACTGCAACAGGACCAGACTGGTCTAAAGAGAATGGGTGTGTATACGTAAGCCATCTCGCACAGGCATGCGTGCACTAGAAGCTAGGCAAGGCTAACACACTTGATTTTACATTCTTTCACATCCTTTCTCTCCCACTTCCGATTTAGTCCTTGGACATTAAAGAGACTGTTGGAAGGACACCTAGCAGGGAACTAACTCTATCACCCTTTTACAGATGGGCTTAGAAGCGTACATGGAGATAAGGCCCCAAATGATGCAGGATGTCTGCGTCAAAGCAAGTAATACCACACAAACCTTCAAGTTACTGGAGGGTACCCGTAACCCTGCACCACCTCTCTCCCCATGGACTGCGGGTCCAACAACCAGCATTAACCACCCAACACGAACTTTAAGGAACACCATACAAAAAAAAGAAAGCTTAACGATGGATGTGCTACCAACCTGCATAACCTGGGCCTACACAGTGCTATCCAATACTATTAATTTGGCAATTGCTGCACTTCGATCAGGCAGGTAAGCATCTGCTGTATTTGGTGATGCTCTACCATAACACAGAAGCCAGAACTTCCCTCCTCGCTGGTATCATCATTTCACAGTTGCTCTTCCCCAGATTATGTTTAAACATCACAGCAAACAGCACTAAATTTTAGGAACGTTTAGTCCAGGGCAATGTATTTCCCTAATAGCAGTTTCTTTCTTCCCTAGACCTGAGGGCAATAGCTCACAGTCACTGCCACAGAAACCTCTGACCAGGCAGAGAAACTCGCCTCAGCCAGCTGCTCTTTCAAAGTGTCCCCCATTGCGCCGTGCAGACCGCGAGCTGGCAGGAGCACTGCCTTCCATCAACACGTGGTTCTTAAAAATCCATTTGGAAACATTTTTTAAAGGGTAGAGTTCAGTATGACTGCTCTTTATTTGCTGTATTTAAACAGTTGGGTATTTGCCCCACAATCTTTTGGGGTTTTTTTGTTTTAAAGAAAGTATTGTATTTTGAAAAGCTGTCACTTGGTACAGTTCTTTAAGTATTTATTCAGTTTTTATAATTGTGTCCACTCCACTGTTTTGATTAAGGGCTTGCTGTCACTTCCACTAGAACAGGCCATTTTTGTGGGGGATTTATTACAGCTGTAAAAACTGACTCCAGGCTGAAACCTAACTTCAGAGTTCCTCACACCAGAAGTGTTTTAAAAGTATGGTAAAACACTCACCACTTCCCTTATTAAAAATTAATACATATACATAAATTGATTAATACTTTATTCCAACCTACATTCAAAACAATACCTACCATTAGCCAAAGTGAGAAGACTTTACTGATTATAAACCATCAGTTACTGTTTCTGAGAGGACAGTGTTGTTTTATCTTAGTCTATTTAAATCACAGGGACATTATAAGCTCTGCAAATTGAGGACCAATTAGAGTATTTGAAGTTAAAAATTTAATGAATCTTTGCCCCAAGAAAGTAATGGTAACAGTTTCCAGATGCACAGTATTAGGAAGAGAGACTTCATGTAGATTTATAGATTTTAAAAACTGAATGACAGATGTTTATTTTAAAAGTTTTTTTCAAAGTGATTCCATTGTTTCAACAATAGAAGTTGGAAACATTTCATCACTGCTGAACACTTGTACTAGAATTACAAAAAATTTAAACTAAAACCCACCTTGATGCTTTCAAAGCATAGAACTAATGTATCAGGAAAAGGAAAGTGGGGCTGCTTAGTGTCTGGGATGGTTTTTTTTGCTATTAGTACCTAAGCTTTGCTAAACAGATCTTACAGCTTCTAAATAAAATGCCCTTTTTCCAACTTGGTGAGGTTTACCGCAATAGCATTTAGAAGCCTATCCAGGCCTTTTCAGCCCGCACAACCCACACAAGCAGGCTGCGTATATCCCACCTCCACAGAGCAACTACACAGGTACAAATTATAGTCTTTGGGGATCTTTCTATGCAAGAACCCCTTCAGGGCAGCACAGGTCTGGCAGGGAAGCTTCCTAGCCCTTACAGTCCTGACAATCGCAGGCTGGCACCCAGGCAAGAGCAAAGCAGAAGTGGACCCAGCTTACCTGGAGTAAGAATAAGGCCAAGAGTGGAAAAGATGGAGGTGCTGGAAGCAGGGGTGGTAAAAGAAACCTACTGTTGGTGCTGATCCTGAACCTGCAGAACCCCCGTGCTACTACTCCCTCACACCAGCGTAACACTTGTAAAGCATCGCTCAGGTTTTGATTTTTTCTAGCACCTCATCAACATCTAGACACCCTCCTACTGCTGTTATTTAGTACACCATTCATCCAGACAAGCTGTACACATCTTACAAGAATTACTGCGAAATAGCTCCCATTTACTTTTAGCCAAGAGTTTGGTTTTGCATTTTACAGAAGCTAATGGCATCCAACCCAGAGGAACCCATCTGAAATCACAGATATCTTACACTGTTCTTTTTTCCAAAAGGACAAAATAACCTGTATAAGAAAGGAACACATATGTGTACTATGAAAAAAAAAACATCCGGAAGGCCAAAAGAGAACTTCTTTCTCTACGCAGTTTACTTATTCTAACAAACCTCCTCCCAGAGAAGTCTGAAAGGGTTATCTTACCCGTATTTACTTGTACCAGTTTACTTATGGATGATTTTTTATATATATATATATATATATGTAGGCTGTTTATATATGTAATCTGTGCAGCTAACTTTAAGCATTTTTTACAGGTCTACATTTTTCTACTTTCAGCTACTATGAACAATGATAAGAATGGTTAAAAAAGAGATTATGCATAGAAACAACTCACATTTTCTCTTTTCAAACTGATAACAGGAACAGACTTCCAAGAGGAAAAATATGACCTGACAAAATAATCTTTATGATCATAAGATTCAAGGCTTTTTACTTTGCAACTACCATACACTTCCAACAAGGCTGGCTTATCTTTCTTGCCTTCCTGTCCATCCCAGGAAAATGACGTCACAGTTTGCCAATGTGCCCTTGACAATAACATACTGAATGCAATCCAACAGCCTGTAAAACCACTGCTTAACTAGGGAAAGGGTAGGACTTACTGACAAATCAAATAAAAAACAATGGTGTGCGTCTGTATGGTCATGCAGGTACAGTTACACATTAATTACAAAGGAAAAGTCCAGTTTCATCAACTCACAGTTCTGTTTGTGAAGAACTCTGACATGCCTCAAAGGAAGACTTTGAAATACCTAGTAGATAGCAACAGAATACTTACTGAAAATAAATTTCACCTATTTCATTCAGTCACCCAGTCTAAATGTAACATTTTACATAAAATTTAAGTTGCATCTATGCCTATATTTACAGGCCCCTGTGGTTTCCAGAAGAAAGCAACACTTCTAGACACAGGTAGCACTGGTTAAGACCCAGCAACAGAAAAAACTGCTTCATTGCTTGTTAGTTTCAAAAAGCACTGTGACGGGTCTGCCAAAAGCCACAGGAATTTTATAAACAGTATTAGGTTTCTATTTTAAATACTTTCTCTCAAACAGCCCATTTTTAACAGAACACTTACCTTGACAAACTCATACCATCATTCGGTTATAGTCATGCCTGCTATCTGGGACCTTCCATTTCTGTCATAGCACAGATGCTCATTTTTCACACAGTGAGAAAGCATAATGTTCCCCAATAATTCTTGTATGAATATTCTTATCAAGTCCTGAAAACTTGATTTTATCACAAAAGTAAAAGTAATTTTTAATAGTTACTGCTGAAGTATTCATTTAGAAACCCACTGCTATGCAGTGGAGTAAGCAGAACATAATGTTACATGGCTAAGCAACAGTCTAACAGACATAAGCATTAATAAGAAGAGAATGACCTGCTCTCATAACCAACAGCAATTTCTTCAATAAGAGTTCCCCTTTGCAGCATTACTCAACTTTAAAGAAAAAAAATTTCTCTAAGGTGCTAAATTTTTAAAACATGTCTTATTTATTGACTCCCTTACCCATTTCTCTGCAAAGAAAACAAAAAAAAAAACCTTCAAAAGAAGGGGTCAGGCTCCTCCTAAAATTTGACAACAGACTTAGTTCTTTGCATTAATTTTTGCTCCCTGTTCAGAACTGATATTTAGACTCACAGAGCACCCAAATTACAGACTGAAGCCTTCCTTTGCCACCATGTTCCTCAACAACTCCAACATTTAAAGCCAAGTTCAAACAAGATGACACATTTATTCCTTCCTCCCCCATTCTGGTGTTAAAAGAGGCAACAAACCCTAAAGCTGTCTTAATTCATCATTATGTAATTTATACAGCCCCGTTTACCGTAAGTATGTAGTACTTCAGTCTGAATAGATGCAGGTATCTGTTGCCACTCTACCAAACCCATGGTTCTGCTGTGCACTCTGTATGCAGTTTCAAGTCTCCTTTCTTAAAGCAATAAAAACTCGGAAGCCAGCAGGATGACCCTCAAGAAAACAAAAATGCTTATTATTATGGAAACAAAAAAGGTTTGGGTAACCTTGCCCTTAGTTTGTCCTCCGTTGTCGTTTATTAGTGTCCCAGTAAAGGAAGAGAGTTTCCACCACTCCACTCTCGCCCAGAATTCAAACATGAAAAGATGAAGATAGCAAACACTAAATACAGCATTAAATATATATTTCTAGGGCAGGAACTGCAACACAATTGCTCCTAAAATTATCAAACAAGGTTCACAAAGCAAGCTGCAGAAAGGACCCCATGGCAGTTTCTGCCCAAGCTGTTCCACCTTGTCAACTTGCAGTACCTGAGCTGACTGATACGGTCAGGCATCAGAGAGTCGCTCTTACAGAGACAGACTGCTAATACAACCCATGTAAATCTCTCATGATGCCACAGTAATTGAAGCATGTCAATAAAAAGCCTACTAGTGTTTTTATGCTGTTTATTGACAAGATGAAATTAGTACCCATCTACCTTCCGAGGGCACATACTCATCTGAACAGGGTGTGAAACATTCATGTGGCTAGAATTAAGCACCAAAATCTTAAGTCTGTTCTGAGACTTTTTCAGGAACCTAAAAAAAAATAATCCAGTTCTGTGGAGAGGACTAATCTAGAGCAATTTATACCCCTAGGCATCATTCACTTTATGATATCCTGCCCTTTTCCCCCCTAACCATCAGTACTCTGTTGCTATATATTTCAGATTAAAAAAGAAAACAACAAAACCGAAAAAGTGTTCTTAAAAAAAGAAATTTTCCTTTTTTTCTAAACAGACCTATATGCTCATAATTTCAGGTTCTTCATTTTGTGCAGTTCTATATACCACTCCTTACAAATCCATTACTTAACATCATCACAGAACATTAGAAGAAATTCCTTCCTTGTGAAAAATTTACCATAGGAATTAGATATGCAAGCATTTTTGGCATCTCTGCAAGTATCTTGCCACTTTTTCTCTACTTTAGAGGTTTAGTTCTTCCTAGGATTAATGAGAGATAATTAACCAATAAGATCATTATACTGGGTCATGCAATTCATACTCACATGAGAAAGGTTATTTTTTTTCTTCAGAAATTATAGGACTGTGCTGTCAATTAGCAACTAACACACTAAAATCACCATGGATTAAAATAATGGAAATTTACACAAAACAAACAAATAGGAGCTTCAAAAAGCTGCATGGATTTAGCAGTAAACTGTGATGTAGCACAGGAGAATTCTTATATTCTGAAATTAGAGTATGCTTACTACTCTAAATGGACATTTTCCAAATGTGCTTTCGTTTGTAGCTTTTTTTCAAAAGCGTCATTGTATAACACATGTTGCTGACACAATTAGCTCTAAGAGCAGGCACATTATTCCAAAAAACTTAAAAAAAAAGTTTTAAGGAAATATCAAAACATTATACACACAATTAGCTGCTTCTCCTGATTAAGGCAGCACATATTTAATTCTGACAAAACTACTCAGTTTGACAAACATATGTATTTCCTTTTGGCAAAAGTATCTGTCATATGTGCAGATGCACTTATTAAAAGGCACATCCTGTTCATGCAGCACAAGTCACAACTCCACTGCACAGCACTTGCTCAAGTATGAGTGGAATTTTCAGGAAGAATATTTGTACAATAATTCTTGCACAACAGAAGAAAATTTATAATTACACTTCTGTTTTCCCACTATATATATACATGTGCATGTCATCATATGTATGGCTTATGTCTCCCACTGCTGCCTAGGCTGGTGAACACGAACATTTCTCAGAAGCATGTACTCCAGCAGTATGCAACCATACTAATGAAGAATTCATGTCTTCGCACGCCAGTTTAGGATGTCAGCATTGCCAGGAGGTTCACTGTTCTAAACACTGCACTGCACAGGAGATTTTGAACTTGCACATCTTGGTAACTGACAGACCATTAAAGACTGCCAGTACCCACATTCTGAAATGAGTCTGTAACATTGTTAAGGAAACAGAGTATTTTGTGGAACCCACAAGATACTGCCTGTATTATTTATGAACACCATGAAACAGCTGTTTTCCTTTGAGACAAGACAGGTCTTAAAAGCCTAACGCTGAAGTATGCAAGAACTGGGAGCAAAGCAGTATTTTAACCCACTGTTTGATAGTCCTGACGATTTCCCACAGGCATATTGTTATGACCACCTTCAGAGACAAGCAACATGGTTGGTTGGAGAGCCGGCCCACTGTAGGCAGTACTTATGTTCAAAACTTGCCTTTCATTCTCAAGCACGTCACCACAACCTGCCTTCCCCCAAGAGCATATTCTGAGCAGAGACCAGATTATTCAAATGGTGAAGTGCAAAAGACTCCCTAGACAAAAACCCTGAATTTTGTTTTATGCAGAAGATCGATGCATGTGGGCTGAGATTCAGTCACAAAGAAGGAGTATTTTTGTAAATGCTGACTTGGAGGTTGAAATTTCAATGCAAATCTTAAACTCATCCTGCAAGGATCATTAGGTCACAAAGCATCACAGGACTTAGTTACACACTGAGTTCAACAGAAACATCTATCATCACTAAAAACAGCAGAGAAACAATCTACTCTCTGAATAATACTCAAATATTTAAACTACGTACTACATTACAACAGCTACATACTGCAAAATTTTGTTTGCACTGTATTTAAATTCTCTCTAAATTCAGTAATTTTTACACTCTAAATTATAGGAAAAACTTTTATTAAGATTTCATTTATGATGGTAAAAGAAAGTTGAAAGTTTTGACTAAACCAGCAACTGGAAAGCCTTCCGCTTTCCAAATGAAATAGGCAATGCGTTTCTGCACCTTTTGTTTTGGGCACAGAGGCTCACCAGCCTCCTATAGGATAATTTGACATTTTGTGATTTAGCAAACTGCAGTATCTGGTGAAGGTTCTGTTATGCATCTAAGACTATGATCAGCATTACATTAGTTGCATCACAAACTCAATCATGAGGATGAAAACTTTCTTTTCTTTTTAAATAAAACCTGCATTCAGAGGCATGTAATTCTAGTAATACTTTGGTTTCTGAAGACACCTGCCACCTTTGCCTCATGTCTGCCTTCATCCCAGATCACCGACCGCGCAGGCTTAGACTTCACTGGTACACAGCTACCTGCAGGGCTGAACCGTGCCACTTCCAAAAACCTGGGGAATATCTTGCATTCTTAGGTAAATCCATCATTCAACTGGTCTTCTACCATTTCCCAACTGAAGCTTAAAATCTATAGCTCAAGCTTACTTCAGGCTGTGCATTAGTCTATGCATTATTTCCAGCAAGGCAGTTTGTTGCCTTCTTCTACTATAAAAATAACAGGCTGTTTCTCAAAACAGCCTCAAAATTTGGCTGAATGAATGCATTTTTACCCACCGGTAAAACCTTCCTGGGATTCCTCATTCATAGTTGCTTGAAGAATAAGTGGGTGTTCTTTAAGATGGTGAAAAAAATTAATTTGAGAGCGCGGTACATCGCTGAGTGGTTCTGTCTCTCAGTAGTCACGCTGAGGACTGGGCTGCAGCTGAATAGGTTGGGGGTTTAGGTGATGGAGGATATCCCATCCTTTAAATGCTAATGATGTGGAAACACATTTTAATCTCAACTTACTAGGAAGCGGCTTTGGAAAAGATGTTCTTTTAGCCAAAGAGATGTGGCACATTCATAGAGAAGAGTAATTACAGGTTTCTCTCTCTGCTTCCACAAGTGGTTATGCACTTTATGTTCCTCATTATAGACATAAATACTGGGAGCTGACATCTGTACCTAAAACCACCCTCTCCCCTTTCCTCCAAAAAGCATCCTAGTCATGGTCCACAAAAAAAGACAGACAGACAGAAAGACAGACAGAAAAATGGGAAAAAAATAATCACATTCCCATTGTACTCTCACCCCAGTCCTACCAGTCTGAGATTGCTTCTGCACAGTGGCTGAAGAGCACTGCAATGTCCCAGCATCCAGCCTGGTGGTTAGGGCAGTCTCCCAGCCACAGGAGGTGTGAGTTCGAACTGCCCTCAAGCAGAGGAAGAAATGTCCCCCATTTTCTGGACATGCATCCCAACATTTGGATAGAACATAAAAGATGAGCAAGTACCACTTCTGCTGCTGCCTCGTTTGCTTTGTTTTAAAAGGAGAGTAATTAGTAATCCCCAACTCAGAAAAAGGAAGGAAAAAAGAAAGCGGTGGGGAGGGAAGAAATAGGAGTTCACCCTAAGCTTGTGGTTTGTAAATTCACTTTGCTACTGCAGTCCTGACTCTCCTCCTTGAATGAATGGGGGAGAATTCAGACTGTTTCTCTGTTCACATGTTCACATTGGGATACTTCTTTAGGTAGCTCCTTGCTTAACAGGCAGGTTTCTGAATTAACCATTTGAAGCACTTCATTACTATAACCTGTATATGGACTCTAAGAGCTAAACGTCAGATGCTGCAATGACCAATTTGTAAGCCTCTGGAGTTTTTTGTTTGGCCTAGCTATGGACCTGAAGACCAGTTAATGTATTTTTTAGTTATTTGTCGTCTCAGCTCCTGAAGATGAACTTAGCTATTTTTGCCAAGAACTGTAATTCTCCTTTTAACAGGTAAAACAAATGGTATACCTAAAAGTAGATTTTGCTTTTGTTTGTTTTTAATATTAAAAAAGTGTATTATTACTACAGATTAAAGTTGAGGCCTGCTGAAAATAAGAACGTATTGCAAGCCTCTTGCTAAGCAAGTCAGTACAAACCTCCTGGTTTCTTATTAGACAGCTATCCCTATACTTCCTGTGCTGCTGTTAGTTCCTCTGTCTCAAGAATAGCTAAGGACTATGGGAAGCGTGAGTTCAGATGGCTTAGTTCCTCCTCTTTAAGTACATCCAGTGTTTCAGAAACAAGGGTCTGCACCTTCGAACGCACCTGGGTGAGAGAAAAGGACAGACACACCAGAAAGACATGCAGCTACGTGGATTTGGAGGAAAGTTGCACTGGTGTTCTGAAATTTTATTCTCGTCTCTAGAGGTGCAGATGTGCCTTCTGGGAGTACATCCCAAAACTCTCAGCTTCCTCCCAGTAAGCTGAACAACAGTCTTCACTTCTAGTGCACTGTGGAGAAAAACATATTTGTTCCTCCCGAGATACAGGAAGGCAGAGATGGGCTAGCAGTAAGTCCATTTAAGTTGGTCTGAGTCAGTACCACACAGCAGGTATTAGCAGCCACAAGATTGTGCCAGTGCTGGCTGTGGTTGATACTTCTTGAGCCGCTCGACAGAGGGAAGAACTGCAGCTTTTTACATTAGGGGGTTTCCAGAGCATGAGTAAGACTGAAGTGCAGGAAGTTAGATAACTGTGCAATAAAAGACCTAAAATTCCCATTTCAGTATTTGAGGAAAGCTGCAGGAACTCCTGCTGCGTTCACATACTTTATTTTCATGAAGCTCTCTCGAGTGCACAGACATTACCAGTTAAAGCAAGCATGGTGTATGTACTAAACAGTACCTCTCCTTCATTTTCTAAGCCACTGGTTTATGCTTCCGTACAGAAAAAGCAGGAATTTTCTTACTCTGAAATATTAGCTAGTTACATGAAGCTTGAGAGACTGGTTGGCTACATACAGGATTTTACAGCTACAACAGACCTGTAACAGTTATCAGTCATGGGTTTTCCCTTGTCTGGGCATCATCCAGTTTAAGTTTACAAATAAAATCTCTCTGCATTTTCCATGTGGTTATCCAAACCACAAGCTTGTTTTTGTCTTCTATTCATAGTTTTCTCATAACAAATAGCAATCCCTCTCTCCTCCCTCCTTTACCAGTTATCTACTATAGTTATTACTTGTATTTCAAGACTGTTTCAAAATATGAATTAACTTTCTGAACGTACTATCTTTTTAGTACATAACCTTTGAATTCTTCACTGGTTTACTATTCGTATTTTAGAATTTTTTCTGTACAATGGTTCTTCCATGAAGTTTAAAGGCTGTGATCCAAAGAAATAACCATATACTATTTCTGGAATACCCTTGTACTTCATTTTATCTTGGGAGTATCCTATTTCCTATTTATCAGCAAGGCACAAAATGCAAAGAACAGACCTCTTAGTTGGATAGTTTTGTTATTAACAAAAGCAACTGAAGTGCTTTCGAGGTCCAATACAGAGCTATGTTGTATAGCAACTCACTAGGAATAAAAATGGAAGCCTATTAAGAGTATTCGTTTTGCTTCAAAAATTCACTCTCTCAGTCCCACCCAGCATAGCCACGACCTTGTGGGTTGCATTAAAGGCTACTAGTTTTCCCCACTCATTACTTCACTGTAAACAAATCTCCAGAGGAATACAGGTAGCATAAACTCCATTACATATGCAAAGTTCTCTACCATGATCTTCTAAAAGATACAGGACCAGCCTGCTGCCACAGAGCCAGCAATATCATCTGACATCAGAACTATAGCCGGCTACCTCAGTATCAATTTTCCAAGAGCTTAGCACAAAACAGTGAATAAAATGGTAAGTTAGTATACTTAATAATGCTACGATTTACTCACTAAAATGGCTTAAAGCTATAAAAATGTAATTTAAAGAAGTTTCCTACAAATGGGAAACTAAGAGTTCAAAACTCCATGAAAACGTTGCCTACTTCACCCTAAACCAAATGTGCATTTGCAGCATTCTTACAGAGAGCCTGTCAAATACAAACAAGGAAAAATCGGCTGAGTTTTAAAAATTGTGTAATTGTGTCTTGTGATAAGGAACACAAACCTCCTTTCTCCTGAAAGTGATATTAATTGGTAATGCTATTCCTCTGTGCTGGTATTACGTTGCACCTCTGTCTTTCACTCTTCTCTTTGCGAAAGGAAAACATTGTTTTCTTTAGGATGATAATCTAGATTAGGAGGCAATACAAGCAGCTTGTTAATTATACATAAGCACAAGGAGCACAACAGTTGCTCTGCCTGTCAAGAGGATTTAAAATATAAGCAGCACAGGCCCAGAAAAAAAAACCCACCTCATTTAGAAAACTGAGTCTTCTGCCACAAGATTACAAGTAAAAAAGTGCAGCTCATTTACTGATTAAAAACAAACAAACAAAAAAAATCTTACAGAAGATTTATCAGCACATACTCAAATCCTGTGCAAAAGAAAACACAATGTCACATCTTCACTTCAACATTATGGATATTTTCAGTACAGGAGATGATGCATTTAAAAAGCACCTTTAAGGCAACTCCATTTTGCAATGTCATAATCTTTGAAGAACACAGTGGAAGAAGTTACTTTAACTCCAAAACCCCAACAGTCAGCCTCCTTTCACAAAGTAGCATCATCCTTAACCTACAACACTGTAGCATCTTTTTCAAAAGTAACATAAATTTTCCCAATTATAAAAAAAAAAAAAAAAAAAAAAAAAAAAAGAGGAAAAAGGAAAAATGAAATGGGACAAAGAACAATAAGCTGAATAAAAATATGCCCATACAGAAATTCATTTGTGACATGGCTGCTTTTGCGCTGCCCTGTTACCAAAGGGGGAAAAAACCAAAGGATAATTCCATCAGCCAGTGTACAACAACTCAAAGCAACCTCCTGGCATGGGACCAGAAAGCAAAGCTGAACTGGCCCTTGTGAGAGGCCACGGCCACGTTTGCTGGCCTCGCCGCACAACAGCCTTTTTTGCAAAAAGATCCACGCCATGCCTTCGTAAGCTCTGTTCCTACTTGGGCAAACACAGCGCTGTACAGAGGGTCCCGAAGGTGGCCTCGTGCCTCCTTGAAGGCACTCCCGCAACCGTCCCACCTCAGCCATACCCGCTGTGAAAGACTCAGGCTCCGATATCAGCAAATTACAGCACAGAAAAACTAAAGAACATTTAAGGTAACAGTTTTGCCCTTTCACCCTAAAATAAAGACCCTTCCCTTTGCTTTCAAGCATAATGTTTTTACACTGGAGCGTTATTCTGCAATGTAATGAATATTATCTTTACACAACTATCTCAAGTATAAATGGCATTGAAATATTTACAGTATTGAAATATTAATAGGGTTGAAATATTTACAGATTTGCTTAAGCCTGTCAAATATGCAGCTTATCTTTGGGGAAAAAAGCTACAATGTATAAAATCTGAGTTAGGGATTCTCTCTGTTGTTTTGTGGCTGAAAAATTTCTAATAGTTTGCACCGGGCTGTGCGTTGTTTGCAAATGATCACATCCCAGAGGCTAAACAAACTAATAGATAGAAGAGACAAAATACAGAACCACCCTCCAGCCCTCGAAATCTGCCTGTCTGCTCCGTCAACAGCATGGAAGTGGAAAAGAGTGTTTTAAGGAGCTTTGCAGGAAAAAAAGCTAACATTTTTTGTGGCATAAGACGACATGTAGCAAAGCATGAATCTTACTGTACACCAATTTGACTTAAGTACTGTGCCAAGCAAAAAAGTGATCCAAATCAATTAACTGGGGAGAAGAAAAGAAAGCAAAATAACCCAGTCAAGTGAGGTGTATTCTTCAGCAGTTGTTCTGTGGCTGAAGAGACAAGAAACCTCTCTGTTAAACAGACATACCAGCAACATCTGAGAGCATGAAGGAATTATTTTAGGATAATGTCTAAACATGTCGACATTTAACAAGTTTTCTTTTAGACTCATAGAAACTGCCACACACCACCAGTTATGAAAAGCTTTTTTTTTTTTTTAAAGGAAGTTGTACAGATTGCACAAGACAGACGAACAAACACGATACTGATACAGAAGATTCCATAGTATGGAATAACCACAAATACCAAATAGCTACTGCTTGAACTGGCATGAAAGCAATATTGTGATATATTTGCTCTATGCAACAAAGAAATAGCAACAGTAAAACGGGATCACTACCGAAGTATTTAATGCTAGAGCATATTTCTATTAAATTCATAGATTGCCAAGACGCTGGGCAGGCAGAGTTGAGACACAGCAAGACTTCACCAGTTCACTTCTCCGGACTCAAGGAGAGTTTTAAGGGAATGCTTGCAGAATGACTAGGCTAGATAAGAAACTCTTCAGCTAATTTTGGCCAGCTCCCAAACTGAACTAGTTTAACATAGTTTGAATTTGGAAAGTGGTTAAAAAAAAAAAAAAAAGTTATCTGGATCATGACTTTTAACATCTGACTTGTGGAAAAAATGAAAAAAATGTCATTCTGTTAAATATTTTCACTTTTAAGACAGAATATATTAAGCAAGGAAAGAAGAGGACAAATAAAAGTGCTTGGACTCTCTAGCAGCATGCCTAAAGCTCAAGGTTAAAGTACAACTGACCCCACACAGAGCCATTTGAACATGTGCCAAATGCATGAAGTTAGGAAGTTTCATGCTCTGCTAAAGCGACTTTCACATCACTCATTGGCTTCATCTCAGATCAAAAGCACTAAAAGAAAAACTGTGCAGAGAATCTGATTACAGATGGCTTTTACTGATGCTTTCTACTTAATCTCCTCTGGTATGCGAGGTCGTAGCCCTCCCATATTTTAAAAGGCATCTGTATACTATATGCACACTCAACTATTGTCACTGTACAAATAATATTTTGCTTTTTTCATCTGAGCAATGTAACTTAAGGAGTTTATTGCAGCCCAGATCTCCACCCACAAAACATGCATATGGCTGTATGGCTTCGGATGCGATCATACCTTCCACAGTGCTTACTGCCTTGCAAATACGAAGATACTTCATATCTGTTATCTATATTACAGCCTCTAAAGGTGCAAGGGCTGGAGTGGTACTCGCAGTGCTGTAAGGAACACCTTAACTCTTCAGGACTTCCCTGCCCAGGAGGAATGTACCTATATTATAGGGGTACGTGCTTCACTCCACTTTGTTTTGCCCATGGAAAAAGTCTGTCTTCATGCATCCTGGCTACATGTCACAGAGCAAGTTTCAATCAACAGCATCCAGAAAATCCAAGGCCTACCCACATCAGACAGAAGACTCATTCTTCTCTTAGGTCTAAACCTCCAAACATTTAAGAAGTGAGACTGGCTTGCTTGAACCTCTCTCTTCTCCCAGAGATACACTCCTTATTAAAAGCTCCCTTTGTCACACATCCATCCACACAAGAGGTTAAAAAAAAAAATTCTGAACTACCTGCTCAAGATTTGTTATGACACTTTCTGCTGGATATGACCTTCTGTTGGCAGAGAAAAGGCTACGTATCATAATTAATGCACAAAACCCTAATGATTTGAAATCTGCGTTCTTCCGATCATTAAAAAATCTCAACCACTGTGACAGCATAAAACTGAGTCTGGTCAAAATATTCTACTTGAAAATATACATTAAAGCAAACATTCTTTGAATGGACAAAGTCTTAGGGAACTTATTCAAAAAACCTTCCTAGCTGTTCATTAAAGCGTTGATCCTCTGTCTCTTTTCCAGTACTCAAATGAAAAGGTGGTGAAGAGAGGAAAAGTTTTGTGCTTTCCTGTCTTCAAACTCCAAGTAAGTTTTTTTTAATTTTCAATTTTCAGTAAGTGTCCTGTGTCTTCCAATCAGCACTTTCAAAAATCACAACAATTTCTGTTATAACCACCAATTAAATTGTGCCGCACAAAAGATGTTGATTTTTTTTTCTTAGTGCAACATACAGATGTTTTAATACAAGACACAAGTGCTGGTTCTCTGAATAGAATTTAAACTGTAGTCAGTGTAAAGCCTTTTAAATTCTCATATGACAAGCATTACATTGGATCAAAGCAGATCAATAATTCTAGAAAAGTCATCTCCATAGCTCTTTTCTTCCTTAGTTTTTGAAGGGGTCAGGCTCTTGGACTTTGAGACCTTGTGTTTTTACATTCTTTGCTTATTTGGCCAGAACTCCCACCTCTAAGTAACTGTTTGTTTCACAGTTAGAAATACGAAGGGGTGATTAAGACAGTCATATAAAAGTAATCTTCACATTAGGGGCCCTTCTCCCCTATTTCATACTATATGCATGTACATGCATGCACTTGTACATACCATAAGCGTAGCAAACTAAAACAGCAGAAGTATCTTCAGGTTCAGAAGTCAGTTCCCCCAAAGATTAGTGAATGTAGAACCACAGTTAACTGTACAAACAATGAAAAGCTTGCACCATCATGGCCTTTTAGAGCCTCAGTCATGGACCAAGACCTGTCTACTATGCACTACAACAATACAGTTCCAGGAGACTTTCTTCATCCAGTAAACTTAAAATTGAAGCACACAAAAAAACCACACTGTGATGCATCAGAACACTAAGCACTGATTTGGTCCTCTACAGGGACCATCTACGGTAAGATAAGCACAAAGCAAACATTTTTGCTAAACCTTAGAATAAGCATGAAAATTAAAACTGCAGGTCAAGAAGCAGCAGAAGTCAACTCAGTAACAGGTTAGAGAAGATAGGCTCACCACCTTTCATACAAGAGTAGCATACAAGAAGAAATGCAGAGGTAGTTTCAAAGCAACGATGGTTTCCGTTGTTTTACACCCTTCTTGACTTACTCTACAGCTGAGCCACTAATCAGCAGGTTCAACTCTCAGACCTTCTGTACAGTCAACTCCCAAAGCTTCCTCTGCTACACCATCAGCTGGGAAAGGGCTCCCAAGCATGGATGCACATACACAATGAAGGTAAGAAATCACAGTCGTCTTCTCAGATCAGGGACTCATAGCATCCCCTGGCTACAATGTCAGGCATTTCTCTTAGGGCTTTGCAGTCTCTTAGGGCTCTTCAGGTGATGCCCCACAATCCTAAATCACGGGAGGTGCCAAATGAACTTGTGGCCAACTTCAGTCCAACTGAGTAAGAGCTGCTAGCTTCAATCATTTCCTTTCCTCTTACCTCAACCTAATTCTGGCTCAAGTTTCTGTCCTGCAGTCTCCTTCAAACAAATACGTGGGCAGAGGGGAAACAGGCAGAACCATCAGGTAGCTTTCCTGAAGGCCATTTATTTCCAACATCCCAGCTTCCATTCCCTTGCTTACCTGTTTCATGGTAAGTAAAACCGTATATATTACTGGTGTGTCGCCAAAATCAGAGAAAAGTAGATGAACGCCTTCTTAAAATTATATAAGATTATGTCTACCACTACAATAGTGTCACCGTCAAGCCCAGAGAGACTATGCAGCATTCCCACTAAAATGACTTGGGATAAACACAAGCAACACAATCTAAATGCATTCACACCAGGGGAAAAGAATCTCATGCTCTGATACCCAGTTCATAATCAACAAAAGGGAAGGTTTGGTGGTTTCTCAATCCAAGTATTTAACTTTGCAGTAAATAAAAATACTAATGCACGTGCAATGCATACTAGCAAAGTGGTTTTGAGAAAATCATTCCAAACAATCTGAGCTGTTCCAAATATCTAGCCTCTCCTTATCCTGACGATTACACATACAGGTGGACAATAAGATATTAAAGCTCCTCGATTCTCAACTGCTTTGAGTCAATTAGTCCTACAGTAACCAGATTAACATTGGCAGGAAGATGTTCTTGGTTATCGCTAGTAAGTGCCTCCTTTGCAAGAAACATTACTTGCAACCTTTTTCAGCAGTCTGAATGAAGAGGCCAAGAATTCAACACGTATGAAAGCAGAACTCCAGCAGTCCTTCACCCTTGGGAACAGGGCTCTCAAGGCCAGGCTTAAGACACATTTAGCAGAGTTGCACGAGGAAGTTTGACAGCTATCTCTTCATGCTATTTTTCTTCTACAGATAGTGGACCAATCACCAAGGTAGTCGAACAGCAATTTTTTCATAAATCCTGAATTTCAAACATGAATGGGTAAAGAGAAATGGAGACGTGAAGGCATACTAGAGCAGCTCCTAAAGCTTCTTTCTTGAATGAGAAGGCCAGAGCGCCCATTATAGGTTAGGGGTTTTGTCTGTTTTGGGGGGGAGAGGGGTAAAAAGGGAAGGATGTAAATGAAATGTTAAATCTAACTCAAACCTCCAGCACAGCTGTTAAGACACAGCAGGAGGGATCTGGATATTGTATTTACCGCATCAGCTAAAGAGGTCTAAGCAAACTGACGTTCGTAACGAGAGTTGTAGAATTCCTTTCATACAATGGGTGGCAACGGGCCAAGGATAACTTACTAAAAAATAAGAGATCTAGAAAGATTAAAAAGCAAAACATTACTACAATATAGAATTAGAAAAGGGCCAGACACTCCTGCACATGTAATTATAAAACTACTCCCTCTCCAGCAAGGGCCTTCCAAGAATATACCCTTTCCAATGATAAAAATGGGAACAAATGGGGCAATCCTCCATAGATGGATGAAAAAGAAAAATTAACCATTTGGGAATTCTAGAAATATGGTAGAAGACTTATTTTACATTAATACTTCACCATAATCACTAGTCGGCTTGATAAAACTCGATGCAAGAGTAAAAAGGGCAATTTGAATGGGTCTTCATTCATCTCACCTAGATGCTAAATAACACTATTTCTGTGAAACTGTCTTCCCTTGAATTTTTTTGAAAATTTTAAAGATCAAAGTGATAGAGCCTCGGAAATCAAGATACCTAGCACTCAGAACAACAAAACAGTATTTTTAAATTACAATTGCATGAGTAGGAGTTTGCAGAGACTTTTTTCAACATCCTTCACGCACATAGGTAAGCTGCTGTTGAGTAAAGATACAAGATGAAACCACAGAGAAGAGAACTAAAAAGACAGGCTCTGCTAAGTACAAGATGGTTTGCTTGGCCATGAAAAGTAGTTCCTTGCTTTTCTCTGCATTAAGGAGGACTCCGGCTAAGAGCAAAGAAAGCATTCTCCTTCCCCCCATCCTTCCCCTTCCTGCCTCCCCACTCAGAGCTAAAACCCATTGATATGGGGTCTTTGGGTGGAGTACCCTAACTTCTTCAACAAAGAAGCTTGCCTTTTTCCCAGACAAATGACTTGGCTGAACTTAAGAATCTCCTTTCGCTATTAAAAAATTCCACAGTAACTGCAGTTCTAAGAAAAATCCCAGAATCTAGAGTGGAAAAACCCTACCAAGAGTCAGCAAGTCTTAAAAGTTTATTTTAACAGAATTGTCACTCAAATATCAGCAAACTGCACAGACCACACTGAAAGGGAACCGAACAACATAAATCAGGTGACTGTTGTAGCTTCCCCAACAAAATCCAAACTTTACCTCTTTACAAAATGTCAAGACAGCTGAATCTTAGCTGAGTTGTTAAAAACGGCTGCATGCATTTAATTAAGTCAAAATCGAAGCCAGATGGCACATGCTGCTTTTCCAATAGACTGGATGCTGTCGCAAGAGGCACTACTTAAGCATTCCTTGATGATTCCTGGCACCAGTGGCTACAAAATCTCTTTCTACAATCTACCATACACCCCTCCTTTTTTTCCAGTCACCAAGTCTTTAAAGACGGTGGGGAGGAGGAAAAAGAGAGCCCCTGAGATAAATTGACTCAGTGTGTGGAATGCAAGGCAAACATTCCTGTACAAATTCAGATTTGATTTATTTACTTTAGAAAACTCCAGCTGCAGGAGAAACCCCCAATTGTTGGTCTTTGCCTTATACCCCCTAAGGTCATCACCTGTCTTACACGGAGAAAATAAAAACCGGTAACTGTACTTCTAAAGTACTACACAGCAGATTATGTTAATACTTTAGCCAGTGATAAATGCAAGTGAACTGGCTAAAAAAGGCCTCAAGAATTTGGAAGTGTATGGCTGAAAGGAAACATTAACATTGCATCTCTGGACTGCATAACCTCTCAGTGAAAAATGACAGTGTAGGCTTTTGCGGTCAGTGCACATGCTGTGAACTCCCCTTACTCATCAGGAAGACTAGCAAGTTATCGCCTGGTTGTAGTCAGCCAAAGTTATTCTGGACTAAGACAGAACTGAGTGGCGATGCCATATTTTACTTCCAGTACCGCACCCTCCAGTACATGGAATTAAACAGAGAGGACACGAGATGTTGCTGGGTCATGCTTCTCAATACTTGCACAAACCAGACGGAATGCCTAGCGAGTGCGTCTGAAAGGCAATGGGGAAGAAAAAGCATAAGAAGTTAACACATACGAAAAATATGCTACTGACAAAACACCTCTGCGTGATTTTTACTTTGAGATTTTTCTGTTCCAAAATTACTTAAGCAGCTGCCATATTGCTCCCAAAAGGACTCCTGAAGATGTTTAGAGCAAAAGGTGGAAACCATTATGTCTTTTGAACAGATAATAAGGAGGGCCTTCCTTGTATTCTCTCTCCATTTCTCCATCAGTCACTTGGAAAAGTGAACCATAATCAGTGTATCTCATTGTTTGAGTAAGCTAACATAAAGCGTACACACAAAGGCATAGGACTGTAATTTTAGGTTATTTCTAACTGAATAATCCCTCTACTGTGCAATACTATAGACTAGGATTTACTTAAATTCTTAATTATGATTGCTGCTTTTATACGTATCCAATCTCACCTTTCATTAAAAAGGAATTACACACTTGCACTGAATATCTTACTGCTTGTGCAATCTGTTAAAAACTCATTTCCAGCACTACTGAGAACAAAAACCCGTCTGCTGAAAAGGGTGGATGTGTTTAACAATTTCAGCAGAACAATTCTTCTCTCCTGCTTAGTTTAAAGCTCCATTAATCTTAATGCAAAACAAAACAGTTCCCTTTAACAGCCAGATTCTTGACCTTGAGCTGTTCCAGTGTTGGAGTTGGGGGCTGGGGTAGAAAGGACATGGACCGATCACAACTAAGAGCTGGAGCGTAAAAACATGCAGACAGAATAGACAGCAGAAAAAAAACGCAAATCAAACCAAAAATTATCTCTGTGAAAGACTACCGTCTTTACTCCCGCCATGGAAACCTGGACAACATCACCTCAAAATTTTTGTTACTCATTTTCAGATAAATTTTAAAAGATTAGCAGCAATGAAGTTTATCAAAAGATGACCAAGAAGGCACAGGGTAATGGCTTCTAAGTCACTCGCCTTAGCACTGACCCCCATCACTTACCATTAGAGTATTTACAGAATAATGTTGCAAATGAAATCCAGTCTACTAGGCAGCATTATTTTCAGTGTGAAAAAATAAAGAGCTACAGATGCTTTCTTTGTAGACACTGGAGATGTCTCTTTTTTAGATCCTTTAATTTTCTAGATACAAGATGGATTTACTCAAAACATCATTCCTATATGAACCCAAGTTAGAGCTGGACAAAATAAGGTCTTTAAATCTAAAAATATTCTTAACATTCGACATTCACAGCGCTTCTTACATACAGGTTTTACGCTCCCCTACACATTACTTTTCCATTACTGTACCTGTTTACATTACCGCAGAAGTGCTCAGCGCAGCACAGTCCCGAGAGTAAAACCTTCCTTCTTACCGGGATGTTATACGTAAGTGACAGACCCAGGTGGCAGAACGCATTTGAGTTGCCTCTAAAATGGCATTAAATTGCCTGTGATTTATCTTAATACTTTAAGTTGTATTAAAGCATGATTTCCTCATTACATCTTGTAAGGCGCAAATTTAATCACTTGACAGTACTTGCCCAGCATTAACTGCGGCTAAGAAGAGGGCACGCAGCAGTTTCTGTGGCATGTGTTCTAGGTCTCCCACACCAGCACTGCCTTACCCAGAAGGGCAGTTCCTTTAGGCAGCTTTCAACTGAAATGCTGCTAGAGCTGAGCTTTTTAAATGGCTCAAAGACTGGCGAGTCATTCTGTATCAGTGCTTACAAACGTTTGAGAGGCCTTCTTGCACAGTGAAGGACTGGACTAAGGACTGTACACACCGGACTAAGGACAAGACCTAATTTTGCTTATGAACTCTGGAGGTTTCGTTTGAGCGTGCTTTCGGTTTAGTCAAGAGTCACAGACCCATCGTAAAGTACAGAGACAATGCCATCATTTGGATTACATCCACAAGTTTGATTTTCTTCCACAGGTGCAGAAGGCTGTTTGTAAAACTAGAGGTATGCTGACCACTACTGTCCTCTCAGTACAAGGAAAGCCCTTATTTTTTGCGCAAGACGAAGAAATGTTTCAGGCTATCTTCTGTGCTGACTCAGATGCTTTTGGGCCAAAATTATTACTGTTTACCATACAGTTCTGCATGGTTTATTTAAAGTCCCATACCAAAGTGCTTATTATTTCTGTAAGAACACTTGCATGAAGACAGTTTTAAAGCCTGAAGAATTTATTATTCTTAACAATTTGTTCATTACCCAGCAGTAGTTCTATGACTAGAGTCACACAGCTAGCTGCACACATAGCCTCAGCAGCTACTTCAGTGTTAAAATCTGAGAATAACTGCTGACATGCAGAGGAAATGACAGTCTCACAGTCTCCTCATCACTTCATGGGAAGCAGAAGCAGTTCAGCCTTGGCTGGGCTTTCTTATGTGGATCCAACCAAAGATGGATCCATTGTAAGTTGACTGGATCCACAGAACAAGTCATTTGTATAAAACTTCTTGTTCCCAAACCAGGAAAGTGGTGACCAGCATAAACACTTAACGCCAAGCAATACTTTAATCCAGTAGCCTCCTCCATCTTCCTCAACTTGCAACGGAAGAAACTGTATAATAGAGCTATTGAAACAGAAGAGCAAACACAGCAGGTGGTCCTGTCTTAGAAGACTTCCACCAATGGATTTTGAAATTTTACACTTAGCCTGGTATGCACCCAAATACATTAAAGAGCCTAAAATGTTAAACATCAGAGGCAAACCAAACATTTACAAAATACAGAGTCTATTATTTTGGACCAACCTTGCTGCAATCACAGAGGAATGTTTCCTTTGGCTGCTATTATGATCACTTCCATTTATTTATATAGAGCAAAAAGCAGACAATATTTTCTTACCTTGTTTTTTTAATTGTCTACAGATGGTACAAAATGGTAGAATGATAAGGCTGGAGGACAGACTTCTGTCTTCTACTGAACAGACTGATACATGAATTTTGCTAGTATGAGCATTTTACTGCCTATCTCAGTTACAGAAGAGAGAGGGTCCAGCATCTACAGTTCTTGAAAAGTTTCTTTTGTCATCCAAACAAATAATAAAAAAAAAAATCAAATGCCAAAAGATGCTGTTTTTACAATGACACCCTTAAGATAGCCTTATTTATCTCAATCATAATAATAACAGACTACTACTCTATTCTTTGAAAGTACTGTAATACTAAGCTTGCTAAGTCTCTCTGCATAAAAGGGCTAAAAAGCACAGATCCTTCATCAATTAATCTTTATTAAGACTCTCCCGAACAACTGTAAGCACAAATCACAAATCCTCAGTTACTTAATAAAAAAATTTAAAAATCTGAGCTAGTTCTATACTCGAAAGAGATTTAAAAATGCTGAGCACAAACTGAACAGCTCACAAAATAGTTTGTCTTGCCTATTTCTCTACTTTTTATTTCAAGTTTTGTTATACCAATATTATCTCCTTATATATAACTACAACAAATCAATGGACAGAAAACTGTAAGCAACTCAGGCTAAATGCTACATAGCTTCCTTGCACACAAACACAAGCAGTATGGCATCTTATGGTAAATTAGCCCATTTACAGTAAATCAAACCCACAGCTCAGCTAACAAGCCTGCCTGCTGTATTTTCCAATCAGTCAGCCCACATAGTATGTCGGGAGCAATGATATTCTCTCTTAAGTAAAGCATAGCTGCCTTCATACAGATGTAAGTGAACAAGGGTGTGACAAAATAACAGAAAAAGATTACAAAGGAAGCCTGAATCTTACACTGAAGTTTCTTTTGCCAAAATGAGGTTTGAAGAGAGAAGTGTTTTCTTTGAACAAATCCTGAAGCAGGGCCCAGGCTCTTGGGTAAAACCTAGTTCACAACATAACCTTACATGCCCTTATTTTCCAATAATTTCAATTTTGGCACAAGTTACCTTGACAAAAACCCCAATTATCCAAAGACTTGTCATTTCAGAAAGCTCACTTACACCTCAGAACTCTTCTTGAAATAAGGGAAGTAACATTATAACTATGGCTTTAATGCAGAACAAAAGCTACGCAGCTTCCTAGAGCCTGAGAAAAGCAAATTATGTCTGTACACGGACAATGTCGGATGAGTGAATTATGTTGTCTAAGCACTTAGGATAAATGGAAGAAAACAAATACAGCCAGGTAATGCCACACCACAGATGGGAAAAGAACATACTGAAAAACCACAGAAAGCATTATTAATGTATGCAAGTGGTTTTGGGCCCAGTCGTCCTCCAATGTCAAGCCTCAGAGTCAGAAGAAGATCTGAAAAAGGCTTTTAAGATCATTGAGTCAGGACTGTCCAACAAATCCAGCAAGGGCTGGCTGGACAGGAGTCCAACAAATAGGACTGTCTTACTGAGAGACAGCTGCCTCCTAGGAAGAAGACAGGGCCAATTATCTCCTTAAGTAATAATTTAAAGAATGCTTTATAATTTATAAAAAATAACTAGGCTATGGACTGTTATTATGTAAGACTACACAAAAAAAAACCCACACAAAGTAAAGCATGCTCAAATTTTGCTGGTAATTATCCCTGACCAGAAAACGGTATCAGGTTCTTTCTTGTCTTATAAACAAGGTACAGGAACACTTACAGAATGAAAAATACAGCTGCTTGTTAAAACACTGCTTTTGGCCAGGTGTCTTTGAGATCAAGCACATCATTCACACTGCAAATCAGGTTTTATTTCAAGTCATTCTCTAAAGAGCAATAGGACTATACAGCTTTATTTTGTTTTCAGCCTTTCCTGCTCACTTAAAATCACAATGCTGCTATTTTAACGAATGCCAAGAACCGAACTAGAAACTTTCAGAGATCAAGAAAGGAGCCTCAGTATTTGATCTGGGAAGCCAAAATCAATAATTTGGAGCTGCAGTCACAAACTCTGCAGATCCTGAGTAACGATCTGTGTGTAATACACACACTCAGCAAGATGTTGCATTGCCACTGAGTTAAGTGAAGCATTCTGTAAAATTTTCAAGGAAAAAAAGTTTCAGAGAAAGTCCTAGAAATTCCCACATACCAGAGTAATTTCTTACGAAAGAAAGAATCAGTAGAACAAACAGAAGCATCAGCAAGAGAGAGAAGAAACCCCACCACAACAACCTTCAACAAATCAAGACCAGACTGTGTTTTAAAGCAACTCGTACTGCAGAGTATAACCTCTCATTTAAAACAACCTTGCTACCTCACAAATAAAGGTGATACATGAAAATAATCTCTACAGCGGCCCCACAACAGTCCTAAGAAATTCAGGTAAGTACATGAGTACTATAGTTTCTACCAATCTACATCCGACAGAAGAGACAGCATTAGTAACACGCAGCAGCAGAGTGTGATTTCTGCAGGCTTCTGTCTCATAGTTGAGTTAAAATTCTTTGAAGGACTTGACACACCATGTGTGTCATGCCCAGCATATAAACTGGGGGCAGTTGGCCTTGGTGGGGGGAAATCACTTTGCGGGAACTAACTAGGCATCGGTCAGTGAGTGGTGAGCAACTGCACTGTGCTTCACTTGGTTTGTGTATTCCAATCCTTTTGTTATTATTGTCACTTTATTGTTATTAGTGTCATTGTTAGTTTCTTCCTTTCTGTTCTATTAAACTGTTCTTATCTCAACCCACGGGTTTCACCTTTTTCCGATTCTCTCCCCCATCCCCCTGGGTGGGGGGGAAGTGAGCGAGCGGCTGTGTGGTGCTGAGGTGCTGGCTGGGGTTAAACCACAACAATTACCCAAGCAATACACCATTTCTTTTTACTTCCCCACCCCAACCCCCATCCCAAAGCATTTCTTACATTTTTTGACAGTGTTTCTTACCAGAACTTGTTAAAAAATTATGCTTCCATGGGATTAAAACAATTCCTCTCTAAAAACCCAGTTAGAGGAAAACAAGGGATAGAAGTAAAAAGGCCAGTTTCGCAATATAGAGAGGATACCAAAAGTCTCACTGGCACCTACACTACGGCCTGTGTTGTTCAGTTTTTTTGGTTTTGGGGTTTTGTTTGGATTTGGGGGGTTTTGTTTGGGGTTTCTGTTTGTTTGTATTGTTTTTTGTGGTTTTGGTGTTTTGTTGGGGGGTTTTTTTGTTTGTTTGTTTTTTGGTTGTTTTTTTTTTTTTTTTTAAATAAGTGACCTGCAAGAGGATGAACAATCAAAGCTTACTGATGATGCAAGACTACCTGCATTAGTCAAAGCTGCACTGGCTGCAAAGAGCCACACAATAAAGATTGTATTGCTTAAAGTCACCATAGATAAGGCAACACACACAAAACTCACCCACACACCCACAAGCAATAAAGACAGATCCACAGGCAAGCGCTGGGGAGCTTGCCAGAGATCTTTACTTGAATCATGTTAAGCCATGCTCTGGAAACAGCAGTTCAGTGGTCAACAGCAGACAAGTAAATAAAACATCTGGAATTATTAGAAAGGGGTTGGCTTTCCCTCCTCACTCACACATGGTGGTACTGTGTCAATCAATCTGCTGTGTTATCATAAATGGAAAGTTTCAGGTAATTCTTGTCATCCCACCCAAACAAGAATCCAGCAGAATTTAGAAATCTAAAGGAGAACAGGCTGGTCAGAGATACCGACCAGTGTTTACACGAGGAGAATTTAATCAGGACAGACGAGCTGAGAAAAGATGTGGCAAGAACTATTATAGAGCATTATGTATTAGTCTGTGGCACATGAATCTGTAACACATACTAACATGAATCCACAAAATGGAGATGGCCAGTTATTTTTCAAAAATAAAATAAAGCCAGTTAGACAGCTGTGTAAAATAGCACCTTTTTCTTAAAAGCAGGTATGAAACATTGCCAGCAGATACTGAGGAAGGTAAAAATGTAAAAGTAGAGTGAGGTTTAAAAAAACAACCTAAAACCAGTTCTGCCATGAATTTGCTAGTTGACTTTAGCACAAATAATTCAAAGACCCCTAACTTGCTATTAAAAGACTGTATCAAAAGGAAAGAGGGTCAATAATAATTAAAAAAAAATAAATTACACTATACTTCTCTTGCTTCTTAGAATCATTCCTCAATTATTAACTCCCAGCTACTTCCAAAACCGGGAAATGAGGTCCTGGTAGACTTTGTCCCTAGTCACTATGGCTGTCCTCATGCTCCTAGATACAGCAGACATGACAGCCCAGCCAATATCCCCGTCTCACAACGCTGAGGAGGAAGGCAAGGGGGAAGGAGGAGGAAATCAATCCATAACAGAGCACACTAAACTGGCTATATAGCAGCTACCATAAAACGCATAATGTTAGCAAGTCAAGGCTAACAAAACATAATTTCCTTTTTGATTTGAAAGTAAAGGATACTGTCAACAATTACAGGTAAGGCACTTTTAGAAAGAGGTGCAAGGTCGCAATGTCTCTAAGCAATATTCTGATAGTCAGGAGTAGCAGATGCTGTTTGCAAGAGTAAACAGGTTTTTGAAAACAGCACTGGAAGGCTGCATCCATAAAACAGATAGGATATTCATAGGATGGCTACCTCAAATGAAGGACCTACAAAAACCAGAGCTCTCACTCTGGAGACAAGGACAAACACATCCAATGATAAAGGAAAAGAAATAAAGGCAATATACTTATTCTATAAAAATCCTTAAACTGCACAGTACCATTTAGCCTGTAAGATTCATAGCAACACTGCATGTGGAGCAGTAAGACTATTTTGAGTGCACTTAAATGCCAAAGTCAAACAGAAACTTGAAAAATGCAATGGATTGATACAAATCTGTATTGCTATTTATTATATTTATAAAAGAGGAAATGTTACTGACTTGAAAGCACAGCTAGCTTATCAGGCTGGCTGGTTTGGAGTGGACAGTAGATGAATCACTATTCTGTCAGTGAATACTGACAGAGGCTCATCACCGATAGACTCGCCATTGCCAAGTGTTACCATTCACGAAATAAAAGAATTTCAGCTGAGAATTTTAAAGCTTCATGAGGAAATTGCAACTCCAATCCCTACATAAAGCTGGCAAATACTCAGTTTTTACAAAATCTCAGAATACCAAGGCCAAGTTGTGACCAAGCAAAATTAGTCCACTCACATGAATGTATAACCACATGAAAACAGCTGATATAAGTTTCCTTCTTACTTGCAGTGACTCCATAAACGCACACTTAAATAAAATGAACGGGAATCTTCCTAGGCAACATAACTTCCATTGAAATTACTGGCCTTCTAAGTTTTCCAGAGCTACCCTATAACTATTTTTTCCTCTGTGAGCCAGCAAGGTGTGTTCTCTTAGCTCAGAAAATACTGGTTTTCTCTAAATGTATGAAATTTAAAATGTTAAACAAATTAGAAGCTGCTCTCTGAGAAAACACAGAAATGCTCCTGCAACAGTCATCACACAGAGACTGCAGCAAATCAGGAAAAAATATGTCTAACCCTTGATGGAAATCTTTGATTGGCAAGACCAAGATGTTTTCCTCATCAGTGTGGATGCCCAATACATCATTACAGTTCACGACCTGCATGTTAAGAGCTCATCACATTTGCAAATTTATTAGCCACATTTATTTCCCGCAGATCTTTCCCTCTGAAACTACAAAGCAACCAGAAACTATGCCTTGATATATCTCCCACGCTCAAGGTGTCACAAAGCTGACTCCAGCCCGGTTATGACAGAGTAACCATACATCAGTATGACACAGGCTCCCTTAGGAAGTTTTCCTTGTGATAATTACGAGCACAAAACTGATACAGCCACCGAGATAACCACAAACTGCTGCTATTGTGATCTTGTGTAATCACCTTCAGTGCTGCTGCATGCCCTTTTCAGGTCTCCACCCTCAAGCAAAGCATGGGATTGTCTTTAAGCATGGCATACCAAATCCCACAGCTGTGTGGCTGCGCATTTCCAATACGAGAGCACAGGTTTTCACCTTGAAGAACTTACATATTTGTAAAATTTCAGAAAGTTTGCTATTGTATTCTTCAGGCAGTTTCCAGCATGTTGCTGGTCTGGCAGACAAGCAGATTCCTCTCAGAGAGGAATCTGAGAGGGTTCAGCAGAACAAACTCAAGTTTCTTGTCACCAGTGCCAGTGGTACAGCTCAGACTCAAGTTGAAGAAATTTACACTTCCATCTTCAGAACATACATTAAGGGAACAAAGCGCTTCAACATTTTCTTCAAGCGCTTCTTGTTTAATTTTCAGCGTGTAGCCTACAGAGTATATTGCTAAAACCCAGTCAAAGTGGACAACCTTATGCTTTAATCCTGTTTATTTTATGATCCACATGGGCTAGCCATAAGAGCAGAGGGACTACATCTTGTTTGGTTAAAGGAAGTAAATTTCACATCACCAGAGAACACGTGGTGCATCCACCTGGTTTCTCCCTAGATTGCCACCTTTTCAGAACACCATGCCTTACGCCGTACAGTTACTATGTACTTGGCATTTATTACGAAAACGTGGAGCCACCACTAGTAGATATAGTTACTAGTTGCAAAATGCAAGTAGTTGCACAAGGCTTCAAATCCATAATCAAGTCTGATGCTTATACCATTACCATCTTCAATGCAGCTCTCAAAGATGGATCAACACTTGCAGACTAATGAATGTTACCATGTCACAGATGGCTTCCACACACTTTTGGCCATTTTGCAGAAGTGACAGTAGCTATCCAGTCTTATAGAAGTGGTTACTCTGTCCATCAATAATAAGAAGTAGAGGGCTCTAGAGGTATTTTCCACTCAGCATATATACTGCTGGCAGAAAAGACAGTATTTGACATTAAGTGCACATGAACCAGAAGAACCAGATCTAGTTTTCAAAAAAAATATGGTCTGCTTGTACTATACAATCCCCTAAGCAGTGTTTGCTTCGCTTACCTTTGAGCAATACCCATTATGTTCCTGCATTGATATTAAGTCTGCTTCAAATATTTCTTTCTACTGCCATGCCACTACTTGCATGTTGGCAGACAGTTCAACTAAGATTCTGCTCCAAGGAGTAAGATGAAGCTGCTCTACAGGTGAAAAAAAAGCTGGTGGCAATTCAACCCCTACAAGCTCATTCTTACACACACTGTTCTATTGTTTTCAATATGCAATGAGTATTTCCAATTTTTCGCACGGAACACAAGCAGGTAAGTCACAGTAACAATGGCACAGGAAAAATCCTGTGGCTGGCAGAGACTTTTAAGACAAAGAGGGTTTTCGTTTGGCTCAACATCCAGCAAAAAAACCCTCAGAATCTTTTTAGGCATCTGGTTTTCAAAGGGAATTTATCATCCTTATTACAAAGCTAATTTTCTAGGATCCGGAAATAACCTGAGCTCAAAAGCAGAAATGAAATGCCTGACAGATATGAACAAGTGGATGTCGGCCAACAGAATTTCACAGAACTACAGGCCTCCATTCACATGGGAAGTACCCTGGAAGAAATAGTCACTGAGGTTTGTTATACCTTAGTACCAAAGAACTTTTAACATGTTCCCACCTAATGTACAGCACATCATCTTTTGTTTTCATTAAAAACAGGTTATGATTCAGACATATTTACACAGCATTAGGGACAGCGTGCCAAACTCTTTGAGAAGGAATTACAAACACTGTACAAGTAATGAGAAAACTAAGGAATCCACACTAAGAAATAAATACAGTTTCGTTTTCAAACCTAAATATTTTAAGGAGCTTATTTTCACTACTAAGATGGGCCCTTAGAAAAGAGAATGGGCAGACTTAAGAATTTTCTACACCTCAGAAAAACCTACAAAGAGAGCTTTACCTCCAAACACTAACACGACAATAAACATAAAGTTAAGAATCACTGACGAGCAGAAAATAATACAAAATACAGAAACATTATATAGAGATACGACATTAAGTAGAATCATTTAACTACAACTCGTATTTAAGTAATCTCGGTGATTTTTTCAGAACTACTGAAGAAATTGTTGTCCTTTAAAAAAGAAAATAGGGATAAAAATATAAGGAAAGACTAAAGAAATTCCAACACTATCCACTCTAACCTCAAAACTCATCTGAGTTTAACTGATAAATTAAAATACTGTACTATTTCAGAGTAAGACCTGATCACATATCTTATATAAACAATCTTATGATCATGGAAAAACAGGGATTCAAAGCTGTGTTTAACTACTAACAAAGCCACATATTTTCATTTGAGTATCCTGCAAACACAATGCAATACAAAAAAACCATTTCTTCCGGTACTTAACCTGAATGGTATCAGTCAAAAGTTTCACTGTTCAGTTCCTCTGGGACTAATTAACAGCTTTATAGATTACAGATCCTACGATTTGCTAGCATTTACTCTGCCATCATACAACTCAAAGCTTTTTGGTTTGGAGTCCCAATGTCCATTTCTGTTTCTTCAGAAACTAAATACCTACGAACGGGCAAATTACTAAAACAGTCCATGAGTTCACAATCCAACTTTATTTCTGATCTGCTTTCCTCCAGGTACACTGATACTGAGCCCAGTAACTTGTTTTACATTAAGCAAGTATCTTTCAAAAAAAAAAAAAACCAAAAAACAAACAAACAACAAATGACCAAGCAACAGAAAACATTAAGCAATATGCCTTGCAACTTTTGCTCTTAAACCTAGAAACCATTGCTATTGTTTCAAACATGGCAAGTCTTCATGTTTGTTAAATTAAAAATGTATTGAATTTTGTCTGTGTTTCAATTTCCTTTATTAAAATATATTTTGTCAGTTTTTAAGTAACTGTTACACCACTTTCCAGTACCTTACTCAATTTTCAACATCCTCTTAATAAACTGGAAGCCTGTGTCAAGCGTCATGCACCAGACTAAAAACCCCACCTATTTCTGGTGACTGCGCCCTTGTTTGTAACAGCTAAGACCCTGCATTCTCCCTTTTTAATGATGGTTCTGCATCTTAAATGTCACATGGTTGCCTATTAAAAATCTGAGGCTTTTCTTGTCTTCTAAGACAGTTCCCACCCCATGCGCACAACTTGCACTGCGTTACAACGAGAAGTGCTGTAACAGAGATACAGCTTACAGGGGGTGGCGTGCTTTGAGACTGAGGTCCAGCATTCAGTAACTAAAGCTTACGAACGTCAAGATTTAATTTTAATTACATAACCTTGAAACACTTGAAAGAAACTGGCATTGATCATAAGAATTTTGGTCAGTTCAGGAAATGCATCTGGGAACATAAATCAGGTAAGAACAAAATGCATTTGAAACTGTCACTTCAAAAAAAAAACAAAACCCCAAAACCCAAAACAAACCACAAAACAAAAACACTCAAAAACAAAACACTGGAATGTGCTGGAGGTCATAAGGTGTTCCTGCTTTCCTTCCAAAACTGCAAGCTTTGAATAATATGTGCTCAAGAATGGAAAATTCCTTTTCTGTCACTGTACATTAAAGCTAGTTCTGCTTTTAAAATGTGTAGCTACTACATCATTCTCCTTCTGCCTTAACTCACAGCCTAACTGGAAAGGGAAATAACTCTCAGAATACCTCAGAAAGAAGACACATTCTTCTGGTGCTTTGCTACAATTTAATCATCACCTGAACAACTATCATCAAACACTACGAAACATCCAGTAATCTTGCTAGACACTCTTCAGAACTAAAGCTGGATGAGTCATCTTAGCTGCATGATCCACAGAGGCAGAGAAAAAACAATGTGCTCTGTTGCGTACCAATATTCACAGGATAGTTTTTCAGGGTACGGTCTGTTATGTGTATTCTGGCTTTGAAGTAAAAAAGCAGATTGATTAACTTCAAATACAGCTACAAAAACACAAAAATCACTGTTCTTCCTGCAAGCACTCCACTTCCTCTTCATTGTACCATAAATTTCAATACAAAACAAATGCAGACATCTTTTGGTTGCCCTTATTTCCATATTACACCTTTCTAATAAAGTAGTAGCTAAGCCATAGTTTGACAAAAATCATCTTATCTCCTTATCTTCCTCCAAGAACCATTTTGGTAATTAACCAGCGGTGTTATTAGCCACTTCACTAACCAAAGTTGTTTGATGCTTCCCATCATGAGATCGTATTTTCTTTTAGCGGTTGACAAATTTGCCGTACTTCAATTCGTTAGGTAGAAACTTTCCATTGTGCACGTCAGCCTCAAATCTTCAGTTTTCTTAAATTTAAACTGAAATGGTTCATCCAGTTCCAAGAAACAAATGAAGAAACAAAATGAAGAAATAAATGCTTACATTAAAAAGCAAAACTAGCACCTTATTTTGAAACACTCTAGGGACCCCTGCTTCAGTGAAAGGAGTAATCTGACAGCATCCAGGATGTGCACACGGTTGTCTACACGCATATATGCCTTACGCTGCCTGAGTTAAAAACACCTTTGAAAGCGTCCAGCTATTAGAAGTCTCAGTCAACTGCAAGTCCTGCGAGGAGATCCTCCATGCTAAACATTTTGTAGGCTTGGGGCTTTAAGCAGAGAGGTGCCAAGGAAAAAGGAAGGAGGCCATGCAAGCCAAACTGCACGTGGCTGAAAAAGGCAAAACAAGATTTGGAGCTAGGGATAGAAATAGAGCGAGAGAAACTGGTAAAGAAAGAAGATTTTGTCTGTTGCTCTGAATCCAGAACCACTCAGATGTGGAAAATGTTACGGGATAAAGACTTCTACGTAAGAGAGAGGTAAAACAGGTTAAAGGAAATTCAGAAAAGGCTGGGACCAAGCACTGGAAAGAAGTGGCAGCTAAAACACGCTCCCTCTAGAACCTAGAGACTGAGTTCTTGAATCCGAACACACCTTTGGCAGCAGAAAAAACTAAACTTGGTGGGCAAGGTACCCCGGTTACCTTCTAATGGTGACTCCCACAGGAAACAACCTATTGTTGCCCCCGTTAGTTTGGAAAATTGTAGTTCATTTGACAAAATTACATGGGCAAGACTAGGATGCGACATTTCTTTTGCCTTCTCTGAAAGAAAAAAAATAAGTAAAAGCAAACAAACACAAAACGTATTACAAGAATATAAAATCTACAGAGTAAATCACTCTGTAGAATGATTTAAGACTTCTGTAATTAAGCGTTACATATACAACCCTAGCCCACGCTCCTTACAACCATACATGATAACATGCTAAATTTCATGGCCAAATAGCATGCTTCTGCTGTCTCTCATCGCTTTACTGCAAACAAGAATTACTGTACAGTGCCTTTACCAGCAGAGTCTTCAGGACACTGACTGCAACTGTGTTTTAGAAGGCGGAAGCCAGTCTTCTTATTAACAGAGTCAAATGCATCCATGAAGAATTTTCCTTGAAATGTTTTGTAACAGTCTAGATCTAAATGCAGCTCTCCAGTGATCAAGTAGTTAAATTAGCACTGGAGCTGCTACCAAAAGAGTTAAACAAATCAGAAATCTAAAAGAAAACCTTTCAGCCTAAAGTTCAAAAACATTTTTAAAAAGTAATAATCCCTAGCAGTATGTTATTAAAAGGTATACAACCAATTTTTTATTTCACATCAAAACAAGCTGCACAAAAAAGTCTTCACAGAAACTTCCCCAGAACTCAAAGTGAAGAAAACCGGGCCATAACAAACTGCAGCCAGCATCAATCAAATATCCCGAAAATTCCAAGCCTGTAGACAAAGAGGTACCCACAACAGATGCAGACCTAGTTATAATGTGTCATGACTTAACTTAGTGTTGATTTAGTGAACAGGCTCCCCGAGATGTTCAGATGTGAAATATACTTAGGTAGCAAAAAATTAAAACAAGCAAAACTCTTTTCTTTTTACTCTGATCTTAATAACAGTTATGTCCATTCTGTCCTCAGAAGAGGGCTGGATGCATTTTTTTAAAATCACAATATGAAGAAAGAGTACAGGTCTGGAGTCTGACTGCTCATTAATGAAAGTTCAAAAGTTATAAATGCTTATATCTTGTTTTCTAAAACGATTTCCATACTTCAAATTAATTTTCACTGGAAGTCAGCTGGACTACAGCCTGTAAGGCACTGCGGGGCGTGTGACTGTATACCACAATGTTGCCACTCCCTGCTGCTCATCTCCGCTCCCTCTAATCGGCTAATTAAATCGCTCCTGCAACATTTCCCCAGTCAGCTTTCAGCAAAATAAACTAGATTGCTAAAGACCTACTGCTTGCAGCACTGGATTTAGGATGGAGAGGCTACGCTAGCCCAACACCTTTAGGTGGAAATGTGGGGCGAATGTACCAAGCATTGATACAATACATTGGAGCAAACAGTAGTTTCCCGTTACTGCTGGTGATGTGCGGATGAAGAAACTAAATTTTTAAGTTTGTCTGCACTTAGAAGAAAACATGTATGTGCTCCCTTCATTCTGCTGCAACTTGTATCCTATGTTATCTCCTTAGACGATGATGAACCGTAAGTTCACCATCAGTCTTCAAGCCAGACAGTACACTTCTATCAAGGAGCTGTAAGTAGGTCATAGTCATCAGAAACTGAAGGAAATTCAAGTGGTCAGCAAGGACATGTGTTTTGGCTACAAAAATATGTTTCCTTATAAAGCTTTATTGCTAACAAATGTTTCAAATCTCACCTTCAGATGTCTGGTTGACCTTTCATTTAAGAAGTCCATATGATGGCTTCCCCCCCCACCCCCCACTCACATGCCCACAGCCGGTCTCACTCCTTTCATCTCTTCTACTTTTCTGAGGCACCAAGAGCACCTGTACATTTTGGGTAGGTAGTGGGTTTAATTTTGTGAGAATTTACTCCTGACAGAATCGCACACCCACAGCCTTTTAAGACAACTCTAGGTACTTCTAGACTTTCCATACATTTGGGTTCTGGGTTTTACTAGAAAGACTTTATAGTCTATGTCACATAATATTTCAGCACTTCCATGTCAGGTGTGTTTCATGAGAACCAGACTTATGTGAAGCAGGGAAGTACTGTTAGTTCTATTCAACACCGGACACTGAGGCAAAGATGCCATACAACTCCACAGAGATACACAAGTGACCTGTGGCAAAAGAGGTAATTAATTTACTAGATCTCCCAGTTTTCAATTCACCAACACTTCCAGTTCCTTGCTTCTCACAGGGTTCTGTGTTGAAGCTTTGCAAACTTGGACTCATCACTGGCTTCATGGAACCAAACCATCACCAAAGCACCACATTGCCTCTCCACCCTCACATTTTAATCACCTACACCTTTGACATAACAGGTCAACAGCTATGAAATTTTTTAAGATGACAATTTCCTTAATCAACCAGAAGAAATTCAGTTGAGCAACAAAAGACTTGCCTTACACCCCTCCCTAACATCAGATTGAGCAATCACAGAAACTCCTCACGTCTCCAAGGTGTGAGGAAAGGCACAGCCCTCCTCCCTGCTCTCGATAGCAATCTCCCCCAGCAGTCAGGAAAAACATCCAGTTCCCAGAAGGTAAAGACTGTAGAAAAAAAATTATTTTGCTAATAAATCACTGTAGTTTAAGTTTTACAAGCAGGGAAGCAAATTGTTGGGTTTTACCTTTTACAGAACACAGGAAAGGAAAAAGAATAGGAAATACAAAAGTTCTTGCACATACTAAGAATACATAGTTTAAAAGGGGAAAAAAATTACCTTAGAGCTTTAAAGTTTTGCCCTACCAGTTTTCTGGGAAGTAGAAATAACATTATGGCATTAGAGGTCCATTTAAGAGAATCCAGTATTTATATAACACCTTCCAGCCTCAGAACAAGACACTGCTTTTTAATTTTACAGAAGCCTTTATATTTAGAAATAAACAAACTTACATTTAGGAAAAAAAAAACTTTACCAAAATAGTATTGTAAGAAACAGATTACAAATTGTTTATGCGAATTTTGAAAGTATACATTTCTTTTAAATCTTGACTTAATGATTCTAAACATTAATTAACAGACACATAAAGCTTCAAGTTTTCCCCGTTATCTTAAAATCCTTTCCACACAAACACCCAACAAAACACTACCTTATGTCAACACGGTATGTTTGCATCTTTCTTTTACTTGAATGAATGACTGAAATGGATGCTTTGCTATTCCATAAAAAAAAAAAAAAAACAAACTCCAAATGTCTTTACTAAGAATCTAATGTCCTCCTTTCTTTTGGATCAACAAAATATGCATTTGTAGAGGAAAGAAAGCAATTTAGAATACTGTAATGATTTCATTATCCAGAATCCAAATACTTATCAGGAGTTGGAGAATTCATTATATCAAATATCAGCCAGCTAGACACCCACAAACTCATTTTTGCATCTAATTTGTTTAAGAAAATTAACACAGTGATGACTAACTGATACTGTGTAGGAAGCGTTTCGCTTACCTTTACCACGAAATCATGTTTCTGTGGTACTATCCTAAAAGATGATAGTATTTTACTGAAAAATACACAGCTTCCAAATAAAGCATTGTTACCCCTCAACGGTAACTTTTTACAGTATTCAGTGAACCAAAACTGGTTTATTTCCTAAAGGATGCTGAGTAGTTTATATGTATTTGGGAAACTGGGAGACACTGCTTTGTTTCATAGTTTACATCGGAAGCTTTCAAAGCAAGTGTATAACAAAGTATGTTTTATCTCAAGAGACACAAAAAAATCCAAACTAATCTGTTTTTATAGCTTTGTGAAGGGATTTTGAGAACAATAATCTATTTTACTGAAGAGGAAAAGTACTGAAGCTGCAATTTCAAGTACAGCAGTAGGTACCTGTGCTTCACTTTTGAAGAAATTTACTGTACTCTCATGCTCCCCATTGACACATCTCTCCCTGCTTCAGCTATTCTGACTTGACTGCAAGTCCATTTCAGAGAGAATATAATAGAAGGACTGAAGATGAAGAACTTGTTACTCTAAAATTAAAGTGTCTGGCCATTTTAAAAGGCTCTGGATTTTGTTTCAAGTAAGTTTCACTAACACTTGGATCTTTTTCCATTTAAAAGAAAAAGCACAACTTAGAATGAAGTTCATGCGTTTCCATTAAAAAAAAAAAAAAAAAAGTCCTGAATTAGTTTCATCAGGCTATGCTACAGTTTCAACAAACCCAAACTGAATTCAACTTCACACATCAGCAAGAGCATTCTTACAATCTCTGCCAAACTGCTGAGAGATAACTACCTCTCTGCTATTACCAGAAGATTAAACACCTTGTTGTTGCAGATGACATAAACACACAGCAAAGGACTAGACTACTGTGAGTACAGAAATGGTCTAGATCTCAGAAACATGACTGAGAGAACATCTAAGAGCCTGGAGCAAAGAAAGCATCGATAAGGCCAGCTACAATCACAGTAACGAGAGGACCCTTGATCATGATCCATCTTCCTTCTAAAAGGTCATTCAGCTAGAAAAATGACTGCAAGAATGGATGAAATTGCACTGTTAGTAGCTATCCAAAGGGATACAGCCTCTCAAGCACTGCAATAGAGGTCCCCATATATTCCTTATTTCCAACTTTCTGCCACCAAGACTATTTTTTGCCCTTTGTACCACCCTTGAACAACAGGCCACTCTACACCCTTCAAAAACTTCCTTACTAAGTACAATTCTTTAGAAACTCTCTAAGAAACACGATGACATATTTCCTAACTCCTATATCAGAGTCCATGGATGTGGGTAAGTAAGTAGAAGAATTTAAATATTTCAAAGAATCTACGAATTTAGAAATGGAGAGAGAGATTTAAAGGGGGAGAGAGCCGGGCTGGTGGCAGACAGCAAGGCTTCCTTTCTATATGGGGTGAGGCAGGAGAAGTATAGGGACACAGGAGGCGAAGCCGTCCCCTCGGTGCCAATGCTGCTGCACCTCTGCCTAAACAGCTGAAAGCTTTCAGCTGATTTTGCCGTTTCATCAGGGTTCAGAACAGCTTTGAAATAACCACCTCTTTTCTGTCATCACCCTACTCCATCTGTTTCTACTTCAAAAGCCAACCCAAGCATTGTGTACCTGACAAAAGCTATTTAGTTTCTCAAAGCAGCAATTTGTTGTATTTCCAGCATTTACCAAACAGTCGGCTCTTTCTGCCTTGGGGAGTTCGGCACACCACTATGACCCTCAGGTACACGCAAAGGCCACTAAAAAGATCCCCCAATAACTTGTTATGTTGCAGAAGCCATTCTCTTATCTTCGTGACCTGACCTGTGCTTACCAAGAATGCCCTGAATTTCTTAGAGACTGAATACTGATACTGTATTAACTGACAGGGAGGGGAAGGAAGTTCTCTCCTAACTTCACAAACGTCGTCATCCTTGGTAGGTGAGAACTCTCCCCGATCAGCTCAATAAATCAAACTGAAAAGCTATGTTCTTGTGATGTTCAGAAACATCAGAGAAATACATTTTCCAACCGTTTTAGGTACAGCCACGCACATTGCTAATACACAAATGATCTTGCTCAAGTATATTTCATCTTACTACAGGCACCTCACAGGCGTCTAGGTATGTGTCGAAGAACCGCGGGTTTCCTCGGCTTCTCACAGGTGACAGCAAATGAATGGTAGGCACCTTCAGAAAGCAATTCAGAGCACTTAAGTCATGTCTAATTTAAACACTACAAATCACTTTCCAAAAATATCTACCTCTCTTAAACATCTAGCTTAAGTATGGATGAACACCACCAAAAGTCTGCTGCTTGGAAAGCATATATGAAGGATACAAGCACATTCTACAACTACACCAAGCTGAATTTAAAAACTGCTTACAGTTCAAACCTTTGCAGACGTTTCCTATCACTGAATGAATGCATTTAAACAAAAAGTATTCAGTTACCCATCCCATAAACCTTACCTTCCATCTTGCTTTTGTATGACTGTATCTGTGAAGTTACAAGGAGTACAAAACTTAGAACTCCTAAAAATTCACCACCAGAATGGCAATAATATTCTTGGGGAGGAGTGGGGAAGATGGGTATAGCACAGCACATCTGCTGCATAACCTTTAAGAAACTGAAAATAACGTACTATGTGGAATTAGAAAGCTTCCAAATTTGTTTCTTATCTTAAAGGTAAGTCCAAAAAAGCCCAACAATCCCCCACAAACCAAGAACCCAGAAAGACTTCCATAAGTTTTACAGAAAGGCATCAATATTTTTATGTATATATTAAAAAAACCTTCAATTGACCTTATACCAAATAGGCTCAAAACACAGACAACAGAAAGCAAGTTTGTATAGATTAAACAGGTGAATTCTCAACATAACTGCGTCAATTTTTACTTTACCTCTACGAGAAACTCTTCATGCACTGTATCTCAGAAACATACAGCGAGTAAAAAGTGGGACCTGTCTCAAACTTCTGTAATAAAGTGACCCATGGAACTAGATCCATATAGATATTTAGGTATTCTCTGTATAGATTACAAATGCATAGGAAGACTAAACACAAATGGCTTTCCTAAAGAAGAAAAAAGCTCATGTATGTGATGTAATATTGGCTTGGTTACTACTAAACAGTTGTTTTCCCTCACCTATTCATGACCAGTTTTCATTTCCCATTTACCTTGTTCTTTCCACACTTCCATACTTTGAGTATTCATTAAGCAGAAGAACATACAATGAATCAAGTTCTATAGGAAAAAAATATATACACTCTATTGAGTAAAGCACATGTAGTATCTGCATAAGCATCACACAAGCCCACACTGTTTTTTCCTCTTAGAAAAACAAACAAAAGCAAAAGCATGACGGTTAACTAGGTAATAAGTGGCATTACTGGCAATCCGCTGACAACAGCGAGCAATAACTAGAGGCCTCTTGCTGGTCATTTATTTTTATGCTATGAAAAGTAGCAACAGACACTAAAACCAAGAGAAGCCTAAATTGTCCTTTAAATAGACTACATTAATAAACATTCAAATAGGCAATCCCACTGTCTAACTCCTACTGCAGTAACTATTCCCACAAAACACACTAATTCCTTTGCCAGACTCTACAGACATGAATGTTTTTGTTTGTATTTTGTTTTAAACTAAAAAAAACCACGATAGATTTGACAGGTTTTGCCTATGTAGCAAGAGGGAAATGCAGAGAAGACAAAAACAAGCAATTTGGAAGCAACTAGTATTTCCAAAAGTTAAAAAGTTTGCTTGTTGTGAGGAAGTTTCTTAGTTCTGGTTTTAAACACAGCATTCTGACTCCTTCTCGGGAGGATTTTGGTCCTGCGATGTAGTGTGAAATGCACAAAGGAAAACTGCAGTTTCAGGACTGGAGGCGCATACACACCATTTCTTAAATCACACTCTCATGCTGCTGATTTTAAGCATGTAACTCAACTGACCTGAAACTTTTCAAGTCACAGGCCTTTTAACCCATCCTCTCATTTCAACTCCCTACACAGTTTGTAGATCACATGTAGCAATATCCAAGATAGCTTTAAAATGCAATTTCCAATACTGCTGGTATGTCAACTGCTAATGCTCTTTAAAAAAATTCTTAAGCTTCAGAATTCCACAGCCAGACCATTTACACCAGGTATGACTGTGGTGGGCTCCATTCTGGCAGTAAATTAACAGTCATAATAAAGAGCTCATTCAACAGCCACTGAGGTGCTAAAATTAAGAGCATTCTCTTCATGAATCAGTGTACCAAAGTAAAGAGCAATAATATCTTCTTGCATCATAGCAAACCAACTCCTCTCTTCCAATAATAGAAGTCTGGGATCCAGCAACCAGACACGAAAGTAAACACCACTCAAAGCAGTTTCTGTAGCACTGAAAAAAACCAACTTTTAATATAATTGACAAGGAAAAAACATAAATAGCTACATGATACTATTTTAATCCTAAAACATTCATTCTAATATATAAACACTTCCTAAAATTTCTCAACTATCAAATTTAACAGCACAAAGAAAAGGTCCAACTCAGACCAATCTTTCCCAAACAATAAAACCCTCTTACAAGTTAAGATGTTGAATAAAGGTTTCAAAAGAAATACAGAATGTGATTCAATACATTCTTTTAAAATTGCTGGTTAAGATACGTGTTCAAATTTTGGCCCATACAGGTTAGTAATTTTGCTTGGGTTTGATGACCAAGAGAATATGGATAGAAAATAAAACAGAATGAATACTCCTTCATGTATTATCTTGCTAGAACTGAAGGAAGTGTGAAATTTGTCAGGGTAAGGAGACCTCCATTAGAACTTTCTCAGCCACAGTACAATGGCTCCTAGTAACTTGCAAGTCAGCTGTTTACGCAAATGACTGCATTTATGTTGCAGTTGTCAGTAATTTCCAAGGATTACCACTAAATGCTGGTTTTCTGGACATCAAGCTTCACAGCCAAGTTTAAGAACTGTTAATGTCTGAGAGCAATGCAGCTTACCTCAAACACCTAACTTGAAGCAGGCAACTGGTACTTATGTTTGAAAATGTCTTTTTTTGATTAATTTGTATACAGCACCATTAAAGGTTGGGTTTTTTCCTCTAAATATTGTTGCAGTATAGCAAAGCAAGTAATTGCTTTTAGTTATATGTTTAAGGCCAAAGGATAAAGGATTACTTCACGAAAACAGTAAACACTTCACTTACTACCAAAATAATAAACTGATACAAGTCACATGGAGAAGTCCTGCAGCCAATCAGTAGAAAAGCATTCCTTTATACAATTTAATAATTATTAGGTTAAACAAATTACAATTCACACCTAACCATAGGCAGGAGCACATTAGGAAAGTGCAATGGAATAAAGAGAAATAAACAAAGGTTCAGAGTCTGTCTGATCCTGCTGCTTCTTGAAAGACAGCACCTCCAGCTGGGGCATGAATTCAGCACTGATTCAGGAGACAAGAACTCTATCTACTAAATCAACAACAAAACTTCCTGCAACAGTCCAGGTTTCACTTGGAAATCTCGCATAAATACCAGCCAAGCCCAGCCTTGATTAGCCTGCAATGAGATCATAGCTTGAGGAGGTATGGCTGTAGGCCCTCGTAAAGCTGATACTAAAGAGGAATTTATTTAAATGATACATCAATCTTCTTGAAATGCACAAACTATAATGTTTTCATATTTATTAACATAATAAGGATAACGTTGACTGCAGAACAACTTCAGAGCTCCCAAGAACATTGTTAGTACAGGAAGTGAAACGACTTTCTATCCATCACCCACAATCAATGCTGTGACTGACACTACAAGTTGGGCATCTCAGATAAGAGTCATTTAAAAGTAAAAGTAATCAAGATAATGCAGCTATGGGAGATTTTCACAAGATTCACACCTGAGCACCTCGACTTTTCATTTTCATTATTTCCAGTAAGATCTCCCTTTTCAGAGTTTGTTTCTTTAAAAAAGGGGAAAAAACAAACTGAGGGTTGCAATACTTCTAATTAAAGTCCTCAGAGCTGTCATTTCACCTTCTGTTGAAATACACATGTTGCTATAAAAAGCAAGTCCTTTCTTTCAAGATGTCAAATTAGGCAAGAACAAGCTGCCTTTGGGCAATTTTTTTTGGAATGTTATACGCACATGCAGAGATCAGAAAAAAAGTCAAGCTTTTTTTTTTTCTAAGGGACATTATAAAAATAGTAAGCAACAAAATGGCAACGCTAAAAGACTTTTTTCTTAAATATTAGCAACACCACTTGCACGTGGGTGGGGCAAGTTTTAGAAGACCAGCTATGTTTAAAGATCGAGCAAGCTGTATCATGCACCATTTTTCTCTGTGCCTATTGCAGCAACAACAAAAAGGGCTGGGGGTGGGGGGACAGGCTTCCGCCTGGCAGGTGAACTTTATATTCTGCCTCCCTGGTTCAGGAATGTCTCTCCAAGTCTTGTTTCAGTTACAGAAAGAAACACTATCATGAAACAGGGAAGCCTGCCCACCCCCCAAATGCCAGGGCCCGCTAGCGGGGTCCAGCGGCATGACTGGGGGCTGACCTCTCCCCGGGCATTCCAGTGGCTGAGCACAGGCTTATTCCCCTGCTGAGGCTGGACACATTTTCTCCTCTTTAGCCTGCCTTCCCCTGCCTGATTATTGGTGGTTTGATGGATCAAAGGACACTCTTGTTTTAATTGACAGATTTCCAGCTAATAAATGCTCAGATAGTGTTTGCAGCTCTTCTTGCCCTAGACTCTCCCTATAACTGTAAAAAAAATTTCCCTTCCTGACAGCAAGTGAAATCGCCACACAGCCGGAGGAACGAACACCCTAGAGGTGTGCTACACTGAAAGTGCTGCAAAATGAACAACATACATTTGCTCAGTAATTTTTCAGTTACAGTATTTTCTGGTGCTACTTTTCCAGCAGTTATGATAGTTGTCCTGTACATGCTTAGGAAAGCAGGAAATATTTACACCAGACTTCCCAGCATTTACATAAAGGTGCAACTTTCTTCAAAGGCTGATCGTGCTTTTGAGACAACAGTAAAAAAGGAGACAGGCAGAATTTTAGAAATCCCCCTTAAGTAGTTGCTATCTGAGACTCCATTCACACCTTGTCACATTCCTCTCCTTAAAAAGTGGCAGTTGGCGTCATCCATCCTCACTTCCCCAGAGCCGCCCTGGACTAGAGTGAGACAGAGCTCCATAGCCAGCTCACACTAAGGCACAGTCCGAATCCACAAAACCAGGAATTTTTCCACAGCTATCCCAACGGATTTGGTCCAGTGGGTTTTCTTGGACCCGCCGCTGACCAGCCTACCTGAGAAGGGATGGCACACACCACAGGGAGAGGAGAAGCGCAGGTGAAGCGACATATCCTCTTCCATGGCAGCCCGGAGATCCCTATGTGCGCTCAGGAAGGGGGTAGCTCGAGTTCAGGGCTCTCTTCAGCTGAGAGGAGACAAACTTTACATCTCCTGCTGCAAGGACGGATTGTTTTAACCACCTAGCATTAAATTATTCTTCCCAGTAGCTTTCCGCCACTAGAAGCAGTACAGAAAAAAACAAAACCCAATACCAAGATGGGTGGGCCAAATCAAGAAGAAGATCTTGCAGCGAAAGAATTGTAGTTCTGGGGACGGAAGCTCCAGACCCTGGTTTCAAAACTAGTGCTATCCACTTGCATCCAACAACGGCAAATGAAAATACACTCCAAAATTTAGACCCAAGGATCCAGGTCATCTCCATCTCTTCTTCCTAGGTCAGCACCGACGGACCCAGATTTCTCCTCCACACAGGAACACAGGTTCAGGAGATATCAAGGCTGTGGTTCCATGTAATTATTCCTTTGCAACAGACCCAGTTTACAAGGTTCCCATCCCCAGACACTTCTCTCCACATACCACAGCCACATCCTCATGCCACAAATACTTAAGCCTGTTACTTAATACCTAGGTAACATTATGAATAAGTATCACTAATCAGTCTTTAGATGTAGCACTTACTAGCCTTTACCAGAAAGGTGGAATTATTTGATCTGGCACTTGATAGCTAGGACATACATAGCAAGTAGCTCTTTTTTCCTTTCCTCAAGTGCTCCCAGGTTTGACATTCTGTAACGTACTGGTAAGAGGCCAACACATGCGCGGTCATTTTTCGGCATATACATCTTCTGACACTGACTGCTGTTTCTTGAAAAACAGCAGCAGGGAAGAGATCTAGAAAAAGATGGTTTCAGAAGTCCTAACTTGTCCACAATGCAGTTGTTTCAAGGGTGGGAGAAAGTAAGCAACTAGACAACTCACAATGAAGCCAACTGAAAAACTGGATTAGAAGAATTTCTGCTGTGGATAAAACAGGACTCTCTGCGCACTTCTAAAATGGGAACAGGCAGAATCCCCAGGACTTGTAGACAAAGCATATACATATTTCCTACAGATCTTGAGCAAAATGTGCTTTGCTAATGTGGATTTTTTTTTTCCCCAGATACATATGGATCTATTTTAATGTGTTTTCACTGTGCAACTAGAAAGCTGTCTTAACAGCAAAACCCAACAATTACTGGGGATGGGGGTTCTTAAAACACACCTAGAGGAAAAACATTTCCTAGAAAACGTGATGTATTTCTTTAACTCATGCCCAATACACCGAGATTAAAGCTGTGAGTATACAAGGACACACAAAAAAAGCAATGAAAAAAAAAGCAACCTGAAAGTGCATATATGCCCAGGAGCCTCCCCCTCCCCCACCCCCGTCTTCGGAGCACGGATTTGGTCACTGTCCGCGAGACCTTTTGTCTAAAGGAGGAGGAAGATAACAAAAGGTTACCCTCATCATGTTGAATTTGCAAGTGCAACAGCAGCGGAGAAAACTCAGCCCCAGAGCCGGGAGTTTTAGTCTCCATGCCCTCCTGCCCCAGGAGCCCGAAGGAGGGAAAGGCCCAGCCACAGGGGCTCGGGCTGCGCTGCCAGCAGCCGGGTCCCCCAGCCAGTTACCGGCGCCGGCAACGACCGCACCGGGGTTTTTAACGGGGAGGGACAGTGACCAGAAGCAGCAGCTCGCAGCCGAGAGGCGGACTGCGCCCAACAACCTGTTGCCCCCAGACCTGCTCGGATGCGCCCCGTGCCGGGCGGCGGGTGCCCCAGCACCCACAGGTACCCCAGCACCCACAGGTACCCGCTCCCCGGGCACTAACGGCCGCCTCGGGGCCGTCACAGCACCGCCGCGGCCGGACCGGGCCCGCGGCCACCGCCGGGCTGTCACCGCCGCCGGCACGCCACAGCGGAGCCGGCCGGACCGCCCCCCCACCCCCCCCGCCCGCCCCCG